>CAWUFW010015944.1:0-333921 GCA_963921515.1 Calotriton arnoldi
CCCAAGAAAGGATGAAGACCTCCCATTAATGTTTCAAAATTATGGGCCCACTAATTCTGTTTGGACAGGGGCAGGGGGTTGATCCTCACACCATGTCAATTTTAGTTCACTTTTCTTAAGCCCATTGTTTTAGAATCCCGCCCCTCTCAATTAATACATTTGCTTTATTTCCCACCCGTTTCACACCAATATTAATACAAAATATATACAAAATGTATCATTTCGTAGGACATTTAGTTGAACTCTGAAGGTGATCAGCGGGTCATGTCCTTGGACATCCTCCAAGTTGACTTCATCGCTTTGCTTTGTTAGTTTTCAGAGCGCATGCGCAGGTCACATGACTCTCGACCTGCTGTTTAGCCAATCCAGGCCCACTTTACGAACTAATAGAAAATCAAAGAAGAAACATATTAAAATCAAAAATAAATGTTTTCACTGTATACCTCCTACTTCTACCCTAATCCCATTTATTTATAAATGTCTATCCCGCATTAGTAGCTTTAGAATACCACATTATTAATTGCAGCAATGCGAAAGCTTTTAGCATGTGAGAACATTAAAGCGGCCATTTTAGCATACACTGCGCAAGAGCAAAAGATTCCCTCCAAGCAAAGAAAGACGTCATACCATGTGACATGGTTGACACATGCGCAGTAGAATTCCCGCTTTTTAGCGGCCATTTTGGATTAAACAAGTATTACTTATTAGTGGAAAACACATAGGCAAGCATCTTCTAGATAAAATATGTTTGTGTTGCACATTATTAATAAAGACATTACAAGGTTTTAGTAGAAATTAATTAATACTGTGAGAGAATTGCTTCCGAGCAAGTCTCATTGTGAGTCCTTGCTCCATCAGGACAAGATTAGGACCAGTCCAATCTCCACACTTCCCATGGAGAAACCATATCATACATGCAGGATTACCACTCATAAAAGAACCAAGCCATTCTTGCTTTAGAGAATTCCTACATTCTCAGGCTGTATTATTAACCATCATAAAGGAGACAAAAGGAGATAGAACAGAGCAATAAAAGATGGAGAGGACCTAATCACATTTGGTAAAACAACAGTATTCACAATCAGTCAATAACATTCAAAGAATACATTGAAATAAACAATTGAAGACATTAAAATAATCCATTGGCAGAGTTATGCTTGACCACTCCTTTTCCTGGGGCATCACCAGATTTTGGATATGCAAGACCATATCAGACGAACCCAGCTGTTCCCTCAGAATAGAAAAAACTTGGGCCAGCAACAAGCTGGTCTCCCAGCCTAATGAAAAAAGTCACCCAATACGGTATCCCCCTGCCCAACCATGCAGGATGGGCCAAACCTGGACCTCCCCATCCCCAAAATGTCCCTCAGGGCAGCATAGAGTGAGGCTAGAGGCACTTGCCGGAGCAGACAGCCATGACCCTTCCCTTGAGTTGTGTATCCCTGCCCAAAGTGGGACATTGGCTTCAGGCAAAGTCCCTCATGAGTTCGCCTGCACTCATCCATGACGCCATGGTTGTCCATGTGTTTTGTAGCCAAACATAACTCTCCCTCAGCCACAGAACTGGGTGGTATGCCAACCACCCAGGGCTCCCACCCATGCTCTGTGCCCTAGGGGTGCCCGAAATGCTCTATGGCAAAAGCAACCAGGTTGTCCACAAATATTGCATTGCCCGAGCTGACAGGTGTACCCCATTCCTGTAGAACAGAGCATCCTCCTGAATGCATCCATCTTTAAGAGAACATTGTTCAATAGTTGCCTCATCCTGCTATTCAACCGCCTTGCCAACTCGTTGAGGCTTTTGGAGGACCGACCGAACTGCCCTGCTCTCATGGGGATGATGTGGGACCATGCAATGGCTGTTCAAGGGTATCGCATTGCCAGCCAAAAGATTTCTACCAGTAAGTTCTCAGATAGAGTCCTCTTGCCCAGGGTTGCCAAATTGTTGCCACTGATGTGGAGGATGATGAGTGCCGGTGGCAGAAGCCTCCAGGACCCTGCTTCCTTATTGACCAGTTGCCATAGACCATTAAGGTGGAGACCGCCCCTACCAGCCCAATGGACGCATAGACTAGCCTCCACTGTGCACCGGCGGTAATGACCTTGCAAGAACATTGCCTGCACCAGATGAGCAAAGGAATGACCAATAATCCACACAGTGGTGGAAGCCATGTGTCCTAGTACACAAACCTACAGAAGAAAAGGAAGAACGTTATGCATATAGGAGAACCAAAACCATGTATTCCTACATCAGATTGACCCAAACATAGAGCTTGTAGGCGTCTGATTTCCACCACTCAATTTGCATAACAATCTCTGGGCTATGCCCTTCGCCTACTGCAAATGGTGCTGCCCCTATTCTAAAGGAATGCGAACTGGATTGGCCCTGTATCCCTGCTGCTTGGAGGACATTGTGCATATTCTGAGTGAACTCGAATTGTGTGTGTGGGGTACCTGAGATGTAGCCGAGCAAGACGCCAACATACTCCCAGGGGCGTAACTGGAGGTAGTTAAGGATTGCGGTCACCAGCACCCTACAAGTCCCCCAATTTTCCTCATTCTAATCTGCTCCCTCCTCCCAACTGGTCTGTCTTGGAGCAGGGGATGGACACAACCAGGTTGCCCCCAGCCCAGTGCAGGTGTTGGATCCCACACTGGGTGTCCTGTTTAGATCTCAATTTCAAATATCCGGAAGACCCCATAAAGGGCAAGTGAGAAGGCTGCAGTAAAGAGGGCAACCTCGAAGGAGGATGTGCAAACCCTTGGCAGGACATCGATGAGTTCCCCCAGTTAGTCTACATCTATGGGACACATCATGTCACTCCTAGCACCTTCCTGTCTTTCCCACCCGTTAAGGGCTTGTTTGATTAAAAAGGAGCGTGAATGGTCTATTCCACCCTCTAATTTAGCAAAAAAAGGCCTGTGCTGAAACGTGTCACCTCGCAAATGGAGCTGATCTACCCTGTAATCGAATGTGTCCCAGAAACCCAAACCAGCTAGTAAGTGCGTAAGGATGCTCCTGGTGGTTAACTTGGGTGTAAGCTATGTATGTGGTGAAGGTCCTTTCATATGCTTGCAAAGTTTTTGGTGCTAGACTTGCTGCAATCAACTCGTAGAAAGCAGGGTTCCCAAGTTCCACAGGTGTTCGGGAAAGTGTGTGAGTTCGCCCTCTGCCGTGGGGTGGAAGTGCTGAAAGTCCTGAAACTTAAAATGAGACAATGCATTGGCTTCATTATTAAATACACCAGGCACATGTTTTGCTCTAAACAAAATGTTATCCCGAAGACACAACAAGACCATTTCCTTCAATAAGCTGAGAACCTTTTTGCACTTCGCTTACTGAGAATTGATGCACTCCACTACCGCAATGTTATCTGACTAAAATATCACGATTGGTTGCAGAAGCAGTCAGTCCATATATGCAAGGCCACTATAATTGAAAACAATTCCAAGAGGGCGATGCTGCGCCCTAAACATGCATCTAATCAGGCCTGGGGCCAGGGATGGGCACACTACTTGTTCCCCAGTATAGCGCCGAAACCCAGGCTGCCTGCCATATCGGTGAACAAGCCGAAGAGCTGACTGGACTTTCAGGTGGCCGGCCAGACCCTGGCCCTATTGAACATGTCCAGAAATGATAGCCAAATACTCAAATCTGTTTCTGATTCGCCGTGAGTCGAGTCCTATGCTGCTTCTCCTTCAGCCATGACATGGCCTAGGCTAGTGAACGAGAGAATGGGCATCCCATCGGAATTATCCATAGGACAAAACTGAGTTGACCTACTAAGGCCTGGAACTGGCTGAGTTTCACCTTGCATGCCACCATGCATTCCTAAAAGGGAGGACATAAAGGCCTTCATCTTGTCCCCTGGGAGTCTGCACTTACCCTTAACTGAATAAATCTCAATCCCCAAGAAAACTAAGGTCATGGCTGGAATCTTTGTCTTTTCCGCAGCTGTTGGACCTGGCCCTTTAAGCAGGGTTATCCTTAAACGTTTTGCTTTTTTCCTCCTATTTTTTCTGACCTGTTTTTGTTAGCTTTAAGACTCTGGGCACTTTACCACTGCTGATCAGTGCTAAAGCGCATATGCTCCCTGTGTAAATTGTAATTCTGATCGGTTCTCTATGTTTGGCATATTTGATTTACTGGTAAGTCCCTAGTAAAGTGCACGGTGTGTGCCCAGGGCCTGTAAATCAAATGCTGTTAGAGGGCCTGCAGCACTGATTATGCCACCCACACAAGCAACCTTTAAAATGTGTCTCAAACCTGCCACTGCAATGTCTGCGCACACAGTTCTTAACTGACACGTCGACCTGGCAAGGGCACCACCCCCTTGACAGGCCCTAACCTTCCCTTTCCTTACATTTAAGGAACCCTTAAGGTAGGCCCAATGTACACCCATGGGCAGGGTGCAGTGTATGTGAAAGGTAAGACATGTACTGGTGTGTTTTACATGTCCTGATAAATACTGTGTATTTCCTTTTCACTATTCCAAGGACTAGCTCTCCCATAGGCTATCATTGGAGCTGCCTTTACAAGTGTAACCTTCAATTGGGAACAGCTACAGATTTGGAGTTTGGGCTCTCTGAACTCAGAATTAAATAACACACCTTTTATTAAAGGTGGTTTTTAAATTGTGTGTTTGAAAACGCCACTTTTAGAAAGTGGGAATTTTCTTTTTTACCCATCTTGTGTGCCTCTGCCTGCTTGTGGATTCACCGTCTGGTTTTAGACTGACAGGGGTTGTTTGTGCATTCACTCCAGACACTCACAAAAAGGGAGCTGAGGTGTGCCTTGCATATGCTGACGGGCCATCCTGGGCTAGAGTGGTGGCAGGAGTTGTCCCTGACACCTGCATGGGCTGTGGCTGCTCTGCACAATGCTGTCTCCACCTCCGGTAGTGAAACTGGACCAGGGAGGACAGAACTGGTTTCACTGAGCAAGAGAGACTTTCTAAACAAAGACTTCAAAGGGGAAAAGGGGTATAAGTATTAGACCTAAAACCTCAGAACCTTATATTACTTCTGGAATCAAGAGGAACCTCTGCTAAAGAAGAAGAGCTGAAGAGCTGTGAGGAGGAGTACTGCCCCTTTGCTGTGTATTGCTTTGCTGGGTTGGCTTGCAGGTGCTGCTTCTGCTAAGGAGAGGACAAAGACTGGACTTTGCTGTGAAACCTGCTTGAGAAGAATCTCCACGGGCTTGTGTATGCTTCCCTCCTGTTCTGAAGCCTCAGGGACACAAAGACATCACCTACAGCCTTCTTGAACTCCCCTGCTGGGAGTTCTGACCTGCCTAGGGCTGCCTATTCCAGTTCTGGGCCACTGGAGGTTGTAACTGCTACAGAAACCTGTGAAGAACTAAAGATACTGCAAAATCGACGCTTCGCTCTTCTTGCGGCTGTTTATTCGACGCTGAAGTTCACAAACAAATGGTTTTTTTTTTTAAAGTTCCCATGCCGTGCTTTCATTTTAATGGCCACCACCCCCTTTCTTTAGAGGCGGCTCGCTGTAACCTGAATAGGACAAGCAGCATCTAAAGAAAGAGGAGAGGCCACCATTAAAGTGAAAGCACCATATCGGGGACTTTTACCCAAAATAAAAAAATAAATAAAAAAAAGGTTCCGTAGTATGGTCCGCTTTAAAAAGTTGAAGTGGACCACGTTGACAAACAAAATAAATAAAGAAGCGCGGCCGCTATAGTTAAAGTGGACCGCTGGCATTACTAATAAAAATATAAAAGCGAGCTGCGCTGTAGGAAAGCATATTTTGTGAGTGGAATAGAGGAAAATCATTAAAGAAAATAGTGCTCACAGAGTAGATAAAGCAGACCATGTAACAACACAAGTAAAATGTCCAGTCCTTATTGGAGGTTACAAATGCAGACAAGGAGGAACTACTAAGCCTATTCATGAAGCAAAAGCAATGATTTAGAATGGACAAGAACAGAAGCCAAATGAAAAGATGGGCGGTAAATGGGCGAAGCTTCAAGTTTATACCTGAATACAGCATGCCCTGCAGAGCACCGCATGCACTGCCCAGGCTCGACCCTAAAACGGATAGTTTAGTGGGACTAACCTTTTGCCACTTTCTATATAAATCATGCTAGCTAAAGCTGTCTCCAGCCAGACCTTATCGGATCACTTTACTTGATACAGACATCTAAACCAATGTAAAAATATAGCTAACATCATAACTAACATTAGTTACATTGTAACGCTTATCATGATGGCAGTTAAAACTGATTGGTGCCAAAAGACAATCCATATTTTGCTGTATTGACTATACCTCCACATTTGATAAGGTAGAGAGAAAGCACTTATGAGAGAAGCTGACAGAGTACAGCATAGAAGGCTCACATTTTAAGCTTTCTGGGGCACCTACATAGTGACAATTGGGTCTGAGTACAGCTAGGCACAGGGAAGAGTACTGTGTCTCCCCAAGATTCATACAGACAATGATTTAAAATATTTTGCCTATTGACCCCCCACTTCTTTTCAGTCTTTATATGGCCAATCTCATTTCCACATCAACTTTTCTTTCTCCAAAGTTGGGCAACAAGCAATGCAGTGACATGATGTACATGGACGATGCAGCATTCTTGACTGAACCAAGCCAGTTATACAGCATTTATATATATTTTTTCATTACACCATCCTCTAGGAGGCATACCAATTTGACGCAATTACAGGCTTACAAGACTTTGTATATCTGCAGTCATATCAAATCCATGTGTGGATGCATGGGAATGCCCTTGCCACATTTGGAACACTTTCCACCTGGAAATGTAGCACAACACAGCGCATGCTGCTGCACTGCTTTACATTTTTTTACAAAGTCACGCAAGGTGATGCATATTGCCCCTTGCCTAGCTTTGTAACTCTTACTGAAACCTTTCAGTTGTCCTTGCTTTGCCTTTTAAAATGCAAGAACAACACAAAGGCTTAGTAATGTCCAACTTTATTGTCACTAACATAACAAAGAAGTGTTGGTAAGAACCAATTGGCCCAGACAATGACTGACCCATTGTTTTATGACAAATACTGTGGTGGGTCAAAGCAAATTGTGAATGATAGCTGAACAATTCAAAAGATAAAAAGGATTGATCCAAAGCCCTTCTGAATGTGCATGTATTAATATATTTTGTATTCATTATTTTTTATTACACAAGGGTGGCAAGACAGTTGTCTCTAGGTCGGACTTAAAAGAAAATCATGATTTGTGTTAAGTATCCAAGACAGAATCATTGATAACTCTTAGGAAATTAATATGAGGTCATCAAAACCTATAACAACAGGTTAATGGGAAATTAGAAATGCTAACGTGCTGCAGTTTGAGATCTGTTCTAGGATTATGCAAGTCCACATCACATAAATACGATTAGGCTGTGACTCACAGCTGCTTAAGTTTTAACTGAGAGCGCAGAATTAAGCCTACTTCACAGAAAGAGAACCAGCTGCTTAGGTACTTTGCAAAAGTATACAAAATGTGATGGATGGAACTCTTGAGTTAATCTCAGCCACTGATAATAACTCAAGCTGCATCCCAGTTCATCGTTATTTTACACACCATGCCACCTCAGTTTGGACCCAGCTATATGTAAACCAATCTTGAGCCTCGTCCACTGGGAGCTGTCTACTTGAACTGTCAAGCCAGGTTCTCCCTGAACCGAACCAGGCATGTGACATTGTTCTACCTCTAATGGTCTCTCAGAGACCAAACAATATCAGAAAGTTTCCTGATTTTCTAATATACCAACCTACCTCAGATGTAAACATTATAAAATAAATCTAAGGGCCTTATTATGAGTCTGGCGGTAAATGGACCACCAGACTCACAGTGGCGATCTCACGATTGCCCTATTATGACTAGGGCGGTCGGGCTGCCCTGGGACCACCGCATCTGCCACAACCACCAGGGAACCGCCGTTCCCTGGTGGTTGCGCGGCAGTCCTGAGGCCGTAATATACTTGGCTGGGACGCTGAGGTCCCGCTAAGCATATTACGAGTTTCCTCACCGCCACACTTTTCATGGCAGTGCGACTGCCATGAAAAGTGTGGCAATGAGGAAACAAATGGGGCCCACAAGGCCCCCTTGTGCCTCACGCCATGTGGATGCACACAAGGGGGCACAACATGTGCCCCCCTGTGTCCATGCCTACCAGTACCTGCACGGCATGTACTGCAGCAGTCCAAGCCATGCAGGTATTGGCTTTGATGTTCCCATTTGGGTGTCTATTTCATAGGCACGGCCCTGGGAATGCCAAAGAACCCCCTGCCAGACAGGAAAAAAATCCTGATCTAATGGGCGGTTCCTACACGGGTTTGGTAGTGTGTGAGCGGGGCAGTCCCGCTCCCACACCACCAAACTCTTAATAAGGACCTAAGTCTTTCTCCCTGTTCATGTCCTGCATCCAGTTTCTGTTCTAGAGTCTCTGTTCCATTACGTTTCTCTAGCAGGCATTGACATTGATTTAGTAACATGCTTGGGGTATTTGAAGTTAAAGTTCACACCCTTAGATCCCTGATAATGTTAAAAGGATTCCCCTTTCCCTCTCTGGGGCCTCATATATGTTGCTGAGAGTCAGGGGAAGAGCAAGTGGAGGAAACTATAGAAGGTGAATGTGACTCTTAGAGTACAGTTTACTTTCTCATCCTCTTACTGCTTTTGTGGCCTCTGGCACCAGTGGGAAAGATACTTCCAGGGGCTCAAATATCCTAGACTAACAGAGTCACAATGAAAGTCCCCACTAAACCTTTCTCTCACATATTTTTTTCTTTATATAAAATTTCATGCTTACAGAACTGATACAACGATGTTATATGTTATTAGTGGAATGGGAAGCCTCAATGTTGCAGTGGCAAGAAAAATAATTGTGTGTGGGGTCCTCCTCCACATACCTCACAGGTAGGTATCCACTGGTTTCATTTCACCCCCTGGACCTTGCACGGGTATTTAATGCTGATTGGAGCTAATTACATTCAGAAACAGGCTTGGCAGGGTGGCCTTCTCATGTACTGATATTTAAAGAAGGCATCGAAAAAAGTAACAAATACGTTCCCTCAAGAGGGTGTTCTACCATGATATCAACTCAATAATATAGTTGGTTGAAAGCATCTTGGAAGAAATATCATCATGACAAGAACATCTTTGGAGTAAATGTTAAAAGTAAGAATATAATTGTTTTACTTCATGAAAAATATCAATGTAAATAATATCAGTTACTTTAATATTGTTGTAGATAATATCTATTTTATTTTTGTTAAATTATACTGCTTTGACTTTTGCATTTTGTGTATAAATGTTTGCGTAATGTAATATTTTTTGGGTCGGATGTGTTTGCAGAAGTGTAGGAAGGAATGTTTTTTAATATGTATATGTTTTGTATATGTTTTGTATTTTTTTAATTGTTAATTGGTTAATTGTTAAATTGTGTTGAGTATTTTAATAATTAAAAACATTATATATTAATGTGTATTTTTTAATATATTTTAATTGAATTATTCCATGTCTAGTTTGTGCTGTTACTAATAATTTATTAGAATGGTGTTAATTGATATTTAAATATGTAAACTTGAGAACTACCCAGGGTTGTCTACTTCCTTTTACATTATTTATGCAGCACTATAAGCCTGAAAGGAAATTGCTTTGACTTATACTGAGTGTTCCCTTGTGTCTGGACAATGCTATGCCAATCCAACGCTGTAATACTGTGCCCGGAATGTTAAAAGATTTTTGTAATTTTTCAGCTAGGCATGGATGGCACTTGTTAATCCTATGTTTAAATACTTTGCTGAAGAAAATGGAAAATGGCTTTGCCACAACTTTTCCAGCTCGGCATGGATGGCACTGTGATAAACATATGCTTAAACACATTGCAGAAAAACAGACATTTGCGGTAAGCAGATTTGGAGGGTCGGTGATGTTGTACAGTGTTCCATATTAAGGAGCTGCTCTCCACCTAAAATTTGGAAACTAACCAGGGTTTTCTGCTTTCTTTTTTGGGGTAATTTATGTAGCACTCTAAGCCTGAAAGTGAATTGTTTTGACTTATACTGGGAGCCCCCTTGGTTCTGGAAAAAGCTATGTCTCACTGCCGAGCTCTAATAAGAGTGAAACACATGTGTTAGGGGATGCTTTTATTCGTTCCAGGTTGGCTTGGATGGTATTGTACCAATCCAAATACTATGCCTGGAATACTTAAAGGCTTTTGTCATTTTGAAGCTCAGTGTGGGTGGCACCTGCTGATCCTATTCTTAAAGACTTTGCTACAAAAAAGCTCCACGTGGGTGGCACTTTGCTATTCTTATGCTTCAAAACTTTGCTAGAAAAACAGGCATTTGAGCTGAGCAGATGTGGGATGTTTATAACTTCTCCTGGTAGTGAAAAACCTCCAAAGTCGTTTATCACTCCGGCAAGGATGGATTTAATATAGGAAAACACTAGGTTACATTATAAACACTTATAATGCTTAGTTTCAGATTGGGAGCAGCTGGAAAAATGATTCAAGGACTCATTTTAAAACTAATTTAAAATCCGACTAAATGGTTGATTTTGATTGCATTTTGCTATTAAAGAAAATACACTTTTAGAAAGTTGTCTCTTTCCTGTGTAAAACGAAAAGGCTTGTCTGCCAGTGTCCAGTGCCACTTGACTGCTAATGGCTCCCCTGTAATGAGATGTGGATTGCCCCCAGAAAGTGAACAAAGGGCTTTGAGTTTGGGGAGGTGTTTTTCTTCCTTTGGAAGGATGGCCTGGGGACTGTACTCAGCCCCATCCTGAGCTTCAAAGAACACCTACCCTGGTAGATGCAACTCACATCTGAGCCTGCTTCCCTTTTGTCAGAGGCCTTCCTTTTCCCTGCAACTGCCCAACTGATCAGTTCCAAATGGAACTGCTCTGGACCCTGGCCTCTGTTGGAGTGAGTCCTAGCCCCCAAGGGGTGGCACACAGGTCCTGGATCCTTGGCTGGTATACAGTGCACTCCTCCTGTGAAAACATCAAGAGCTGGGATTTAGAAACTTTTTGCTAACTTTTCCTCAGAAGATCCGATGGGAGGCCGTGATCACCATCGAGCAGAAGTCATTGGCGCTGAATCACTGGTCAGATCCAAGTTGCCTGTTTGCCCCACCAAAGAAGATCTGACTTCCAGAAACGTTTCTCAGTCCGAACGTAGAGGGCTTCAGCAAGACCAAAGTGGAACTACATTTGACTGACGTTGAGGCCTTTCTGGACTTGGACACTGCACTTGGACCACTGGGGCCTTTCCCTGCCTTTGTCGACGACCTCACCGGGACCCCACTCGGCAGCACCCTGCTGTTTGTCAAGCACTACTTTGGCTCCAGCTTGCAACTTGCCCCACCAATTGCTCCAGAAAGCTTTCTAAGTCAGAAGGTAAACTTTCCAACAGGATGAACTTGGTCACTGTATCTGACCAGTGGTCAATCCTAAACGACCTTTACTTTTGACTTTGGCCCAGTGTAGCTCGATCAGAGACCCGCAATTGGCGCTTAACGCTTTTTGGTGCTATTTTTAACTAAAACTTTAAAAAGTCATATCTCTGGTGTCATTTAATTTATTCAAATATGCCTATTTTTCTAAATAGCTTTGGGGTCTTCTTGTACTGTATTTTCACTTTATTATGGGTTGAGTACACTATAAAAACTTTCACATTGCCTCTAAAGTCTAAAGCCTGACTGTCATCTGCCACAACTACCAGAGGATTGAGCACAGGTTTATTTAGTGACTTCTGTGGTTCACCCGGACAAGGATTCAGATTATTTGAAGTGGTTCTCCTCCCCTTCAACTAATACTCCAATTTCTTACAAGCACCATTTGCTGAATCTTCACAAAACCTCTTCCTGGAAAGTTTCGGGGTGTTCCACCAAACGGGGTTTGCGAAGAAGGCGAAGTCTCAAAATGCAACATCTCCACAAAATTTCCATAGGCAACATTAAACAACAATCCAGAAAAAGCGACTGAACAGAATTACACATTATTTGGCAGAAAGCTAGATCTTTATCAAAAAAGTGTTCTTTTTTTGTGATTTGGTGTAAATCTTTCAGTAGTTTTGGAGAAATTAAGGTTAAGAAAATAGAGATATATTGATCATTAGCCCCTTAGGAGTCCCTTGGGAGTTCGGTGTGATCAGGAATTTAAAAAATAAAGTGTTGTGATTGGCTGAGGAGTCTCCTGTTGGTCCCTATGTCTTGAAAATGTTTAAAAAATGCCCTTATAGGGGGGCACGTTAGGGGTACTGTGACCCACAGGCTCTTTGTGGTAGGTCCTAGAAGGACCACCCAGTACTCAAAATAAAAAAGAAAATTGGGGTTCCCTGCATTCCCTTGGGTGTCTGTAAGGACTCCCAAGGGGCTCCCAAGGAGCAGGGAAAATGAATTACAAAAAAATAATATGTGAGGGGTTGGCTGCCCACAGGAAGTTCTAATTAGCTCAATAAACTATAACTGGTGAATTTCAGTGTTTTTCTTAGATTGAAATGATATGATTTAACTGACATTTTCACCTAACTATAACGCCACTTTAACCTTTGGGGTTTCTTCAGTGAATATATATATATATATATATATATATATATATATATATATATATATATGAAACCACAATGGCGATTCACTCCCAAACGCCATTAACGAGAGCACACACAGAGATTTATATCAAAGTGCTTTTAATGTGCAAGCCTCCTGCACTGACAGACGCGTCTGGGAGTGAATCGCCATTGTGGTTTCATACATAGCGGCTCACCACCGCTGGAGTCAAGCACCCGGGACATGTGGAGCAGCGGCAGTGACTCTTCATGTTGCAATATATATATGTATATATATATATATATATCATCCAAAGTTTGCCCTGCAAATGAGCCCGCACTCCATGCAGATAAGTTGGAACTCCAACATTTATTTAAAGTAAAGCAAGCATTTTAGTCCGAGGCTTTTTTCCAGTTCACTGCTTGTCTCTTGCCTGACGCGTTTCAGAGAACATTTCTCCTTTTTCAAAGGCATGTGAGATTTCAATATTAAAAGCACCACAGTCACAGCTTCCTGCTCTGTTCACTTAATGAGCCTCTGGTGTGCTCCAGCCTCCGGTGTGCTATTTTCCCAAGGCATTGCGGTATTTGTAGTGTTTGCATAGTTCTTACCCTCCAACGTGTTTCTATATTAAGCATGAGTTTTAAACAGGGAAACACAGACTGAAAGTCCTGCTTTCACTTTGCTTTTTAAATACCTGCTTGTCGTTTATTTCCTGGCATAATTCCAAGACACGATCCCTTTCTCTTTTTCAGGGTGGTGCGTCGACTCCACGGCTGGACCTGCCGTGTATAAATCATCCAAATTTTGCCCTGCAAATGAGCCCGCACTCCATGCAGATAAGTTGGAACTCCAACATTTATTTAAAGTAAAGCAAGCATTTTAGTCCGAGGCTTTTTTCCAGTTCACTGCTTGTCTCTTGCCTGACGCGTTTCAGAGAACATTTCTCCTTTTTCAAAAGCATGTGAGATTTCAATATTAAAAGCACCACAGTCACCGCTTCCTGCTCTGTTCACTTAATGAGCCTCTGGTGTGCTCCAGCCTCCGGTGTGCTATTTTCCCAAGGCATTGCGGTATTTGTAGTGTTTGCATAGTTCTTACTCTCCAATGGGTTTCTATATTAAGCATGAGTTTTAAACAGGGAAACACAGACTGAAAGTCCTGCTTTCACTTTGCTTTTTAAATACCTGCTTGTCGTTTATTTCCTGGCATAATTCCAAGACACGATCCCTTTCTCTTTTTCAGGGTGGTGCGTCGACTCCACGGCTGGACCTGCCGTGTATAAATCATCCAAAGTTTGCCCTGCAAATGAGCCCGCACTCCATGCAGATAAGTTGGAACTCCAACATTTATTTAAAGTAAAGCAAGCATATATATATACATAGTGGCCAAGACACGGCCAGATTATTATCGACTCAGGATAGACTAACAGCTGCCAATATCAAACAAGTAGGGGCAGGTATGAGTCCATTTAAATCTAAATCTAGCTTTATTCCAAACATGCCAAAAGATGCTATAGATATCTATCATGAAGTTGTGACTGAAGAGATCAAAAAATTACATCATCAAGTGAAACATAGGAAACGTTATAAAAGTAAAGATGAATTGCAATATTCCAGGTTGGTGAAAAAGTTGAGCAATAATCATGAAGTCTTTGATACAAAATCGGACAAAGGTGGAAACATAGTAATATGGCCACAAAAAGATTATGTATTAGAAGCTCACAGGCACCTAGATGACCCAATATGCTATGAGAGGACAGATATCCAACAATACAATATGGCAAGAGATATTTTAAAAAAGATGCTTTCGGAATGGAAACGAGATGGAATTATTTCCTTGGAAGAGTTTAAATTTTTGCATGTGGAACATCCGGTCTTACCCAGACTATATTTTATCCCCAAGGTTCATAAAAATATTATCCCCATTCCGGGGAGACCAATCATATCAGCGATCGGCAGTATGGGGGAGAAGGCAACTCAATATATAGATTATTTCCTTCAGGATTCAGTGAAACAACTTCCCACATATGTGAAGGACACTGGGGATTTTTGAAGAAAATAAAAGATATAGAATGGACAGAGAACTTGATGTTTATCACATTGGATATAGAATCCTTGTATACAAGTATAGAGCATAATACAGGATTAAATGCAATACAATACTTTTTGAGCAGAAGACCAATGGAATGTTATAACCATAATAAAATGCTTTTAAAGTTAATTACATGGTGCTTAGGAAACAACTTTTTCTCCTTTGGTAGTGATGTTTACCTGCAAAAAGAGGGGTGGCGATGGGAGCCTGCTTCTCCCCCAGCTATGCATGCTTGCATGTTGGCTGGTGGGAGGAGCAGGTTCTCAAACCCATACTTATGAATAAATATACCAACCATGTTTTATACTGGTTGAGATATATTGATGATGTTTTTATTGTGTGGAACGGAGATGAGAAACAGGCTTGTGAGTTCATTAACTGTATTAATGATAATACTGCCAATTTGAAATTCACCTCACATATGAGTAGGAGATCTATTGATTTTTTGGATGTGCGGGTGTATATAAAAGAAGGGAGATTAGCGACCACTTTATACAGAAAAGCCACAGCTGGAAATGTCACACTTCATGCAAGTAGTGCGCATCCTCAGCACTTGATTAGAAATATCCCCTACGGAGAACTTCTGCGCATAAAAAGAATTTGCAGTACGCAAGAAGATCTGAAAATGTGTACAGAAGAGGCGCTAAGTAGGTTCAAACTTATGAGAGGGTATGACAATAAAGTGTTAATGGAGGCAGAAAGAAAGATGAAGGATAGAACAAGGGAATCTCTGTTCTCCAATGATAATAGTAGAAAAGAAAATAGTGTAGATATCAATACTGCCCCCAGACTTATTACTACTTATAACAAATAAGAAAGGAAGATTCGATCAATAATTAAACATAATTGGCCAATTGTGTTGACGGATGGGGTACTGGCATCCAGGCTCCCTGCCCAACCAGTAATTACATATAGGAAAGGTCCCTCAATGCGCACTCAAATTGTGAAGAGTAGCCCAGAACTGTCCAAAGCCACCATGTGGCTGCAACCGAAATCAGGTTTTACCAAATGCTCCTCTTGTAGGGCTTGCAAATTCGGAGAAAATACAACTCATTACACCACTCCCTTTAGCCCGGATAGAATTGCTATCCAGGGCAAATTTAACTGTAGAACGGAGTATGCAGTGTATATTCTGGCATGCACCTGTGGCCTTAGGTATGTGGGAAGTACCAAGCTGCAGGTGCATGTCCGAATTTTGCAACATCTACGAGCCATCGTGAACAATGACACTACTTATCCGGTGGCTCGTCATTTTAAACAGATACATAATAATAACCTTGACTGTTTAAAATATTTTGTGGTGGCAGCAGTTCCAAAACTACGAAGAGGTGGTGACAGGGAAAGGAAATTAAGGCAGATGGAATCCCGTATGATTTTGGAGTTGGATAGTAAATTCCCTAATGGATTAAATAATACTGAGGATTTACACTATTTTTTGTAAAATTGCATTCTGTGACAAAGGGTAAATGAATTTATAGACAACTGAGGTATGGTCCCCATATGATATTTGATATTTGATAGGATACATTTTGATTATAAAGACAGGATTATGGCATAATATGTAACAGTTGTTTTAGCAGCAGCATGTCCCAAATTCCATCAGGGACCGCGTAAAGAAATTGTATTTGTGTGTGTATATATATAATAACTTCTTAGATATGGTTTTTATGATGAGATTATTATTGAAAATTTAGTACTTGCACTTTTATTGGTTTTAAAGGTGAAATTTAGCACTTTTGCACATCTAGCACTTTATAGCGGTATTGCATACTTTGCACAACACAGAGCACTTTATCAATTTGCAACTTTTTGCACAGGAAGGAATATGGTAGGGTACCAATTCCTAGGATTATGGGTTGAAATGTTATTGTAATTGCAATAAGTATCTGCATAGTTTGCTTAGTCAGGAATCTGACCATGACAAATTGATTATGAAAATAGGCATTACGTGGGAATAATACATTTAATTTTATTTTATTATATGATAGAATAGTATATTCATACCTATTACGGACTTGTGTATGCATACATATGTTCTCAATATACTAAAGAGTATTAGGCTGAAAATGAGGATTTTATTATTGTATTTATTAGGTCGGATTTTATAGATGCAATAAGTCATGTTGGTGAATCATCGTGCAAATTCAACGTATAACGTAAACCCATGTGTAAGAAATAATATGTTACCATTTGATGTATGTTCGTTCTGATATATAAAATGTGCATAGCAAAAACTACAGGAAAAAAAAGGAAGAAAAAAAAGGAAAACAGACTAACCGTGTATGATGAAGTTGTGCTAGTATGTTTTCTATGTTTACATATCACGAGGGGTGAGAGCACAGCATATTTAAATATGGCGAACCGTTTCTTTTGTAAACGAGATCAAGGGCAAGTGTTGCCCGAAACGCGTCGTTCTGTGGAGCAATTAAACATCTTCATGCCAACAATTTCCAGTGGTTCGTGGATTCTCTGTTCGCCCATCTGGGATGTGGAGGTGCGGAGAAGCTGAGTTTGTTTGTTGATACATATATATATATATATATTCACTGAAAAAAGCACAAGTTTCAGGGACGTTATAGTTAGAATTTAGCATTTAAAAAACCTTAGAAATTCATTGAAAAAACACAGGTTTCAGGGATGTTATAGTTAGAAATTAGCATTTAGAAAACCTTAGATATTCACAGAAAATAAACAAAGATTAGAGGGATGTTATAGTTAGTCTGACATTGCACTCATACAAAACCAGAGAAATTCATCCGTTATAGTTAGCTGAGGTAACTATAATTCGCGCCTCCGCAATGCTCTGCTAATGACCTCATATATTACATCACTCATGACATGGTCAGTGACATCACTGACGACATCTCAAATTACATTACTGATGACATCACTGATGACATCATCTAGTGACTGTTTCTAAAAAGTTTAAGAATGTTTTATATATATATATATATATAAACTGGGGCCACTGAATAAATTGCAGTATTTCTTCACGGTTTCGAGTGCAGGCCTTTTCTCTTGATTGGGAGGAAAATGTATTTTTGTTTTCAAGCGCATGCGGTGGCGCTTTGGAGCCTGCACCACCGGCGATTAGGAAGCACTCCAGCCAGCCGCTCCATTCCTGTTTTATATATATATATTGTTAGAACTGGGGGTCTCTAGTTGGCAGAGGTAGGTACCTTTGTCCAAATAGGGACCCTTGCTTCTAGTCAGAGTAAGGGGGTACACTCCTGAAATAACCCCTGCTCACCCCCTTGGTAGCTTGGCACGAGCAGACAGGCTTAGTTCAGAGGCAGTGTGTAAAGCATTTGTGAACACATACAGTAATCCAGTGACAACACTACAAATGGACACCACACAGGTTGTATTATAAAAATAAGTATCTTTTATATAGATTAACCACAAGACCGTAAACGACAAAAATAATCCACAATACTGTACTTTAAAGATGGTAGAATTAGCTTGAGTCTCTTAAAATGGAAATGCGACAATGTACCTGAGATGCGTAACGCAAGGCAACGAAAGTGTTGCAGGGAAGGTGATGCGGTAGTCCCTTACACGCAAGGACGGTGATGCGTTGAAGATCTGGTGCAAAGAAACAAAGATGGCGCTTTCTTCTTGATGCGACCCGCTTCCCGGTGATGTGGCGGCATCTGCTGCGACGTCGATCCCCTTCTCCGGCGATGCGGGATGCTTCCCACGATGCGAGCCGCGACCGGCCCTGCGACATGCTTCCCAGTGATGCGGCGGCGTCTGCTGCAACGTCGACCCTCTCCCCTGGTGATGCGAGTTGCTTCCACAACGATGTGAGCCCTGACAGGCCCTGCGACACTCCTCCCGGTGATGCGGCGGCATCTGCTGCAACGTCGACCCACTTCTCCGGCGATGAGCCGCGACAGGCCCTGCGACACGCTTCCCAGTGATGCGGCGGCATCTGCTGCGAAGTCGATCCTCTCCCCTGTCGATGCGAGGCGCTTCGGTGGCCCTGCGATGACTCAACGATTCTTCTGCGACACGCTTCCCGGTGATGCGGCGGCATCTGCTGCGACGTCGATCCTCTTCTCCGGCGATGCGAGGCGCTTCGCGTTGTGAAGCGGCAGCGGCAGTTCAGCGACACGCTTCTCGTTCGTGAGTCGCGCTTCCAGCTCCCAGTGACACGCAAGTGTGTCAGAAGGTCCAAATTCCCCGCAAGGGAATACAGGAGAGCTGGTGGGTGAAGTCTGTTGTCCCTGAGACTTCAGCAGGAGGCAAGCTCTGAAATCAAGCCCTTGGAGATCCTTCACAAGTTGATGAAAGTACACACAAAGTTCCCTTCTCCTTTCTTTGGCAGTCAGGCAACCACTGCAGGCAGATCCCTCTAGCTTAGGGATAGTCTTCTCCTCAGTTTCTTCTTGGTTCCGCTCCTCAGCAAAGGTTTCTTCTTGTTTCCCAAAAGTGATCTAATTTCCTAGGGGTCTGGGTCCCCTTTTTATACACCTTTTCTCTTTGTTCTCTGAAGACAGAGAGGCCTTTGCCTAGTCCAAAAGCAGTTCTGGTCAGTCCTGGAGCACTTTGTTTACAGGACTCCTTCTTTCCTTTCAGAATGTGGGGCAGAGTGCTCAGCCGCCCAGCGGGAGGGGGAGCCAGCATTGTGGAAGGCAGGCACAGCCCTATTCAGACCCAGGTGCAACTCCTCCCTCCACTCTGGATGCAGATCTCTCTATTCAGCCCTGTGCTGACTCACCCTGTCTCCTGGAGCCACCCCCAGCCCCTGTCACTCAAACTCCAGACAAGGAATACACAACCTAGCAGAGGCAGGCTTGGAAGGTTAGGCAAGAAAATACCTACTTTCTAAAAGTGGTATTTTCAAACACAGAATGTTAAAATCAACTTCACTAAAAGATGTATTTTATCATTCTGAGTTCAGGCATACTAAATTCGTTTCTCTACCATGTTCCTTGGGTCAAACTGCCCATTCTGGCCTTTGGGGAACAGGTAGCCTTGCAATAGTGAAAAACGGAAATGGCTATAATTCACTATTAGGACATGCCACACACACCAGGGCATGTCCTACCTTATACTTACAATGCACCCTGCCCTAGGGCCTACTTTAGGGGTGACCAACATGCAGTAAAGGGAAGGTTTAGGGACTGGTAAGTGGGTGCACTCACCAAGTCGACATGGCAGCCCTAGGCTGCACACAGGCTCTGCAATGGCAGGCCTGAGACACATTTTACAAGCTGCTTCTGTGGGTGGCACAACCAGTGCTGCAAGCCCACCAGCAGCATTGGATTTACAAGCCCTGGGCGCACTCAGTGCACTGTACTAGGGACTGACAAATAAACTAATCATCCAATCATGGAGTCACTAATACATAACACAATTTACAATAGGGAGAGCATATGCACTTCAGCACTGATCAGCAGTGGGGAAATGCCCAGAGTCATAAAACAGCCAACAACAGGTCAGAAAAAGTACAGGAGGCAGGCAAAAAGTTCAGGGATGACCCTGCAAAAAGGGCCAACACAACCCACTTCCAGCCAAAAACGCAGGGGAGACCAATCACTACCTTGATGGGCTTCCCTGCTTTGGGCGATAGAACCTGGACCCTGGCCCACAACAGCAGGGGCATACTCCAGTTCTACGCCAATCTGAACCTATTGGAATCCCTCTGTCCATACTCTCAGGGCACACCAAGCTAATCCATGGGGAACCCTTCTCCTCACCTGTGGACACCACCTGTGCAGCACCTAACCTTTACTTGCTCACAGGTGTGTCCCAACAGACAGAAAGCAAGCCACAGTGGCCACTGGCAGTGGTCAGGGACGAGACCCAGGCCTTATGCCTCTCAGGGCTCTCAAACCTCTGTGGCGTCAGAGAGCGGGGGGCAGTAGCCCCAGGTGCTTGGCACCCTTTGTCCATTCTCCCTCCTGTCAGGTCAGGTATGACATCCTGGCCCGGCGGCTGGACTGGAGACTGGGGTGGGCTTTCCCACACCCGGTCCTCCTCCTTGGGGCTCTGTACCCTCCCACCTGGAGCGGTACCCCCTTCCAGAATTGCCAGGGCACCTGTGGCAGGTGTCCCACACAATTCGCCCACCATTTCAGGGGTTCTATCCTGCAACTGGGCGTCCAGGTCAGGGGGGGCACCCTGAACCTGGTCCTCCAATCTAGGGTCTAAACCCTCCAGTTGAACCGGGGTCAGAGGCGAGGACTCCCTCCCTCTGCACCCCTTCCAGAGTACTGCCCCCTCCCATCAGGAGCGGTACCCCCAGAAGACAAACCGGTCAGGACACTGTTTACAGTTGTCCCACCCTCCAGGTCAGACAACACCTGAACCTGGCTTCCCAACCCAGGGTCTGTACCCTTAGGCTGGACCTGTGCCTGGCAACCCAGGACTTCCAGGAGGGTACACCAACCTCCCCAAGGGAAACACACTCCTCTAGAGTTGTGTAAGAATCTGCCTGGCGCACCAGGACTTCCTGGGGAGCACGCATGCCCCCCAGAGGGTAACACATCTCTCATGTGTTGTGTAACAGTCTGCCTGGCGCAGATCTCCCGACCCCTGTCCATCTGACAGTGCGTGAAGATCCCCCAGGACAGAAGTGGTGTCACCATGGTCATTCACTGGTGACTCAGCCCTTCTGGCTGGTCCCTGACCCACTGGTTCTTCCACTGGGGACTCTCTCCCCATCTCCCCCTCTCACCCCTCACTCTGGACTTCTGCACCCTCCCAAGTGGAGTGGCACTGCCAGACACCAGAAACACTGGAGCTCCATTTACAGACGCTCCAGGTTCTCTAGACACTAGGAGATCCTCCTCAACGGGCGTCCCATCAGGACAGCCTAGGCTCCCTACCTGGTGTCCCCTTAAAGAACCATCCAGGCTCTGAGACTGGGTTTCGGGCACCTTGGGACACGCAGCCCCACACTCACTCCTTCTCCACTGAGACAGGACGTGAGTCCCTACACCCCTCCCACTACCACGGGACCTAGCTGGGCTACACTGAACCTCTCCCACCACTCTGGGTTGGAAGACACCTGAGCCACTCCTCTTAGGGTCACTCCCCAATGCCTCTCCAGACCCTCTGGAATCCACCAAAAGGTCTGCCTCCATTGTGAGCTCCCTGGGGTCAGAGAACTCACTCTCCAACAGGTGTGGGCATAGCTCTGGAAAACAGGGACTTACAATATGCTCCCCCACAATTGGATCACACAGCCCCCCACAGGGTTTAACCAAACTATCCTTCACCTCACCATCCGGTGCCTCGCACACGTACTCCACACCACTCTCCTGAGATTGGCAAGACAGTATCTGACTGTCTCTGTCACTCAACCCACACTCTTCTGGGGGGTCTCCACACTCACACATCAGGACTTCAACCATGGGGGAACCCCTCTCCCTGCACCTCTCATCTAGAGTCAGTAGAGTGTCCCTCCCACCTCTAGGACCATGAACCCCTGCGTCAGTTTCCCAATTCTCCTCAGGGACACTGCGCACTACTGGAGCTACCTCATGTCCTTGAACCTCCTGGTGTATGTTAACCTCCTCCTTCAAGTCAGGCGCCACATCTCTGGGTGTGTGTACTACTCCCTCAGCGCCAGATAACATAATTTTGCTGCCACCATCTGAGCTGGACTACCCCTTCAACTCAGCAAAGCTCATTTCCTGAGCTACACACATTTCTTTTTTCTGGGCTGAGACACTCATGGCCTCCAGCCTCTCGAGCTTCAAATCAAGCTCCCTCGTTCTCGACTCATGCTCAAACCGCATCCTCTTTTCCTCTAGGGCCAACTTTCTAGATTGCAATTCAAATTCCAACTGCCCCTTTAACTTGAGCTTGGTCAGCTCCATCTCATGCATCCTACTCTTTTCTCTGTCCTCTAGCTCCTCTGGGGACAGACCTTGGGCAGAAACCCTGCTACCTGCTGGGGAAGTTACTCTCCTCCCCCAATCACAATCAACAGATGCTATGGATGCTGCTGTATCCATGGTGATTAAACGTGGCAGTTTTTAGCAAACATAGAAAGTCCCAGAAAAGAATATCTACCAAAAGTATGTGGTTGCGTTTTGGTCTGCACTCACTAGGTAGTGTTCACCAATCACTGTACATGAGTCACAAATGCAAGTCCAGAATCCCCAACGCTGACCACCAATGTTAGAACTGGGGGTCTCTAGTTGGCAGAGGTAGGTACCTTTGTCCAAATAGGGACTCTTGCTTCTAGTCAGGGTAAGGGGGTACACTCCTGAAATAACCCCTGCTCACCCCCTTGGTAGCTTGGCACGAGCAGACAGGCTTAGTTCAGAGGCAGTGTGTAAAGCATTTGTGAACACATACACTAATCCAGTGACAACACTACAAATGGACACCACACAGGTTGTATTATAAAAATAAGTATCTTTTATATAGATTTAGCACAAGACCGTAAACAACAAAAATAGTCCACAATACTGTACTTTAAAGATGGTAGAATTAGCTTGAGTCTCTTAAAATGGAAATGCGACACTTTGAGTTCAATGTACCTGAGATGCGTAACGCAAGGCAATGAAAGTGTAGCAGGGAAGGTGATGCAGTAGTCCCTTACACGCAAGGACGGTGATGTGTTGAAGATCTGGTGCAAAGAAACAAAGATGGCGCTTTCTTCTTGATGCGACACGCTTCCCGGTAATGCGGCGGCATCTGCTGTGACGTCGATCCCCTTCTCCGGCGATGCGGGATGCTTCCCACGATGCGAGCCGCGACCGGCCCTGCGACACGCTTCCCAGTGATGCGGCGGCGTCTGCTGCGAAGTCGACCCTCTCCCCTGGCAATGCGAGTTGCTTCCACAACGATGCGAGCCGCGACAGGCCCTGCGACACTCCTCCCGGTGATGCGGCAGCGTCTGCTGTGACATCGATCCTCTTCTCCGGCGATGAGCCGCGACAGGCCCTGCGACACGCTTCCCGGAGATGCGGCGGCGTCTGATGCAACGTCGACCCTCTTCTCCGGTGATGAGCCGCGACAGGCCCTGAGACACGCTTCCCAGTGATGCGGCGGCGTCTGCTGTGACGTCGATCCTCTCCCCAGGCGATGCGAGGCGCTTCGGTGGCCCTGCGATGACTCAACGATTCTTCTGCGACACGCTTCCCGGTGATGCGGCGGCGTCTGCTGCGACGTCAATCCTCTTCTCCGGCGATGCGAGGCGCTTCGTGTTGTGAAGCGGCAGCGGCAGTTCGGCGACATGCTTCTCGTTCGTGAGTCGCGCTTCCAGCTCCCAGCGACATGCAAGTGTGTCAGAAGGTCCAAATTCCCCGCAAGGGAATACAGGAGAGCTGGTGGGTGAAGTCTGTTGTCCCTGAGACTTCAGCAGGAGGCAAGCTCTGAAATCAAGCCCTTGGAGATCCTTCACAAGTTGATGAAAGTACACACAAAGTTCCCTTCTCCTTTCTTTGGCAGTCAGGCAACCACTGCAGGCAGATCCCTCTAGCTTAGGGATAGTCTTCTCCTCAGTTTCTTCTTGGTTCCGCTCCTCAGCAAAGGTTTCTTCTTGTTTCCCAAAAGTGATCTAATTTCCTAGGGGTCTGGGTCCCCTATTTATACACCTTTTCTCTTTGTTCTCTGAAGGCAGAGAGGCCTTTGCCTAGTCCAAAACCAGTTCTGGTCAGTCTTGGAGCACATTGTTTACAGGACTCCTTCTTTCCTTTCAGAATGTGGGGCAGAGTGCTCCGCCGCCCAGCGGGAGGGGGAGCCAGCATTGTGGAAGGCAGGCACAGCCCTATTCAGACCCAGGTGCAACTCCTCCCTCCACTCTGGATGCAGATCTCTCTATTCAGCCCTGTGCTGACTCACCCTGTCTCCTGGAGCTACCCCCAGCCCCTGTCACTCAAACTCCAGACAAGGAATACACAACCTAGCAGAGGCAGGCTTGGAAGGTTAGGCAAGAAAATACCTACTTTCTAAAAGTGGTATTTTTTAACACAGAATGTTAAAATCAACTTCACTAAAAGATGTATTTTATCATTCTGAGTTCAGGCATACTAAATTCGTTTCTCTACCATGTTCCCTGGGTCAGTTAGGATTATAAGGTGTAATAATCAAACTGCCCATTCTGGCCTATGGGGAACAGGTAGCCTTGCAATAGTGAAAAACGAAAATGGCTGTAATTCACTATTAGGACATGCCACACACACCAGGGCATGTCCTACCTTATACTTACAATGCACCCTGCCCTAGGGCCTACTTTAGGGGTGACCAACATGCAGTAAAGGGAAGGTTTAGGGACTGGTAAGTGGGTGCACTCACCAAGTCGACATGGCAGCCCTAGGCTGCACACAGGCTCTGCAATGGCAGGCCTGAGACACATTTTACAAGCTGCTTCTGTGGGTGGCACAACCAGTGCTGCAAGCCCACCAGCAGCATTGGATTTACAAGCCCTGGGCACACTCAGTGCACGATACTAGGGACTGACAAGTAAACCAATCATCCAATCATGGAGTCACTAATACATAACACAATTTACAATAGGGAGAGCATATGCACTTCAGCACTGATCAGCAGTGGGGAAGTGCCCAGAGTCATAAAACAGCCAACAACAGGTCAGAAATAGTACAGGAGGCAGGCAAAAAGTTCAGGGATGACCCTGCAAAAAGGGCCAAGTCCAACATATGTATATATATATACTCCAAACATCTTCCCACTTCAGAGAAAGAGATGGCACTCCAGGGCAGAAGTGAATCATTTCTGTTTATTAGTCACTCCGGAAAAACAGGACGCGTTTCGGCTGAAGAGGCACCATCTTGCAACAAATATAAATACTTAATTAACGTATAGACATAAACAAAATACTCCCATAAAACGTCTTAACACAGTACATTGTCGTAAAACACTATTGACTCACTCGGGGTGGTACATAAATGCCTTTTTAAAGAATACATTTGTTTTGATCATTTCGAGATTAAAAAATGTGCAAAAATTAGTTTAGTGAAATACACAACGATTTTACAGCACATTTTAGAAAGCACATACCAGACATGCCAAAAATCAACAGTTTCTGGAAACACCCTATTCAAGTTGAAATACTCTGCATAAAATGCACTTTATCGTAAATCTACCAATTGAATAGGCACAATGGATCATCGGAAGACTTTTAAAAGTTTATTTACAACAGATACGGCCTGTTCTTGCTCAAATAGCCTTAACCATTTGTCCCTTCAATTCTATTATTTCATTAGATTGTTTGGCAAAAACTGAACCTCTATGAAGTCGACATTGAGTCTCTTTGCCACCCCTGAGAGTAAAATCTTAAAAAATCGGTCATTTCTTGTTCTGTGTCGATTAAATAAATACAAATACAAAACAGCTTGTAGCGGAAGAATGCAGTTTACCGTCCGTGATTAAAGAAAAATGTCTTCAAAATTGGAACTGGATGAGCGTTGACAGTCATTCCCTCATGCTGTTTGGTGCTGCATATTTCCACTGCTACTCGCTCCGGAGTTTCATAAAACTACATACTGAAGCTCCCGTCCCTCACCGCCTGATGAATACCGCAGTGCCAAGCTCCGAATTCTGCCTCAAATCAAACGTAGGGCCTTAGACACAGAAAAAAGGCCCACACCGGGTATATATATATATATATATATATATATATATATATATATATATATATATATATATATATATATATATATTCACTGAAAAAACATAGGTTTCAGGGACTTTATAGTTAGAAATTAGCATTTAAAAAACCATAGAAATTCACTGAAAAAACCACAGGTTTCAGGGACGTTATAGTTAGTTGGAGATTTCACTCGTACAAAACCAGAGAAATTTGGCCGTTAGTTAGTTGAGCTAAGTATAACTCGCGCCCCCGCAATGCACTGCTGATGACATCACAAATTACATCACTCATGGCATGGTCATTGACATCACTGATGACATCACTGATGACATCTCAAATGACATCCCTGATGACATCACTGATGACATCATCCAGTGACTGTGTGTTTCTGTAAAGTTTAAATATGTTTTATATATATATAGGCCAAGGTGTATTGAAGAATGAGCAGGTGTATGACTGTCTGAATGGATGATTTAGTAGGTGTGTGACTGACTGTATAAGTGAGTGATTAAACGTGTCTTACTGAATGTATGGGTTAGTGACTAATCTGTGTGAATGTCTGTATCAGTCTGTCTGTTGGTGTGTAAGCGGTTGCATGGGTTAGTGAGTAGCTACAAGAGTGTCAATATGGGTTATTGATTGCTTGTCTGAGTATCTGTATGGGTGCCTGAGTGTCTGTGTGGGTGGGTGGGGTGTGTGTGACTCACTGCATGGATGTGTGAGTGGGTGATTCACTGGGTTTAAGAGTACGTCTGTGAGGGGCTGTATGGGTGGGTGAGTGTGTGTATGGCTGTGTTGGTGAGTGAATGGATGTCTCAGTGGTACATGTGTGAGTAACTACATATGTGAAAGGCAGTATATGTGAGTGTTGGAGTATATAAATGACTATATGTGAGAGTGAGTGATTGTGAGAGTGGCTGTGTGGATGAGTGTGTGCTTGAGTCAGTGATTGTATAAGAAAGTAAGTATGTGTTAGTATCTGTGTGAATAAGTGAGGTGGTGTGTGTATAACTGTATAGGTGAGTAAATGGGAGTGTGATTGATTCTTTGCATGACTAACTAGCTGTGTAAGTAACTCTATGGGTGAGTGGCGGTGTGTGAGTGCAAATGATAGTGGCTGTATTGATGAGTGACTGCATGTATGAGTGAATGTATGGGTGAGTGAGTGTATGTGTGTGTAGACCTAGGAATCAGTGAGTGGGTATGTAGTAACTGGTATTAGTGTGTCTATGGTTTCGAGAATGGCAGTCTGTATTTTAGAGTGGGTGTATCAAAGGTTATATTAGGCTGTGAGGAGTTGCATCAGAGGATCACGTGGATGATGTCATCAATGATGTCATCAGTGATGTCATTTGAGATGTCATCAGTGATGTCACTGACCATGTCATGAGTGATGTAATATGTGATGTCATCAGCAGTGCATTGCGGGGGCACGAGTTATACTTAGCTCAACTAACTATAATGGCCGAATTTCTCTGGGTTTGTACGAGTGAAATGTCCAACTAACTATAACGCCCCTGAAACCTGTGGTTTTTTCAGTGAATTTCTATGTTTTTTTAAATGCTGATTTCTAACTATAACGTCCCTGAAACCTATGGTTTTTTCAGTGAATTTCAAAGGTTTTTTAAATGCTAATTTCTAAATATGCCTACAGAGGCAGGACATGTGCAAAAAGAGGAAGAAAGGCACAGAAAGAAGCAAGAGAAATGCAGCAAGAGGCAACAGAAGTCCAGAAAGACGAAGAAAAGTACAGAAAGAAGCAAGGGATATGCAGAAAGAACCAACAGAGGTGCAGAAAGAGGCCTTGTTGCAAAGTCATCCTGTGCCCCCAACTTTTTGCTGACTGGTACTGGTGGTAACTGACTCTGACTAACCAGGCCCGGAGCCAGTGCTATGCTGAAAGACACTTAGAGTACAGTGAAAACACCTACATACACTAGGGTACACTATGGGTTGGGGTATCCCTGTGATTGGCATGACCTCCCCTGTAAGTCCCTAGTACATAATAGGGCAGGGGGATTAAAACTACCTCTAACTCAGAGGTGCAGAAGGAAGCAAGAGCAGTGCAGAAAGAACCAACAGAGGTACAGAAAGAGGCAAGAGAGGTGCAGAAAGGAGGAACAGGGGTGCAGAAAGATGCAAGAGAGGTGCAGAAAGAGAAAAGAGGGGTGCAGAAAGAAGCAAGAGATCTGCAGAAAAAAGCAACAGAGGTGCTGAAACAGGCAAGTGAGGTGCAGAAAGAGGCAAGGGATCTGTAGAAAAAAGCAACAGAGGTGCTGAAAGAGGCAAGTCAGCTGCAGAAAGAAGCAAGAGAGGTGCAGAAAGAGGCAATAGAAGTGCAGAAAGAAGCATCAGAGGTGCAGAAAGAGGCAAGAGGCGTGCAGAAAGAGGAGAGAGAAGTGCAGAAAGAAGCAAAAGAGGTGCTCAAAGAGGCAAGAGGGATGCAGAAATAGACAAGAGCAGTGCAGAAAGAACCAAGAGAAGTGCAGAAAGAAGCAACAGAGGTGCTGAAAGAGGCACAAAGGGTGCAGAAAGAGGCAAGAGAAGTGCAGAAAGAAGCAACAGATGTACAAAAAGAGGCAAGAGTCATGCAGAAAGAGGGAAGAGAGGTGTAGAAAGATGCAAGAGAGTTGCACAAAGATGGAAGACGGATGCAGAAAGAGGCAAGAGGGGTGCAGAAATAGGCAAGAGAAGGTCAGAAAGAGGCAAGAGAATTGCTGAAAGAAGCAACAGAGGTGTAGAAAGAAGCAAGAAAAGTGCAGAAAGAGGCAAGTGGGATGCAGAAACAGGCAAGAAAGGTACAGAAAGAGGGAAGACGAGTGCAGAAAGAGACAACAGGGGTGCAGAAAGAAGCAAGACAGCAGAAAGAAGCATGGAAAGTGCAGAATGAAGCAACAGGGTGCAGAAAGAGGCAAGAGGAGTGCAGAAAGAAGCAACAGAGGTGCAGAAGGAGGCAAGAGAACTGCAGAAACAGGCAAGAGAGTTGCAGAAACAGGCAAAAGAGGTATATAAAGAGACAACAGGGGTGCAGAAATAAGCAAGACAGGTGCAGAAAGAAGCATGGAAAGTGCAGATTGAAGCAACGGGGTGCAGAAAGAGGCAAGAGAAGTGCAGAAAGAAGCAAGTGAGGTACAGAAAGAGGCAAGAGAGGTGCAGAAATAGGCAAGAGAGGTATAGAAACAGGCAAGAAAAGTGCAGAAAGAGGCAAGAGAATTTCTGAAAGAAGCAACAAAGGCGTAGAAAGAAGCAACAAAGGTGCAGAAAGAGGCAAGTGAGATGCAGAAACAGGCAAGAAAGGTACAGAAAGAGGGAAGACAAGTGCAGAAAGAGACAACAGGGGTGCAGAAAGAAGCACGACAGGTGCAGAAAGAAGCATGGAAAGTGCAGAATGAAGCAACAGGGGTGCAGAAAGAGGCAAGAGAAGTGCAGAAAGAAGCAACAGAGGTGCAGAAGGAGGCAAGAGAACTGCAGAAAGAGGTAAGAGAGTTGCAGAAACAGGCAAAAGGGGTACAAAAAGAGGGAACAGAGTGCAGACAGAGGCAAGAGAGGTGCAGAAACGGGTAAAAGGGGTGCTGAAAGGCAAGAGGGGTGCAGAAATTTGCAAGAGAGGTACAGAAAGAAGCAAGAGCAGTGCAAAAGAACCAACAGAGGTGCAAAAAGAGGCAAGTGAGGTGCAGAAGGAGGCAAAATGGGGTGCAGAAAGAGGGAACAGGTGGGCAGACTAAGGCAAGAGAGGTGCAGAAAGAGGGAAGAGGGGTGCAGAAAAAGGCAAGAGGGATGCAGAAATTTGGAACAGAGGTGCAGGAAGAAGCCAGAGCAGTGCAGAAAGAACCAACAGAGGTGCAGAAAGAGGCAAGAGGGGTACAGAAAGAGGCAAGTGAAGTGCAGAACGAAGCAAGAGAGGTGCAGAAAGAACCAACAGAGGTGGAAAAAGAGGCAAGAGGGGTGCAGAAAGGGGTAGGAGAGGTGCACAAAGAGGCAAGAGGGGTACATAAAGAGGCAGGAGGGGTGCAGAAAGAGGAAGAGAACTGCATAAAGAAGCAACAGAGGTGCAGAAAGAGGGAAGAGGGGTGGAGAGAGAGGCAAGAGGGGTGCAGAAAGAAGCAAGACAGGTGCAGAAAGAAACAAAAGAAGTGCAGAAAGAAGGAACAGAGGTGCAGAAAGAGGCAAAAAGGGTGCAGAAAGATGTAAGAGGGGTACAGAAAAAGGCAAGAGAGGTGCAGAACGAGGGAAGAAGGGTGCTGAAAGAGGCAAGAGGGGTACAGAAAGAAGCAAATGAGGTGCAGAAAGAGGCAACAGACGTGCAGAAAGAGGGAAGAGAGGTGCAGAAAGTAGAAGAGATTTGCAAAAAGAGGCAAGAGAAGTGCAGAAAAAGAAAGAAATGTGCAGAAAGAAGCAACAGAAATGTAGAAAGAGGCAAGAAAGGCCCAGAAGGAAGCAAGAGTGGCTTGCACACCATTAGTACCAATTTAACACCCACATTTAGCAATAAGTAACAGGTGACCATTCTAGGTTTGCAAAGGGCCTTCCACCACGCTGTAACACTTGTCGCTGCATTTTTGGTAACGTTTGAGCCGTTTGAGCTAGAAACAAGGCTTTTTTTGTTCAAATCTGAAGATTAGGGAGCAGATGATGAATTATGTGGCTAATGCAGAAAATGTATAACTGTGCGAAAGTCGGTGCAGCCAAACAGTCGCATAATTCCAGTGGCCCTGCTCATACCTCTGACTAGGTCCACAAGTGCTCCTCAGTTATTCCTTCTTTTTGTCTCACTGAGTTCATAATTGAGCTTCTATGGAAACGAGGAAGACTAAACCTGAGGTTACCACTCCACAACACAGACTACCATACCACATAATTACTCTCCATAACACATAATCCCACTTTACATAATTCCTATACACTAAATACCACATACTTTCTATCCACATAATTTCACTGCACAACATACCACATAATTCCATTACACACAACGTACAACCATTCCACTCCAAAAAACATTAATAAAAAATGTTTACTTTTACAACACCAATTGCTCTAACTCTTGCAAATGCGAAACCTATTACATCGCAAACACTTCTTTAACTAGTAGTCGCGTTTGCAGAGTGGTGGAGAAAGGGTGCTGGGCCTCTGACCAGCCCTCAGGAATTCCATTGCGTAGGACTTACGGGAGGTACCAAGAGGGCTTCTTGGCCCCCAAAGTCCCTCAGGAGTAAATTGGACTTCATCCCCCATCCCGTAGTCTGCCACGAGGCGCGTTTGCAGAGTGCTGGAGAAAGGGGGGCATGGCCTCCGAAGACGTCTTAGCAATCCCACTGTGTGGGACTTACTAGAGGTAACAAGAGGGGTATTTCGCCCCCAAGGACATCCTTGGGGGCCAACTACCCCTCCTATTTCCTCAAGTAAGTCCCACACAGCAGGATTGCTAAATTCTCATAGCAGGCCATGCCCCCTTTGCCCACCACTCTGCAAATGCGCACCCTGGTGCGCTCTTGGATGGGGATTGAAGTCCCCTTCGGTGCTGGGGGTCCTTTAGTGGCCAACTAGCTTACCTCTTACCTCCAGTAAGCCCCACACATTGGGATTGCTGAGAGGTGGCCACAGGCCACGCCCCCTTTCTCCACCACCCTGCAAATTCGCCTCCTGGCGCGCTCTTGGTTGGGGGATGAAGTCCCCTTTCCTCCTGAGGGTCCCTAGGGGCCAACTAGCCCTCCTGTTACCTCCAGTAAGCCCCATACAGCTAGATTGCTGAGAGTGCTCAAAGGCCACGCCCCCTTTTTACACAACTTTGCAAACGCAACTCCTGGCGCACTGCTGCTCGGGGGATGAAGTACACTTTAGTCCTGAGGTCCTCAGGATACAAGAAATGCACCATAAATGCGCCAAGAGGCGTGTTTGGAGAGTGGTGTAAAAAGGGGCGTGGCCTCGGACCACCTCTCAGCAATCCCACTGTGTGGGGCGTGGAGGTACCTGGTGGGCTAGTTGGCACCTAAGGACCCATAAGATTATAGGGGACTTCCTCCCCAACCCAAAACGCGCCAGGAGGTGCATTTGCAGAGTGATGCAGGGAGGGGGCGGGGCCTCCGGCGAGATGCCGACTGCTGTTTTTTTTTCCTTTGTTAGCAGGGGCTGTGTGGCCCCCCTTCTCTTCACATTTTTTGGGCCCTGGGGACCCCATCCCCCAGGGCCTGAGCATTTTTTAATAAAAAAAAACGGGAAGGGGCCGCGTGGCCCCCCTTCCCTGGGCCACTCTTGGCCCCGGGGACCCCATCCCCGGGGCCGGGCCTTGTTATTTTCATTTATTTTTGCCAGGAGGGGGGCCCTGAGGACCCCTCCCCTGGCCACTTCTGACCCCGGGGACCCCATCCCCCGGGGCCTGGCCTCGTTTTTTTTTTATTTTCACGGGAGGGGGGCCGCGTGGCCCCCCTTGCCTGGGCCACTTCTGGCCCCTGGGACCCCATTCCCCGGGGCCTGGCCAGCCTGCTTTTTTTTAAGGGGGGTCACGTGGCCCCCCTCCCGGGCCACTTATTGCCCCAGGGACCCCATCCCCCAGGGCCTGGCCTCTTTTAAAAAAAAATTAATTAGGGGAGGGGGGCCACATGGCCCCTCTCCCCTGGGCCACTATTGGCCCCGGGGACCCCATGGGGCCTGGCCTCTTTTTAAAAAAAAATTTAATTAGGGGAGGGACCCCATACCCCGGGGCTGGCCCTCAAGTTGGGGACCGTGGGGGGAGCCCCAATGCCCCTGCGGTCCCTGCCAGCTCCCCGCCTCCTGCGGGAGCCGGCATTGCTTTTGGGCAAGGGGAGCTGCTAACATGCAACTCCCCTTGCCCAAAAGCAATTCTGCTTTGCTTCGTTGAAGTGAGAGCAGGTTTCCTGCTATCGCTTCAACAAAGCAAAGCAGGAGTTTACTATGACAGGGCGGGAGCCATGCTCCCGCCCTGCCATAGCAAACGGCAATGTCCCAGGGGTGGGCACCCCGGGACATTGCAGGAGCCGGCCCTGGGGCGTGGCGGTCCCCAGGAACCTCAAGGGCTCCAGCAGGGGGGCCACACAGCACCCCTCCCAACTCTTTAAAGCCCCGGGGAGGTGGTGGTCCCTGGGGCAGTGTGGGGGGGGCTCGAGCCTCCCCACACTAATTATTTTTCATTGCCCCGAGGAGGTGGTGGTCCCTGGGGCTTGGGGGGGCCCGTGAGGCCTCCCCACCCTTATTTGAATTAAGCCCCGGGGAGGTGGCAGTCCCTGGGGCTTGGGTGGCCCACATGGCCCCGCCGCCAATATTTAAATTATGCCCCGGGGAGGTGGCGGTCCCCGGGGCTGCGGGGGGCTGCGTGCCCCCTGCACAGTATGGATAAAGCCCCGGGGAGGTGGTGGCCCCCGCTATATAATTATACATTGCCCCCGGGACATGGCTCACCCGGGGGCTTAAGAATAACGAAGCGCTGGAGCCCGCGCTTCGTTTTTTTAAATTTTCTTATTGATTAGTTATACTTAGTAGTAGATCATGCTGACATTGATAGTACTGGACTCGAGTGCTTTTTACCTGATTTTGCGCAGTTGTTTGAAAAGGAGCTCTCGAGTACAGTACTATCAATGTCAGCATGATCTACTACTAAGTATGACTATCAATGAGCATTGCTACTACGAGCATCGATGTCCGAGTAACCTGTAACCTAAGGCACACCGGTAACAACACTGTGTTGAACAAATACGAGACTACATCAATATAATTACCGGCGGTTACTAAGAGACATTCGTAGGTCAAATAGAACAAATTGTTGTGATAAGATCTCAGCACTCGAAAAAGAGATATCATGCATTAAATAAAAATAATGTGAATAGTGACAATACTAAGCAACAAAATGTACTGAAAACGTAACTACTGCTTATTACCTGTATATAAGCCGATCCCATGTTAACATTTGTAAATAAGTCTGTCTTCTATAGAAAGGACTGTTTTTTGTAAAAAACCACATCTCCGATAAGAACACAATATGGGTTGAGCAGGAAGTGGTATAAAACAGAATGAATGGTAGTGTCCTCCAACCGTGAGCAAGGCCCTGTGTGGCCGAAACGCGTCGGTGTGACAGTCTGACTCTGTTTGTCAAATCAATCATCTAAAATCCTGATCCTGAGTGCGGCGTACCTTTGTTTAAAAAATGAATCCAGGCCACTGGTTCAGCCTTACATCTGCACCCGCTGCTGAGCGCTCTGATATTGAACCTAATTGTGTCCCCATATCGTAAGCCGGAGGCGCCAGACGGACAACACGCCAGAATACAACATCACTCACCCGGTCGAGCGCCAGAGGACGGAGCCAGAGGGCGTCATCTGTAAGGGAGTCTCCCCGAGAGGTGAGTGTATCAACCCAGAACGGCTTGTGTGTGAATCGAAGCGGCTTGTTTGGAAAACAGACTGGGCAGCAGCGCAGCACAGACTCAGCTAATCCCAGTATACCCAAAGAGCAGGATTCCTAAGGACTGTAAGAAACAATTGCTCAGAGCCCGAACAACAAGTTCTTAACCAATTGAGGGGTCAGCAATAACAATAAACAAATAGCGCAATGGAGGCACGTAAAGCTAAAAGAGCAGACAAGATTGCAACAATGTTCCAAACTGACTCTAGTGTTCGACTTGAAACATCGAAAAGCAAAGGCACGCAACGCGAACAAGACCCATCATTAAAACAACAGTTTTTACAGTTAGAACGCCAATATAAGAAGGAAATAAACAAAAGTTGGGAAGTGATCGCACTACAGAAATACTTAGAAATGGACAGCGTTCCAAGTGGCTTAAGAATTTGTTCCATGCCGACACACCCGGAAACACTCATGGAAATGTTGGAAGAATGGGGAGTAAACAACATGGAATGCTCCAAAAATATGATGAAAATCTTAATAAAATAAGCAAATATCGACTTGGAGGAGGTACATACTATAATAAAAGACTTGGAAAACAAAATACTACAAGAGAACAAGGAAGAGGCGGTTAAACTAAGAAAAGAGATGGAAATACGCCTTGAGAAATATGAAGAGGAAATTCAAGAACGGAAACAAAGAAAATACGTAAGGGATGAAATTGATTATAGGCAAGGAAGAATCCTGACCTTTGCTTAGAGGTTTGATGCCTTAAAACTAAACTATGGAAAAAATATTCCTAAATCAACCGGAGAGACAACAAGCGAATCAGATGTGAGTGAAAATGAAGCAGCAAGTGGTAGCAGTTCCTCAAAGGGGATTACTTCTTTAGAGGAAATGCGGTTGATGCATCTAGACCAGACGTTAGCCAGAGGTCAGGGAAAAGGAAGAGCCAGAGGACGTGGAAGGGGAGATTCAAAATCTTCCGCAGCACTCGAAAAACAAGACGATCAAAGCGAAAGAAAACAGTACCCCTTACGGAACCTAACACGAAGGAAATAAACGAAGAAAACCTCATTATAAATCTCTCGAGTCATACGCTTTTAAAATACGAACGTCTATTACTAAACAAGGGACTATCTTTCAGCCCTGAAAGACACTTTTATTATATAGACATGAAAATAGACATTTACAAATACGTATGTAAACTTAAACTAACAAAAATAGATGTGAACCGTCCATTGGAAGTAAATGAAGGAGATACAATATCAGATCAACAAAATAATGACACGGCATTAAGCATTGAACAGATTCCGGATTTAAAACATCTTTTTGATCTGATGTACGAAATTGATGACGACCAAACCACGTAAAGTCAAGTACTACAAGCATTGGGCCTGAAAACAACCAAACATACATCGAATGGTCTGAAAATTAAATCCAAATTTTGCCCACAATTATCTCCTGGCAATAAAATTGATCTGTTCTCAGAGGCAGTCATGAAAGAACTGGACAGCCTGGAGAAAACACGCAACAATAACAAAAGAGAGAACTTATCTAAAAAAGAACATATGGCACTGAAAACATTGATGGAGAACAGTAATATAATAATAAAGCCCGCCGATAAAGGCGGAAACATAGTCCTACAAAACTGAGCTGACTATGTAAGGGAGGCTCACAGGCAGTTGAATGATCTAACCAAGTACAAGAAACTGGACTGTAATCCGATCAACAAAATGATCTTGGAACGCCAAATGAACTTAAACTAAACAGGTGGGGTACCTCAGGTTTGATCAATGATAATGAGCTTCAATTTCTTTTCAAGGAACATCCAACTATACCAACAATATATTTTCTTCTGAAAATTCATAAACTTTGTGTGACCCCCCGGGAAGACCAATTGCTTCATCTTGTGAATCCCTCTATGATAATATTTCATCATACGTGGATCATTACCTGGCAACAATGGTCCACAATCTCAGTTCATATATAAAAGACACAAGAGACTTCCTACGTATCTTGGCAAACACTACCTGGAACACCAACTATATCATGGCTACAATTGATGTTGTATCATTATATACATCAATTGAACATAAAATTGGCTTACAGGCATGTGCGTATTTCCTTAAACAACGTAATATCACGGTACTACAACACTCAGCCATGCTTCTCACTATGATTGAACTATGCCTCCATAACAATGTCTTCCTGTTCAACCATGAATTATACCAGCAACTCTGCGGTACTGCCATGGGCTTTTCTTTTTCACCAAATTACGCTAATCTAACAATGGGCTGGTGGGAACAAGAGGTCACATGGGATACAGAAAATCAACAGGCGCTTGACAAAATCGTACTTTGGGTACGAAACATTGACGATTTATTCGTTAAATGGAATGGCAAAAAAGATGAGTTCATGGAATATTTTAACAAACTGAACCAAAATGATATTGGTCTGTCCTTCACATGTTCTACTAGTCGCACAAAGGTGAACTTCCTAGATACATCAGTGTACATTGACCAAGGACAAATTCACACAAATCTGTTTAGGAAGAGAACAGTGACAAATAGTATTCTACATGGCACAAATTTTCACCCCAAGCCTTTACTTCATTGTATCCCATATGGGGAATTTGTGAGAATACGAAGGAACTGCTCTAAAGACGATGACGCCAAAAATAAGATACTGGAAAGTGCTCAGAGATTACAAAACAGGGGATACAGGCCAAGAGCCTTAAACAAAAGCATACGCAAAATTGAACAAATAACACGCACTGATACGCTGATCCCAAGGGCGGAAAAAGAAACAGAGATACAAAAAGGAAAACAAACTCCAAGTACAGCTAAACAGGAATCGCCAAGATTAATTCTTACGTACAGTAAAGAAAGTTCTAAAATCACACGAATTATTCAGAAATACTGGCACTTTCTTGTTCAAGATCAAGACATTGGGGAAATCATCGGTGCATGACCACCAGTAACATACAGAAAGGTACCCTCCCTACAGGACAAAATAGTCCAAAGCCACTACCAAGAAAGACCTAAAAGGAATTGGCTACAAGAACAACAACTGGGGTTCAATAAATGTAACAATTGCAAAGCCTGTAAAATTGGGATTAACACCAAAGAAATAAAGGACACAGAAGGAAGAACTATTAAAATCAACCACAAAATTACTTGCACGACCCAATTTGTGGTTTATGTTATCCAGTGTGCATGTGGTCTAAAATACATCGGCAGCACCATCTGTATGCTTAAAAAAAGGATTTTGGGACACATTTGTGCCGTAAAAAATAAGGATTCAAATTATGCAACAGCTAGACACATGGCGACATGTCAGAACAATGACTGGAGACGCATGGAGTTCTTTTGTTTGGATACCGTTCCACTAAGTGAAAGAGCTGGCGACAGAAAGAAAAGGCTTAGACAACTGGAATCACGGTACATTATCAGGCTACGCACGAAGACCCCCAAAGGTCTGAATAATGACGAGGAACTTCATGTTCACTTATAAATACGTAGATGATGTTATTCTATTACAGATATAATATCATGTCTCCTTTTCAAACAACTGCGCAAAATCAGGTAACAAGATTTCGAGTACAGTACTATCAATGTCAGCATGATCTACTACTAAGTATGACTATCAATGAGTATTGCTACTACGAGTATCGATGTCCGAGTAACCTGTAACCTAAGGCACACCGGTAACAACACTGTGTTGAACAAATACGAGACTACATCAATATAATTACCGGCGGTTACTAAGAGACATTCGTAGGTCAAATAGAACAAATTGTTGTGATAAGATCTCGTCACTCGAAAAAGAGATGTCATGCATTAAATAAAAATAATGTGAATAGTGACAATACTAAGCAACAAAATGTACTGAAAACTTAACTACTGCTTATTACCTGTATATCCCATGTTAACATGTGTAAATAAGTCTGTCTTCTATAGAAAGGACTGTTTTTTTGTAAAAAACGACATCTCCCATAAGACCACATTATGGGTTGAGCAGGAAGTGGTATAAAACAGAATGAATGGTAGAGTCCTCCAACCGTGAGCAAGGCCCTGTGTGGCCGAAACGTGTCGGTGTGACAGACTGGCTCTGTTTGTCAAATAAATCATCTAAAGTCAGGATCCTGAGTGCGGCGTACCTTTGTTTAAAAAATTAATCCAGGCCACTGGTTCGGCCTTACGTCTGCACCCGCTGCTGAGCGCTCTGGTACTGAACCTCATTGTGTCCCCATATATATATATATATGGATATATATATATATATATATATATATATATATATATATATATATATATATTATCTACTGGCGGTCGCCAGTAGATAGTTATAGTTACAACCTATTATCCATAGGAAATCCGCGACATTCTATTTGCAATAACGTTGGCGTCGGTTGACGAATCTTCGCAAAGCTTCCAACTTGTTGGGGCGCTCCGGTCCGCTCCTACCCTGAAAGTCTCGGGGTGATACGTCAGCGGGGGCCGAGAAAAAGGGGGTCCCAAAACACGTTTTCCCCATTCATTTTTCCATAGGAACCTTTAGTCGCAGCTACAGCCCGAACTGCTGAACGGAATTACCCCAAATTTGGCAAAGAGGTAGTCCTTGGTTCAGACTGGTGCCTTTTGCTTAAATGGTGTAAATCCGTTCAGTAGTTCCTGAGAAAATCAAAAGTAAAAGTACATATATATCTATGGGCGCGTCGGATACGCGTACCCTCAGCGCACCCTGCGCGCACCCTCCCGATCACGAGCTGCATGCTAATTGGCTGTCAACACTCCAAATCAAGAAGTGTTGGCAGCCATTTTATCCCTCGGTAGAACCGAGGGACAGAAACAAGTGCGCAAAGCGCAAAAGGGAGCAGGGTAGAAACACCCTGACCCCCTAGGTCTGCTCAGGGGGTCCCACAAGGACCCCCTGGGCAGAAAAAGAATTTTTTTTTAAATCGGCGGGATGCGCTTAGGGTGCGCGTATCCCGCCGAGAAAAAAATGAAACAAGTGCGCAAAACGCACAAAGGGGCAGGGTAGAAACACCCTAACCCCTAGGCCTGCTCAGGGGTCCCACAAGGACCCCTGGGCAAAAAGCATTTTTTTTTTTTTTAAATCGGCAGGATGCGCTCAGGGTGCGCGAATCCTGCCGAGAACAAAAAATGTTAGTTGGCCCCCGGGTGGGCCAAGTCCCGGGGGCATGCTGGGGGGTTAATTTTATGTGTGGGGGCCTCTAAGGCTCCCAAGCCCGGGGACCGCCACCCCCGGGGCTTTATGCATAATGGTGCGGGAGGGCTCTGAGCCCTCCCGCAGCCCCGGGACCACCACCTCCCCGGGGCTTCTTTTTTTAAATGAAAAACCTGTGTGGGGGGCTCCAGCCCCCACACACCCCGAGGACCGCCACCTCCCGGGGCACTAAACATTTAAATATGGGGGTCCGTTACGGACCCACAGAGCCCTGGGGACCACCACCTCCCCGGGGCTGTGCACTGAATGGGAGGGGGCGCGCGGCCCCCCTCCTGGAGCCCTTGATGGCCCTGGGGACCACCACCCCCAGGGCCGGCTCCTGCAGTGTCCCGGGGTGCCTACCCCCGGGACACTGCTGTTTGCAATGACAGGACGGGAGCCTCGCGGCTCCCGTCCTGTCATTACAAACTGCTGATATTGGAAGAGAGAGCAGGAAACCTGCTCTCTCTTCCAATATCCAAAGCCGATTGCTTTTCCACATGGGGAGCAGCATGTTAGCTGCTCCCCATGTGTAAAGCAATGCCGGCTCCCGTAGGACACGGGGAGCCGGCGGGACTGTGGGGGGTTTGGGGACCCCCACAGTCCCCAACGAGGGCCAGCCCGGAGGATGGGGTCCCCGGGGCAAGTAGTGGCCCGGGAGGGGGGCCACGCGGCCCCCTCCCCAAAGATTTGAAAAATAATAAAAATAAAAAAAAAGGTATGGCCGGCCCGGGGATGGGGTCCCCGGGCCTTAAAATGGCCAGAGGAGGGGGCCACGCAGCCCCCTCAAAATATTAAAAATAAAAATAGAGGCCATGCCCCGGGAGATGGGGTCCCCGGGGCCAATACAGGCCCGGGGAAGGGGGGCCACGCGGCCCCCTTCCCGTTTTTATTTTGAAATTTAAAAAAGGGGTAAGGCCCTGGGGGATGGGGTCCCCAGGGCCCAAAAACAGAAAAAAGGAAGGGGGCCACACAGCCCCCTTCAGGGGACAAAAAATAAAAATAAAAATAAAACGATCGGGCCCGCAGGCCCCGCCCCTTCCTTCACCACTCTGCAAACGCGCCCCCTGGCGCGTTTGCAGAGAGAACAATTCCCCTTGAATACTGGGGGTCCCTGGGGGCCAACTAGCCCACCAGGAACCTCCAGTATGCGCCAGGGAGCTGCCTTGCAGAGAGGTGTACAGAGGCCACGCCCCTTTTACACCTCTCTGCAACGCAGCTCTGTGGCACTTTTGGAGGTATATGGTGGGCTAGTTGGACTCCGGGGACCCTCAGGATTCAAGGGGACTTAATCCCCCAACTTAAAACGCACCATGGGGCGCGTTTGCACAGTGGTGAAAGGAGGGGGCGGGGCTTCAGGTGACATGTGTGCAAACAGGCCCCGTGGCGCGTTTTAAGATGGGGAATTAAATCCCCTTCAATCCTGAGGGTCCCTGGGGGCCAACTAGCCCAACAGGTACATCCAGAAAGCGCCACAGAGCTGCGTTGCAGAGAGGTGTAAAAGGGGTGTGGCCTCTCTACACGTCTCTGCAACGCAGCCCCTGGCGCATATTGGAGGTTCCTGGTGGGCTAGTTGGCCCCTAGGGACCCTCAGGATTCAAGGGACTTAATCCCCCACGGGGCGCGTTTGCACAGATGTAACCTCAGGCCCCGCCCCTCCCTTCACCATTGTGCAAATATTCCTCTAAAATCAGCCGAAATACGAATTCCGATTTACTCACCTGTTATCAGGAGAGACCTCAGTGCTGTATCTTTCAGCCCAGTACTGGTCCTGAAAAGTAATTCTAACCATACTTACCAGTAACTTGAATTTCCTTCCATAGGCTAACATTGACTGGTTTCACTTGGAAATTCTTCTAAGTGTGGAGTTTTGGAACTTTAAAATATTCCTCTAAAATCAGCCGAAATACGAATTCCGATTTACTCACCTGTTATCAGGAGAGACCTCAGTGCTGCATCTTTCAGCCCAGTACTGGTCCTGAAAAGTAATTTTAGCCGTACTTACCGGTAACTTGAATTTCCTTCATAGGCTAACATTGACTGGTTTCACTTGGAAATTCTTCTAAGTGTAGAGTTTTGGAACTTTAAAATATTCCTCTAAAATCAGCCGAAATACGAATTCCGATTTACTCACCTGTTATAAGGAGAGACCTCAGTGCTGTATCTTTCAGCCCAGTGCTAGTCCTGAAAAGTAATTTTAACCGTCCTTACCAGTAACTTGAATTTCCTTCCATAGGCTAACATTGACTGGTTTCACTTGGAAATTCTTCTAAGTGTGGAGTTTTGGAACTTTAAAATATTCCTCTAAAATCAGCCGAAATACGAATTCCGATTTACTCACCTGTTATCAGGAGAGACCTCAGTGCTGCATCTTTCAGCCCAGTACTGATCCTCAAAAGTAATTTTAACCGTACTTACCAGTAACTTGAATTTCCTTCCATAGGATATCATTGCCTGCTTTTTGCTGAAAAAGTTTCTAAGTGTTGATTTTTGAAACATACAAATATTCCTCTAAAATCAGCCGAAATCCAAATTCTGATTTACTCACCTGTTATCAGGAGAGACCTCAGTGCTGCATCTTTCAGCCCAGTACTGGTCCTGAAAAGTAATTTTAACCGTACTTACCAGTAACTTGAATTTCCTTCCATAGGCTAACATTGACTGGTTTCACTTGGAAATTCTTCTAAGTGTGGAGTTTTGGAACTTTAAAATATTCCTCTAAAATCAGCCGAAATACGAATTCCGATTTACTCACCTGTTATCAGGAGAGACCTCAGTGCTGCATCTTTCAGCCCAGTACTGATCCTCAAAAGTAATTTTAACCGTACTTACCGGTAACTTGAATTTCCTTCATAGGCTAAGATTGACTGGTTTTCAGCAAAAAAGTTTCAAAGTGTTGATTTTCACAAACTACAAATATTCCTTAAAAATCGCCTGTATGACTTAAACGAATGTTTTCAACTGTTTACAGGAGATGCACCAGTGCTGGATCCAGGATCCAACACTGAGTAAGAAAAAAGTAACGATAACAGTTTTTACCTGCTAAGTGAATTTCCTTCCATAGGATAACATTGGTGATTCTATGAGAAAAAGTTTCTAAGTGTCAACTTTTAAAATACAATAATATTCCTTAAAAATCACGACTGTAACCAAAGCGCTTTTACTCAACTGTTTACAGGAGATGTACCAGGACTGAATCTAGGATCCAGTCCTGTGGTTACAAAAGTAATCCATAAAGTAACTAATTGCATTTAACTAGAAATTCACATTGAGCTGAATGTTGCATTGTGTTTGAAAATGTGTTGCCCATTGCAACAACTGTAACTACTGTACTTAAAGTCTATTGCCTATCTGCAAAGTATTTAAACTAAAGTAATTCATTCTGAGAAAGTATTTTTGTAATGTAATGTATAATGTAATTACAATGTAATTTAAAAAATAAAATATGTAAAAAAATTGTTTCTAAAAATGTAGTAAATCAGTATGAAAAAAATTAATATAACAATTAATACATTTAAAAATTGTCATTTACAAAACCTTTGAAATTCACTGAAAAAACCGTAGGTTTCAGGCACGTTATAGTTAGAAATTAGCATTTAAAAAACCTTTGAAATTCACTGAAAAAACCATAGGTTTCAGACACGTTATAGTTACAAATTAGCATTTAAAAAACCTTTGAAATTCACTGAAAAAACCATAGGTTTCAGACACGTTATAGTTACAAATTAGCATTTAAAAAACCTTTGAAATTCACTGAAAAAACCATAGGTTTTAGGGACAGTTTTAGTTACTTGGACATTGCACTCGTACAAAACCCGTGAAATTCCCCGTTATAGTTAGTTCAGCTAACTATAACTCGCGCCCCGCAATGCACTGCTGATGACGTCACATATTACATCACTCATGACATGGTCAGTGACATCACTGATGACATCACTGATGACATCTCAAATGACATCACTGATGACATCATCCACGTGATAATCTGATGCACCTCCTCACACCCTAATATAACCTTTGATACACCCACTCTAAATTACAGACTGCCATTCGCAAAACCATAGACACTCCAACACCAATAACTACATACCCACTCACTGATTCTTAGGTCTACACACACACATCCACTCACTCACCCAGTACAGTCACTCATACTTACGGTCACTCAGTACAGGACTATCATATGCACTCTTACTCCTATATAGACACTCAAACAACGCCACTCATCCATAGAGATACTCACACACCTAGTCAGTCATGCAAATAATTAAACACACTGCCATTTACTCACCTATACAGTTATACACACACCAGCTCACTTACTCATACAAATAGTAGCACATTGTTACGCTCTTATACAATCACAGATACAAGCACACACTCATCCATACAGCCACTATCACAATCACTCACTCTTGCTTATAGCTATTTATATACTCCAACACACATATATACTGCCTTTCACATATGTAGTTACTCACACATGTACCACTGGGACATACATTCACTCACTAACACACTCTTACACACACTTACCCACCCATACAGTCTATCACAGATGCACTCTTGAAACCATCCACCCAGTGAATCACCCACTCACACATCTATGCACAGAGTTGCACACACCCTCCCACACAAACACTCAGGCACCCATACAGATACTCAGACAAGCATTCAATAACTCATATAGACACTCATTTAGCTATTCACAAACACATGCAGCCACTTACACAGCAACAGACAGACGGATACAGACATTCACCCAGTTTAGTCACTAACCCATGCATTCAGTAAGATACGTTAAATCACTCACTTATAGAGTCAGTCACGCACCTACTAAATCATCCATACAGACACTTACACACCCACTCATTCTTCAATACGTCTTTTCCTATATATATTAAAAATATTTAAACTTTACAGAAACACACAGTCACTGGATGATGTCATCAGTGATGTCATTTGAGATGTCATCAGTGATGTCATCAGTGATGTCACTGACCATGTCATGAGTGATGTAATATGTGACGTCATCAGCAGTGCATTGCGGGGCGCGAGTTATAGTTAGCTGAACTAACTATAACGGGGAATTTCACGGGTTTTGTACGAGTGCAATGTCCAAGTAACTAAAACTGTCCCTAAAACCTATGGTTTTTCAGTGAATTTCAAAGGTTTTTAAATGCTAATTTGTAACTATAACGTGTCTGAAACCTATGGTTTTTTCAGTGAATATATATATATATATATTGTATGTATATATATATATATATATGTATGTATGTATATATATATATATATATATATATATATATATTCACTGAAAAAACCATAGGTTTCAGACACGTTATAGTTACAAATTAGCATTTAAAAACCTTTGAAATTCACTGAAAAAACCATAGGTTTTAGGGACAGTTATAGTTACTTGGACATTGCACTCGTACAAAACCCGTGAAATTCCCCGTTATAGTTAGTTCAGCTAACTATAACTCGCGCCCCGCAATGCACTGCTGATGACGTCACATATTACATCACTCATGACATGGTCAGTGACATCACTGATGACATCACTGATGACATCTCAAATGACATCACTGATGACATCATCCAGTGACTGTGTGTTTCTGTAAAGTTTAAATATTTTTAAAATATATAGGAAAAGACGTATTGAAGAATGAGTGGGTGTCTAAGTGTCTGTATGGATGATTTAGTAGGTGCGTGACTGACTCTATAAGTGAGTGATTTAACGTATCTTACTGAATGCATGGGTTAGTGACTAAACTGGGTGTATGTCTGTATCCGTCTGTCTGTTGCTGTGTAAGTGGCTGCATGTGTTTGTGAATAGCTAAATGATTTTCTATATGAGTTATTGAATGCTTGTCTGAGTATCTGTATGGGTGCCTGAGTGTTTGTGTGGGAGGGTGTGTGCAACTCTGTGCATAGATGTGTGAGTGGGTGATTCACTGGGTGGATGGTTTCAAGAGTGCATCTGTGATAGACTGTATGGGTGGGTAAGTGTGTGTAAGAGTGTGTTAGTGAGTGAATGTATGTCCCAGTGGTACATGTGTGAGTAACTACATATGTGAAAGGCAGTATATATGTGTGTTGGAGTATATAAATAGCTATAAGCAAGAGTGAGTGATTGTGATAGTGGCTGTATGGATGATTGTGTGCTTGTATCAGTGATTGTATAAGAGCGTAACAATGTGCTACTATTTGTATGAGTAAGTGAGCTGGTGTGTGTATAACTGTATAGGTGAGTAAATGGCAGTGTGTTTAATTATTTGCATGACTGACTAGGTGTGTGAGTATCTCTATGGATGAGTGGCGTTGTTTGAGTGTCTATATAGGAGTAAGAGTGCATATGATAGTCCTGTACTGAGTGACCGTAAGTATGAGTGACTGTACGGGTGAGTGAGTGGATGTGTGTGTGTAGACCTAAGAATCAGTGAGTGGGTATGTAGTTATTGGTGTTGGAGTGTCTATGGTTTTGCGAATGGCAGTCTGTAATTTAGAGTGGGTGTATCAAAGATTATATTAGGGTGTGAGGAGGTGCATCAGATTATCACGTGGATGATGTCATCAGTGATGTCATTTGAGATGTCATCAGTGATGTCATCAGTGATGTCACTGACCATGTCATGAGTGATGTAATATGTGACGTCATCAGCAGTGCATTGCGGGCGCGAGTTATAGTTAGCTGAACTAACTATAACGGGGAATTTCACGGGTTTTGTACGAGTGCAATGTCCAAGTAACTATAACTGTCCCTAAAACCTATGGTTTTTTCAGTGAATTTCAAAGGTTTTTAAATGCTAATTTGTAACTATAACGTGTCTGAAACCTATGGTTTTTTCAGTGAATTTCAAAGGTTTTTAAATGCTAATTTCTAACTATAACGTGCCTGAAACCTACGGTTTTTCAGTGAATTTCAAAGGTTTTGTAAATGACAATTTTTAAATGTATTAATTGTTATATTAATTTTTTTCATACTGATTTACTACATTTTTAGAAACAATTTTTTTTTACATATTTTATTTGTCAAATTACATTGTAATTACATTATACATTACATTACAAAAATACTTTCTCAGAATGAATTACTTTAGTTTAAATACTTTGCAGATAGGCAATAGACTTTTAAGTACAGTAGTTACAGTTGTTGCAATGGGCAACACATTTTCAAACACAATGCAACATTCAGCTCAATGTGAATTTCTAGTTAAATGCAATTAGTTACTTTATGGATTACTTTTGTAACCACAGGACTGGATCCTAGATTCAGTCCTGGTACATCTCCTGTAAACAGTTGAGTAAAAGCGTTTTGGTTACAGTCGTGATTTTTAAGGAATATTATTGTATTTTAAAAGTTGACACTTTGAAACTTTTTCTCATAGAATCACCAATGTTATCCTATGGAAGGAAATTCACTTAGCAGGTAAAAACTGTTATCGTTACTTTTTCTTACTCAGTGTTGGATCCTGGATCCAGCACTGGTGCATCTCCTGTAAACAGTTGAAAGAATGCGTTTAAGTCATACAGGCGATTTTTAAGGAATATTTGTAGTTTGTGAAAATCAACACTTTGAAACTTTTTGCTGAAAACCAGTCAATGTTAGCCTATGAAGGAAATTCAAGTTACCAGTAAGTACGGTTAAAATTACTTTTGAGGATCAGTACTGGGCTGAAACATGCAGCACTGAGGTCTCTCCTGATAACAGGTGAGTAAATCGGAATTCGTATTTCGGCTGATTTTAGAGGAATATTTTAAAGTTCCAAAACTCCACACTTAGAAGAATTTCCAAGTGAAACCAGTCAATGTTAGCCTATGGAAGGAAATTCAAGTTACTGGTAAGTACGGTTAAAATTACTTTTCAGGACCAGTACTGGGCTGAAAGATGCAGCACTGAGGTCTCTCCTGATAACAGGTGAGTAAATCAGAATTCGGATTTCGGCTGATTTTAGAGGAATATTTGTATGTTTCAAAAATCAACACTTAGAAGAATTTCCAAGTGAAACCAGTCAATGTTAGCCTATGAAGGAAATTCAAGTTACCGGTAAGTACGGTTAAAATTACTTTTCAGGATCAGTACTGGGCTGAAAGATGCAGCACTGAGGTCTCTCCTGATAACAGGTGAGTAAATCGGAATTCGTATTTCGGCTGATTTTAGAGGAATATTTTAAAGTTCCAAAACTCCACACTTAGAAGAATTTCCAAGTGAAACCAGTCAATGTTAGCCTATGAAGGAAATTCAAGTTACCGGTAAGTACGGTTAAAATTACTTTTCAGGATCAGTACTGGGCTGAAAGATGCAGCACTGAGGTCTCTCCTGATAACAGGTGAGTAAATCGGAATTCGTATTTCGGCTGATTTTAGAGGAATATTTTAAAGTTCCAAAACTCCACACTTAGAAGAATTTCCAAGTGAAACCAGTCAATGTTAGCCTATGAAGGAAATTCAAGTTACCGGTAAGTACAGTTAAAATTACTTTTCAGGATCAGTACTGGGCTGAAAGATGCAGCACTGAGGTCTCTCCTGATAACAGGTGAGTAAATCGGAATTCGTATTTCGGCTGATTTTAGAGGAATATTTTAAAGTTCCAAAACTCCACACTTAGAAGAATTTCCAAGTGAAACCAGTCAATGTTAGCCTATGAAGGAAATTCAAATTACCGGTAAGTACGGTTAAAATTACTTTTGAGGATCAGTACTGGGCTGAAAGATGCAGCACTGAGGTCTCTCCTGATAACAGGTGAGTAAATCGGAATTCGTATTTCGGCTGATTTTAGAGGAATATTTTAAAGTTCCAAAACTCCACACTTAGAAGAATTTCCAAGTGAAACCAGTCAATGTTAGCCTATGAAGGAAATTCAAGTTACCGGTAAGTACGGTTAAAATTACTTTTCAGGACCAGTACTGGGCTGAAAGATACAGCACTGAGGTCTCTCCTTATAACAGGTGAGTAAATCGAATTCCTATTTCGGCTGATTTTAGAGGAATATTTGCACAATGGTGAAGGGAGGGGCGGGGCCTGAGGTGACATCTTTGCAAGCGCGCCCCGTGGCGCGTTTTAAGTTGGGGATTAAGTTCCCTTGAATCCTGAGGGTCCCTAGGGGCCAACTAGACCACCAGGAACCTCCAATATGCGCCAGAGGGCTGCGTTGCAGAGACGTGTAGAGAGGCCACACCCTTTTACACCTCTCTGCAACGCAGCTCTGTGGCGCTTTCTGGATGTACCTGTTGGGCTAGTTGGCCCCCAGAGACCCTCAGGATTGAAGGGGATTTAATTCCCCATCTTAAAACGCGCCATGGGGCCTGTTTGCACACATGTCACCTCAAGCCCCGCCCCCTCCCTTCACCACTGTGCAAACGCGCCGTGGCCGTTTTAAGTTGGGGGATTAAGTCCCCTTGAATCCTGAGGGTCCCCGGAGTCCAACTAGCCCACCATATACCTCCAAAAGCGCCATAGAGCTGCGTTGCAGAGAGGTGTAAAAGGGGCGTGGCCTCTGTACACCTCTCTGCAAGGCAGCCCCTGGCGCATACTGGAGGTTCCTGGTGGGCTAGTTGGCCCCCAGGGACCCCCAGTATTCAAGGGGATCGTTCCCCTCTGCAAACGCGCCAGGGGCGCGTTTGCAGAGTGGTGAAGGAAGGGGCGGGGCCTGCGGGCCCGATCGTTTTTTTTTTTATTTTTTTTTTTGGGGGAGGGGGCCGCGTGGCCCCCTCCCGAGCCACTACTTGCCCCGGGACCCCATCCCCCGGGGCTGGCCCTCTCGTTGGGGACTGTGGGGGTCCCCAATCCCCCACAGTCCCGCCGGCTCCCGCGTCCCTAGGGTGCCGGCATTGCTTCTACACATGGGGAGCTGCTAAGATGCAGCTCCCCATGTGGAAAAGCAATCGGCTTTGGATATTGGAAGAGAGAGCAGGTTTCCTGCTCTCTCTTCCAATATCCAAAGCAAGTTTGCAATGACAGGACGGGAGCCGCGAGGCTCCGTCCTGTCATTGCAAACAGCAGTGTCCCGGGGTAGGCACCCGGGACACTGCAGGAGCCGGCCCTGGGGTGTGGTGGTCCCCAGGGCCATCAAGGGCTCCAGGAGGGGGCCGCGCGGCCCCCTCCCATTCAGTGCACAGCCCCGGGGAGGTGGTGGTCCCCGGGGCTCTGGGAGTCCAAAACGGACCCCCATTGTAATTTTCTTAGTGCCCGGGGAGGTGGTGGTCCCGGGGCGTGTGGGGCTGGAGCCCCCACACAGGATTTTAATAAAAAAAAGAAGCCCCGGGGAGGTGGTGGTCCCGGGGCTGCGGGAGGGCTCAGAGCCCTCCCGCACCATTGTACATAAAGCCCCGGGGGTGGTGGTCCTCGGGGCTTGGGGGCCCTTAGAGGCCCCCACACATAAAATTAACCCCCCCCAGCATGCCCCCGGGACTTGGGCCACCCGGGGGCCAGTGCACATCGAGCGCGGAGACCGCGCTTCGATTTTCGGCAGGGTTCGCGCTCCCTGAGCGCATCCTGCCGATTTTTTAAAAAAAAATTTTTTTTTTGCCCAGGGGGTCCTTGTGGGACCCCCTGAGCAAACCTAGGGGTCAGGGTGTTTCTACCCTCCCCCTTTGTGCGCTTTGCGCACTTGTTTCTGTCCTCGGTTCTACCGAGGGACAAAATGGCTGCCAACATTTCCTGAATGGAATGTTGACAGCCAGCTGACAACCAATTAACATGCAGCTCGTGATCGGGAGGGTGCGCGAATCCTCCGTGCCCATAGATATATATGTACTTTTACTTTTTGATTTTCTCAGCAACTACTGAACGGATTTACACCATTTAACAAAAGGGTTCTTTCTGAACCAAGAACTACCTCTTTGCCAAATTTGGTGTAATTCCGTTCAGCAGTTCGGGCTGTAGCCGTGTCTAAAGTTTCCTATGGGAAAATGCATGGGAAAACACGTTTTGGGACCCCCTTTTTCTCGGCCCCCGCTTGACGTATCACCCCGAGACTTTCAGGGTAGGAGCGGACCGGAGCGCCCCACGAAGTTTGAAAATTTCGCGAAGATACGTCAACCGGCAAGAGAGTTATTTCAAATAGAATGTCGCGGATTTCCTATGGATAATAGGTTGTAACTATAACTATCTACTGGCGACCGCCAGTAGATATATATATATATATATATATATATATATATATATATATATATATATATATATATATATATATATATATATATATATCCTCTCGTACTGCTTCCAATGCTTTCACCAGTCCTGGAAACGGAAAGCAGACACGGACCACGTTTCTGTGCAAGAAATGTTTATTCTTAGTCGGCCATGACGCGTTCTCGGTCCCTCCTGGACCTTGATCACATGACAACGCTCATTACCATTTTCTCCCTTTTAAAGTGACAGTGATTAGTGCAAAGTTCCGGTGATTTCACCATGGACATGGAAGACATACTGCGGTTTTATGGTATTACAATTTTGATACATTTCCATTTTTACTATATTTCTCCCTCTCCCCCACAATTAATATACTTGTTTTGTGTATTTTCAATATCATATTACACTGTCGAACATTGCCTTTGATCGTGGGTGGGAATAGACATAACCATAAATAAGCATATAATAAATACCATAGCAACTTATTTTCATACATTATAATATATGTTAATAAATAAAGGCTAAAATTTATTTTTAATCAATTCATAATTAAAATTGTTTTAGTCAGTCCTATGTAAAAAACGGAATGTAAAAATATTTTTTATAATCAAAAAACCCCATAAAAACCATTTTTTGTCATATTTGCTTAAATGCAATTTGTATTATTATGATTCATGTTTCAACTTAGTATTGTCTGTGATTTTCCTCATCCTGTCCTGTGCTATCTACTAACTATCATTAAAAGAATGTTTATATAGAAATAGAGTGTAAAGTGCCTGTGCATGATGTGTTCCGCTTCCTCAACAATGCGGATATGGACCTTAAAAGTGACCTTCTAAAAAGTTAATATAACCCTAAATGTGCAAATAGCAATTAATTAAAAAACCATTATTTTTCTGGTTAAGGTCATTATATATATATATATATTAATGGTTATGTGCCACACATGCATCGATCTCATCCGCTTCTTGGCGCTGATGCCAGTGGTGGTTTGTGGTTTCCCCCTACAATGGGCCCGATTCCGATGCGGTTAGGAAGGCCTCCTAATGGAATTTGCTCCGTCCGAATTGGATCGGGAAGGTGTCTATCTGACTGACTCGGAAAGGTTTCCGACCGACCAAATGCGATGCAAGTTAGGCTTTAGGAATATCCCAATCCGAACCCGACGGCATTTGGAATGACCGAGCCTTACGGAGCAGAATCGTATGTCTCTACGGCCCGCGTTTCCGAACGACCACGTACGTTGGTGGATTCGGACAGCCTTTCCGAATCATGACGTCTGACTCGAATCAGCAGTTGGAATCAGACTTTGGGGGCCTGTAGCGGGCCACCCTGCACCAGGAGCCTTCCCAATTGGGCCCGTGGGGGTACCCATGGGTCCTCCCTACCAGCCATGCACAGTGTGGCAGGCACCAGGAGGTGCCCACCACAGGGTGCCCGATTTTACCCAGCCACCCCTTTCTTAAATGGGAGCCTATGCATTCCGTCAGAACAGAGGCTCCCATTGAAGTCAATGGGAGTCCGACCGAATCGTATCTGGAAGCATCCAGATGCATCATACTCGGTCGGTCAGACTCTCCCAATCCGAGTCGGTTGGAAACCATTCCCAAACCCATTTGGCCAGGAAGATTTCCAAACCACATCGGAATCGGGCCCAATGTCTGAAACAGTCCTTTACAAAGAATGAAGTGCCACTCCATTTGTTGTGCTCCCATTTATTGTGCACAACAACAACAATAAGAACATGTTACAGCATCCTCAAATCCTTTGTCACGTTAAAAAAAGACCATTCACATTCAAAACATGTACCACGATCATCATGGACATAGAAAGGTTTTCTCTGTTAATCTGTTTCTTCCTCAATGTTGCTAAGGTTGGAGTAGGAATAGTAAATCTGATGCCTTCAGAGTCCAATACCTTCCCAAATGCAGCTAAGGTTGTAGTGGGAATAGTAAATTTGACCACTGTAGAGTCCTACACTTTCATCAATCTACTCAGGCTAGAGTGGAATAGTAAATCGGAATCTTTTCCCCAGTGTAGTTGAGGATGGATTGTGAATTGTAAATCTGACTTTTTTAGAGTCCAACAGTTTCCCCAATATGGCTAAGGTGGGAGCGGGAACAGTAAATCAGCCTCCTTAAGAGTCCAATAACTATTACAAAAAAGCAGCAGCAGTGGGATAATGCAACCAGCACTAGACCTTCCCTCCAAGTAAGGTCAGTAAATAATTTTTTTTTTTAAATTTCTAAAACAGACTGCACTCCTGCTGCAAGGAAGGTCACTCAAGTACATTACCAAAGGCAATGACATACATAACATCCAAACTAGTCTGGAGCTCAATGAAATTCATATTGATAATTTCACAACTTAGGGCCCGATTCCGATCTCGCTCGGAAGGTCTTCTGAGAGCCGTCCGTAGCGTTACCTTCCGACCGACTCGTTCCGGGAGCCGATCCATCCAAACGACAAAGTACGGTGCGCAAAAGTCTCCTATTTCCGAGCGACACGTACGCTCCGATTCCAGCTCCATTTTCTGTACGACCCGGCTCCGTAAACGCTGAATGGAGTCGCCCGGAGCCATTTCCGAAGCAGTTTCCGGCTGGTCAAGTACGATGCGTACTTCTTACGCGCCGAACAGGTCGCCACCTCCAGCACGCCACAGCATCCGGAAGAGCCGTATTTCAGCTCCGATTCGTGCCACAACACGATCACTGCATACGAGACGAAGCAGCTATGTATCCTATCGTGCATGTCATCCAAATAATCTATGCTTACGGTCGAATCAACAACATGAACCGACGCGTCCGTCACAGACGGTAAGTCAGACACCTACCACACACAAAAATTACACGATCCCGCGAAAGGCAACACACCCATGGGGTGGATGCCTAACACTACCAGCATTGCCCACCCCATAGGGGGTGGATACCCATCACTACCAGCATTGCCTACCCCATAGGGGGTGGATGCCTAACACTAGCAGCATTGACCACCCCATAGGGGGTGGATGCCTAACACTACCAGAATTGCCCACCCCCTAGGGGGTGGATGCTTAACACTACCAGCATTGCCCACCCCATAGGGGGTGGATGCCCATCACTACCAGCATTGCCCACCCCATAGGGGTGGATGCCTAACACTACCAGCATTGCCCACCCCATAGGGGGTGGATGCCCATCACTACCAGCATTGCCTACCCCATAGGGGGTGGATGCCTAACACTAGCAGCATTGACCACCCCATAGGGGGTGGATGCCTAACACTACCAGCATTGCCCACCCCCTAGGGGGTGGATGCCTAACACTACCAGCATTGCCCACCCCATAGGGGGTGGATGCCCATCACTACCAGCATTGCCCACCCCATAGGGGGTGGATGCAGAACACTAGCAGCACTGCCCACCCCATAGGGGGTGGATGCAGAACACTGCCCCAGTGTGGTCATGCCTAAGGTGAGTCTTGGGTTCAATCCACATCATTTTCAAGCACAAAGGGGTAATGGGGGATACCCCCCAATCACTGTAGTGACAAAAAGGTGAGTGTGAGGTTCAATCCCCCATCATTTTCAAGCACATTGGGGTAATGGGGGATACCCGCCCTCACTGTAGTGACAAAAAGGTGAGTGTGTGGTTCAATCCCCCAGCATTTTCAAGCACATAGGGGTAATGGGGGATAACCCCCCCTCACTGTAGTGACAAAAAGGTGAATGTATGTCTCACACACCCAGCATGTCCGAGCAATCATGTTATCTTTGGGACTAAAAACACAAGCAATGTAGTGATAAAGCAGTGGTTGTGTGCCAAACAACAACATAACTGCTGAGGCCAACATTGTTGTGTGTGTCAGATACCCTAAGCTATGTACAGCCAATCTGTGCTCTTGGGGGCTAACACTGCCAGCAATGTTCAATTGGACAATGTAACATGTGACCATCCAAAATGCATAAACACACATTCGTGTCACAACAGACACAATTACAAAGGATTCAATCTGAAAAAACATTTTTGATGTGAACCAGTACCACACTGTGGCAGCAAGGTCAAATGCAAAAGATAAGGGATGTGCAGAGTGAAGATGAAGGAGTCCCAGGGCCAGTAGAGCAAAAAACTAAACTAAACATCCACTCAATGCCATTGAAACACTGTTGAAATACATGGGTGAAGATGCACAAAGACAACCAACCAGCCACACACTGCAGAACAAACACAACATCTGTGTGAGTGTTGAAGTGTCTCTTGCCTGGCACAGTACACACGATGTGGGTCAGAACTCCACTGAGACATATGCGTGCTGAGTACAATCTGGAAGGTTTCCATAATTTGGGATAGTGAATGTGGCCAATCAGGCATTGTTTGATGAGCGGGTGCACAAGAGTCACATGTGGAACAAGCCTGGTGGAACACCAAACAAAACATCAAGAGACTGACTCTCTTCCGCAGTACCCTCAAGGCCACATCACTGTGGTCACTGTATCATGTCTGCTGACCCTCTGTCATGCTAAATTAGGATGTGTGATATACTTTAGAGCCCAACCACTTATGCGCACTGTGTCACGTTCCTTGCAAGAACCATTGTCATCTCACATACCCAAACATTACTCCCATGGCATGGCCCGTAATGTAAGGCCACATAATAGGTAGGGGCCTTGCCAAGAGACAACAGACATTTGGCCAGTCCAAACACCACACACCTTGATCAGCATCAATGTGCCTCATCTAAGCCTAAATTGACTGTGCCGCTGGCTGCATGACGTGGAACACATTATTGACCAGACATCATTGTGATCAAAATACAAACATGGGTCCATGTACTGTTGTGTATTACCAATGTGTCAATCACTGTATCAGCAATGTGCACCCAGCATGCCACATACTAGGACACACACAGTTTATTCTTGAACAAGAGGTGCCAGACACACATATGTATGGGACACAAATTCACAGCATCTGTCCACAACAACACATACTCAAACCCTGAAGGGCAACAGGAGTAAACACACTCACAGAAGAATGACATTTTGATGAGTTGTTGTACAATGAAGCACACAGGAGACAGCCCACGACAACACACAACTCCACAGACAATCAAAATACATTCATGATGCTCCCACTGCAACAAACATGAGGTGGTTGTGTCACAGCTGTCAGCGCTACATGTGTAGACAAGATTCTAACTTGAGGTGTAGCAAAGCATGGAACAACAATGTAAAAGACAGTCAGCATGTGTTGACTATGTGCGTTGCACACAACTAAAGATCACACCATTTCCTACTTTAACTTCTTTGGCATGTCTATCACATCAACTCTGCACCTAGCTATAAAATCTGCATCATGTGCAAATCATCACTATTGTCAAAATGAATATGCTGACTGTTTACTGCAGAAGACTTGGAAGATACATGTCTCACAAGATAGGGCACATAACAACTGTGTCAGTAGTCTCCAATGCGCAGATAATTGTGTAAGCTAATCTCCCTGCGCTGTTGACAACCCAGGGGTGGTGGTGGGATCTGCGTTGAACAAACACAATACACATAGCTAGGCATTACACATGTTGAAACTCGTAAATCCGTTTAGGATGGAGTACATGTGCATAACGTGATATGTATTGGACACAATAGGATTTTTTTTTTTTTGATAATCAATTTTATTGACATTTAAGAGAAACCACGACAACAACACAACGACAGCCAGTGTCAGCACAATAACTTGTGGAATCATAGCAGGAGGAAAAAGCCACAAACCCACTTCCCCACTCGCCATCCCAGGGGCCCCTATAAGTCTGTCCCCACACCGAAGACCACCGTACTGATTATGGAATAAGATTAAACCATTTACCCCAAATTTTCCAAAATAAATCAGGACAGCCTCGGGCCTCAAAGAGAGGTTCCTCTTGAGATCCGCACCAGTCCACCCCCGTCTCCATCTCTGCATTGTAGGGGGTTTGCTCTGAGACCACAACGCAGCAATGTCCCTCTTGGCCACAGCCACCGCAGTGCCAAGGAGACGCTTGACGGCTCGCGAACCACCCAGGCCATCAAACACCCCCAGAAGCAGGCATACCGGGTCGTGGGGGATCTCCCACCCCAGGGCCAATGTGAGCTCCCGTTCCACCCCCGTCCAGAATGCTGCAAGGGCGGGGCATTGCCAGGTCATGTGGTAGAAATCAGCGGGGGAGTGGTCGCAGCGTGCGCAGTTCGGGGTAGGTCGCAGTCGCGCCCTGTATAGCCGCTCAGGGGTGAGATATGCCGTGTGTAGATAATATATTTGCACCAGACGCAGTTTAGAGGAGGTCGTGAGGGTCCTGGGGGCCATCAGTGCGTCGCGCCAGTCCTCATCCTCTAAGGGGCCCAGCCAACCCTCCCAGCGGGTGCGCAGTGAGTCCAGGGATGCAGGGCCGTTATTCACAAGGGAGCGATAAATCCTTGATACCCCCCACTGCCTAAGTTACCCATCATCACTTGCGCCTCAAGCGGGCTGAACTCAGGAAGGGAGGTGGGGGACGGGATATGCACAGTGAGGGCGTGTCGGAGCTGTAGGTATCGATAAAACTGGGAGGGGAGAAGGGAGTAGCGTTGTTGCAGGTCTGTGAAGGTCCTGATATGGTCCCCTGTCCAGACATCCCCCAAAAGTGAGATCCCCAGACGGTCCCAGTGGTCAAAGTCCCGTAGGGAAGAAGTCTCCCGCAGCCAAGTTCCATGCCATAAGGGCGTATGTTGGGTAAGTTTCCGGCTCCATTTTGTGTGACGCAGGGCGGTGTGCGCCAGGCCAGGAAGACGGCCTTGGTAAGGGGGGGAAGGGTTTGGGGTATCGGGGCCCCATACAAGTACGCCTGAAGTTGCGGGAAATCCATCTTACGGAGCTCAACTCGGTATGTCGGGTCGGACCAGCCGCCGTTAAACCAGTCGTGGACCACTATGAGCCTGGTGGCCAAGTAGTAGAGATGTAGATTAGTCACCCCCATACCGCCATCATAGGAGGGATCCGGCAGTGAGCCAGCGCCATCCGTGGTCGTCTGCCCCCCCACAAAAATCGGGTAAGTAGGCCATCAAGCTCTCGAAACCAGCTCCCTGGGAGGTGAAGGGTTATATTCTGGAGAATGTAAAGAAAGCGGGGAAGGATCATCATTTTGAAAAGGGCGCTACGGTCTAGAGGATTAAGGGGGAGAGACTGCCATCGTTTAAGGTCCGTCTTGGTTTTGTTGACCAAGGGCGTAAGGTTAAGGGCCCATTCGAGCTCTGGGAGCAGGGTCACCCAGATCCCCAGGTACTTAAAGGACTGTCGCCGCAGGGGATGGTAGATTGCCAATCGAAACAGGATCGGGACGGGTGAAGAGGGACCAGCGTGGATTTTGCCGGGTTAAGGCGCAGGCCCGAGACCTGTTCGAAGGCAAGGAGAACCTCCAAGCTCCGTGGGCCGGAGACCTCCGGGTCCGCCAGGAAGAGAAGGACATCATCCGCGTAGAGGGCGATTTTGTCCACTCGAGAGGAGTCCCATTCCCACCCCCGGATGAGAGGGTCTCCCCGGACGAGCCGGGCCAGAGACTCCATCGCCAAGGCAAACAGGAGCGGTGAGAGCGGGCAGCCTTGACGGGTGCCCCTACGGATAGGGAATGCCTCGGAGAGCGCTCCATTGACCAGGACCCGCGCCGTGGGGTTGGAATATAGGACATGGATGAAGCTCCTGAAGGGGGGATCAAATCCCATCAGCTCCAGGACCTCCTCCAAGTAGCGCCAGTCAACGGTATCGAAGGCCTTCTCGAAATCTATGAGAAGCAGGGCCAGATACGGGGTAAGTGACTGGCGGTGGGCGAGAGCGAGGTGGAGGCGGCGTATGCAATGCCGAGTACTACGGGCGGGCATAAAACCACATTGGTCTGGGTGGACCAAGTCATGCAGATAGGGACGGAGGCGTTGCGCCAGGACCGTGGCGAAAATCTTCACCTCTGTATTGATGAGGGAGATGGGGCGATAGGCCGCGCAGACGAGTGAGGGCGGCTGCGTCTTGGGGATCACCACTATGGTGGCCACATCTGTCTCTGCAGGGAAGGAGCCTGCGTCTACCACATGGCGGAACAGCTCCACCAAGGGCGGGACCAGCAACTCCCGATACGCCGCATAGTACTCCTGGGGATAGCCATCCGGGCCGGGGGTCCTGCCAGAGTGCAGGAGAGTTATGGCCTTGTGTACCTCCTCCGGGGTGAAGGGGAGATCGAGCGTCTCCGAGACCGCCCGGGGAAGGCCGGGCAGCCTAACAGAGGCCCTGGAGAGCAGCTCGGCCACTGGGGCCCCCAAGGGCCATGCCTCGTAGAGGCGGGCATAGTATTCCGCAAATGTCTGGGCTATGGCCCGGGAGGACACAATAGGAATTTTAAGACTGTCTCAGAATAATGAAACATTCAAGGAGACCTACAAAAAAGACATGTTGCCATCAGGCAATAGGGAAGGGTAGAAACTGCTGAGTGTGAGCAGTCATAGACACATACAAGTGGCAAACTTGCAAAAACTGATGAATTATTAAAAAAAGACAGATGTTGCTAGCACAAATGTGCCTCGGGGAATTAAAAATGTGTCACATGTGTGTTTGTCCACAGTGCAGGCCCTTGTCTCCACCCAACCAGGGATGTCACCATCATGTCTCCATTCTACTGGTGCACCCACATCTCGGACACTCAAAGTACAATAGGTAGAGAAAGCACTGGACCACTCAGCACACAGAAAGATTCACAAACAGGAACATCTGCAGGGACCACAGTCTTGGCAGGAAATGGGGTTTTCAGACAGAGATCAATGCTCACATGACACATACCATGGTCTCAGGATATGTCACAGATTTACACACTGCCATGAGGTGATGTCACAATTGTGTAAGGTCAGCTGTGTCAAGCTTGGTCTTGGCAGGGGTCTACCATGTCCCAATGAAACTCGGACATGGATCCAACAATTCCAACACACAGAATACTTTGTTTCCATTAGCCTGCGTACATGTGTGTCCCCAAAGTCACCTGCATGTAGGCAAACTCCATGTTTAACAAGTTGCACTGATGAGACAGATGATGGGTTCATCATCAATGCGCTATTCTGCATGTCCATCATAGACATTTGTACCATTGGAAAATTGTACAATGTGTACAAATGTCAGAACAACCTATGTGCAAAAGTGTAAGTCAAAGATGGGATGTTGTCAAAAGCAGGTCACACTCCGTGTCCAAAACATTGTGGATCATGTCAACCTGCAATTGCTGTCAATGATGACTGAGACACATACTGTAATAGTACACATATACCATGGACCACATGCAGTCCCTCACATCGCTAGAACTTCATTTTCACTAAACAAGATGTCAACAGCAAATTCATTATGAATCATTAACAAAATTAGGTACACAAGATGCTAATCTACAAAACAAAAGGTAATGCTTTATTCAGCCTTTTGAAAATATTATGATGAACATGAAGAACAATATGGCCAATGGCCAGTCCATTTTAATTGAGTCCTTTAGGGGGGAAACCTAATGCTTCGCACTTCCTCGCTTGTCTGCACTGCTACAACTAGGGGACATCTCCCCTTGGAGGGGCATCTATAGGGGCATGCCAGGCACCGCAGGGACAGGATTAGGGTGTACCAGTATGGGTTATGAGAGGGATGGGGGCTACTGGAGTATCGGGTTCCACTGCAGTGGACAGGTCTGATTGAGGGGGTGTGGGCTCCACTGCAGTGGACAGGTCTGATTGAGGGGGCGTGGGCTCCACTGCAGTGGACAGGTCTGATTGAGGGGGCGTGGGCTCCACTGCAGTGGACAGGTCTGATTGAGGGGTTGGGGGCTCCACTGTAGTGTCCGGAACTGACAGAAGGTGTGGTGTTGTGGGAGGGGAAGTGCTTGTGATAGGGGGGAGGGCCTTATCATCTTGGGGATGGTGTAATGGTGTGTGGGTGAAACTGGGATGGTTCTTGATGTGTGAACTTTGGGAGGGGTGGCCTGGGCTCGGGATGAAGTTGGTTTTGTGGTGGCAGTGTGGGATGGTGGTGGGGTATTGGTTTTCTTTGTTCTGGGGATGTACAGGTGGGGGCCTCAGTCTTCCTACTCTTAGGGGAGGGTGTGCGGGCAGGGGTGTATCTCCTCTCTGTGCTGGGTGATTTCCTCCTCCCCTTGCGAGCCTGGTCTGATGTTTCAGTGGGGAAGAGGCCAAGGTCACAGAGGAAGACCCTTTGGGAAGGGGGTTGCAGGAGAGTCAAGGGGAGGGGTTTTGGAGGGAGAGGTAGCTGAGGAATGCGTAGTGGTTATGGATGGGTGTGTGTGTTTTTTGGCCCTATCCCCTGTGTGTGTGATGTCAGTCCCCTGAGTGTGCGTGCATGTTTTTGGGGACTTTGTTTTAGGTGGCTGTGTGCTGCTTGTGTCTGTTGGGGTATGTGCATGTGCCTGTGTGAGTGTGCTTTGGTCAGGTAGGTTAGTGGGGACTGTGGATGGGGCAGAGGTAGGAGGGGTGAGGGACTGCTGTAGGAGGGACACTGCTGCCATCAGTGAGGAGGCCATGGACTGACTTGTCCACTGTAGGGCAGACATGTTTGATGATATGCCCTCCATGTATGACACCAATTGTGTCAAAAGACTGGTGTGTGCATGGAGGACACTCAGCATGGATGTCTGCCCCACATGTATCTGTTTGAGCAAATCCACAGACTCCACACTCAGGGCAGTAGGGGTGACAGATGCAGGGGGTGCGGTGCCTGGTACGAAGGAGACATGCTCCCTAACAAGGGAGGGTCCACAGACACTTGGAATGGGAGCAGCTGTGAGGGTGGAGATGGTGGTGGTGGCGGGGGCAGACTGATGTTGTGGCCTCTGCTCTGGTAACACCCACCACCACAAGGGAGTCATCACTGGAGCTTAATTGGTCCTCTGCAGATGTCGATGTTTCAGACCGGCCCTCAGTGTGGCTCCCCTCACCCTCCGTGCCGCTGGGTCCCTCCTCCTCCCATGTGGACCCAGTCTGGCTAGCCGCTTCCTCTTGTTCCGTGGATTTGTCTCCACCTGTAGCCGTAGATGATGCTGTGAACAAGTCAAATCAAAGCAAATATACTTCTATTGGATTTCATAAAAAATCATAAAAGAGTGGAAAAACCACCATTAAAGAAGAATACATTGTGGGGCATATTATCAAGAAGTGGCGATAATTATCGCTAACCGCCGTTAGCGTGACTTTTTTTATCGCCGTCTACTGCGGGAAATTATCACTGTGTAAGCGGCGTATTAACAACACGCCGCTAACAGGCGATAGCTACCTTTTCCAGCGGAAATGAACGGCGATAGATTTAGCGTGATGGCGATAAAAAAACGCACGCTAACGTGAAAAAAGTGGCGATGGGCCAATCAGCGACGGAATCCTATCGATAATTGGCACCAGGCCTGCATTTTACGCGTTCAGCTGGAAAATGCACTGTAAAAGGCCCGCCAAGCAGAAAAAAAAAAAATGGAAAATACCAGAGGAGCAATGGAAGAAGCTGGGACCAGTGCAGAGGCCACAAACATGCCCACAAATACCCAGGAGGACCAGCCAGAGAACCATGCGAAGGCCAAGAGGAAGAGGAATCCTAAGTTCAGCCTGCAGGAAAACCAGGTCCTGATTGCGGAGGTGACTGAACACCAACAAGAACTGTTTGTCACCTCCACAGTGACATTGGCAAAAAAAAAAGAAATATGGGAGGACATTGTGTCCAAGGTGAATGCCGTTGGAGAGAGGAGGAGGACAGTGGATGACTGCAAGAAGCGCTGGCATGATACCAAGCGCAAAACCAAGGAGAAACTAGCAGCCAACGTGAGAGCAGCGAGGCAGACTGGAGGTGGGAGTCCAGCGCCAGAGGAGGAGCTGGATGAGTTGGAGGAGCAGGTGTCCCGAGTCATCAGTGAGGAGACGGTGGTTGGAGTTGCGGGCCAGGATAGTGCTGAATGTGAACAGACACAACAACACCAGGGTGAGCATCAACCAGGGACGGGGGGAAGGGGGTGGATGGACCAGTGGCACTCATGTACAATTAAATTAATTGAAGTGCATGCCCACATGTACTGGGGATCATGTCCCGGATACCCCTGTCCATGTTGGCATAGGGACATATCACCCTTCTCAAACAACACATTGCACGACACACATTGGCCGGCATACAGACCTTTAAATGTGCACAGAAAAAGAAGCCCAAAATAGTTCTAGGTCAATGTCAGAACACTCCATAAGCGCCCCCTCAAATGACAAAGTGGCACAACAACTTGACATGCTGCAGGGTGGCAAAATGGCCCCCTTGCCACATCACCACACACATACAAATAGCCTGCACAAGGACACATCTCACTCCAACGCCAAAATGCGGATGCACTGTGAATGTGACTGGTCATGTGCACGAAAAGGCATGCCACCACCAATGTCAGCATACCTGCAGCATCCTGCACATGTGACTGAGTAGTCTGTAGGAATTTGCATGTGCAAATAGGTGGACTTTACTGCGCATACACAACCTTGCACACAACACAGACACATGTGCACAATGCTGCAGCTGTGCTGACATTGGTGGTGGCATGCCTTATCGTACACATGACCAGTCACATTCACAGTGCATCCGCATTTTGGCGTTGGAGTGAGATGTGTCCTTGTGCTGGCAATTTGTATGTGCATGGTGATGTGGCAAGGGGGCCATTCTGCCACCCTGCCGCATGTCAAGTTGATATGCCACTTTGTCATTTGAGAGGGCACTTATGGAGTGGACTGACGTTGACCTTGGACTATGATTGGCTTCCTTTTCTGTGCACATTTAAAAGTCTGTGTGCCGGCCAATGTGTGTCGTGCAATGTGTTGTATGAGAAGGGTGATATGTCCCCATGCCACCATGGACAGGGGTATCCGGGACAAGATCCACAGTGAATGTGACTGGTCACGAAGCAGCACACATGAAAGTTAGAAAATGCCGTCTTAGCTTTGTCCATGTGCAGGAAGCAACTACTTCCTACACATAAACAAACCTCCCTGCTCGCAGACACCCTTGCACTATGGTGCAAGGGAGCCTGCGCTGGCGCTAAGCTGTGTAATTCACTTCCATTGCAGGGGGAAACGCCAGGCTGCACCATATCCTTGATAACATGTTTGAGCCTGGCATTACCAAAGTGGTGGTGAGAGCCGTGAAGACAAGATGGCTAACGCCTCTCCCTGCCACTTCCTTGGTAACATACCCCTGTCTGGTCAGACAGCAACAACAATCGAAACTCACGCCGAACCATACTCACAATGGGTCAGCCAAACGGAGGGCACTCAGCAATGCATGCAATAAAACAAATGAAGGACGACATGCACACCAGACAAATCACAATAGACAAAGCAACATGGATGTCCATGTGTACTACATAGTGCAGCACATGTTGAAACAGCAAGTAAGCTCTCATTGCCAATGTGCCTAAAGGGTGCCCTACTCACACATAACCATACTTGCACAAAACACATGCACATGTGCAGTACCCTGCAATGCTGCGTGTCCGTGAGCCTCATTGACAAGGCAAGTGACAGTGCATGATGAATAGCATGCCTACAGGCCCAACCTATGAACATGGTTCAGGCCACCTCACTGAGGTGGCTGAGTGTGGACAACATCCTTAAACAAGCAAGTCACACCCTGACACATCCTCGTGTACATACAACCCCTGACGTAAACAAGACATTTGAAGTCAAACAATGCACAACTCTCACAACTCTGACCAAGACCCATATCCCACCCAGTTTGCCTCAGCACAGCATTGTAAATGCACAGAACTCAAAGGCTCACTACCTGAAAGGTATAATGGGCAGCTAAACCAAAGCTGCAGGTGCCACCAGCACACAATGCAGTGCACACACAGACAAATCTGAGCCCATCAACATTGACTACTATGTGGGCCAAATTGCATTACTCACACAAATGAACAGAGGACACAACTTGTGATGCTTGTGTGTAGATATTGTACAATAACATTTGTCATAGCTGGAAACTGTGAGATGACAATGTACAACTACAACATCACATCCGCTATGTCCTCAAAATCATCACTATCCTGCAACAAATAGGCATTTCCTCAAAAACAGTATGAATGGACACTGTCCTGCTGTCTGCTTGTAAACTCATCCAATGCATGATTGTACATGACAAACACTGTTAAACTGTATCTCCCCTATCACATTGCAGAGGGAGAGACTGCACCTCCTGGACAGCAGACTGGCCCAACCTTCACTGATGATGAGGAGGAATACCCCACCATCGATCAGGAAGCACTGCAACACCAACTAGACTCCTTCAGCACCCCACCTCCAGGAGCAGGGCAACCCAGCAGCATTGCGGCAACCCCACCCCCTGCACAAACCAACCAGCAGCAAGCACCTCCGACCACAGCTGCCTCTCCGGACCTCGAGGACCCACACCTGGCCTTCCAACGCCGTGTGCTAGAGGTCCAGCAGGAGATGGCGGAACAGGTGCGGGTGGGGTTCGAGCACCTGGCGGACAAACTTGAGGCCATACGTGGGTGTCTGAGTCCCATCCGGGACCACATGCAGAAGATCACAGACACCCACAGCCTGCTCGATGCCCTCCAATGGTCCATGGCTGACATTGCTGGAGTCATGATTCTGAGACAACAACAACTGTCTGCTCAGAGTGGCTCCAGCAATGTCAGCCAGGATTTGGCCAACATCTGTCGGATAATGGAGAGCATGGGGCGGATGCAGGCACAAGATATGGCTGCCAGGGCCGCACACCAGCGCGAGGTTGCTGGGATCTACCATGCCCTGCACCTGCTCATCACTTCATTGCTGCCACAAGGTCTGGAGCAGATGAATGCTGCTGCTGCCTCCACATCTTCAGCTCCGCCACCTGATGTGTCAGTGCCTCACAGTGCTACACCAACCATACCATCACCCACACCCACATGTGAGGCACATGACACATCAGAGGAAGAAGAGGAGGATGAAAGTGCATTTTTGCAAAGGAGGAAGCGGTAGCATCCATCTGCGCCAAAAGGCCAGTTTCCTCCTTGGTGCCGGGCTTAGTATCATGCCACGGAAATTCTTCTTGCACTGTCTTCCACTGTCCCCCGACAATCACCTTGGACCACCACATGGACTGCCATATCACTTCTTTCTTGCCAGTGCCACTGCAATCAGCCTGCGGACTGAACTATGCCTCTTCCCTTGGACCTGTTACCACCAAATGACTCTGTCTGGCCCTCCAACGGGCATTCATGCAATGTGGGCATGTATGGCCAAGCACTGGTCAAGTCTTCATCCTCTGAATGTCAATAATATTATTTAACTCACACAGATGTGTGTGGTTCTTGACCAATCAAGTATAGGAGTATGTAAAAAGTGTTAGGACACTGATTCACCAAGGGAAATACGAGCAATGTACCTGTTTTACCTGATACAGCTAGGCAGTGAGATGGCGGTGTATGTGTGAACTAGCGGTGCCCCCATTGCTCCAAAACAACCATCTAGCAATATACCAACCTAGCCCCACGTCCTTTCATGAAAAGGCATGTGTGCTAAAATGTCCTAGTCTGTTGCAGGCCACGAGTTGTGTCCTCCTTAACACTTGTAAACAAATATCTCTTGGCATATCTACTCACACACTACGTGGTGGACAAAGCCTGTTGTGATGGTGCACATTGCATGTCACATCCCAAAATACTGGACAGCATATTCACATTGATGAAGACACAGAAGGGCACATGTCCACCATACACATATGGAACCACAATGTCTGCCTCAGTGAAGTAGATTGGCAAATAGGGGCTCACACCAAAGTGCAAGCCGTCAGTCAGCCCCTCCCTGTCGACAAACGATGTAACCTAAAATATGCCCCCTCTCATGCTGTGACCACTGCGAGCGTATCGGGCAATGTGTGTAGGGATGTGTGTGGCACTGCACTCAGCATATACTCAGATGCACGGACAACATTTCAAGGGCGTCACCAACATGAGCCAATGGCAGAAGTAACAGCTTGGACAAGTCTCCATGACACTGTCACTACAGGGAGCAATGCAACATTTCTCCCTTGTGTGCAGCAGAACAGTGTCCCACCCCCCAAATGTTAGCCGTGACAAAACATAAACTTGACTAGTCCAGTGAGTCACGAAAGGCATTTAGGAGATGTCAACTCTGTAAAGCAAAATGCAATACTCCCAAAATAAATTTGTGAGTAACGTAAAATGTGAAGTCATCACTTACTCTCAGATCACTTTGGTAAATCAGGAACACTGCTGTTCCATGTCCTGTACACAATGCACACAGATTTCTAACAAATCATGCATGGTCTGGATAGTGAGCGTACATGAACCGGAACATATCTTGCAAAGGAAGCGGACACACTGGCACTACGCAGCAAGTGTGGCTAGGTCTGTGCAATGTAGATGGACTCTGCGGCAGGAGCATCTGACATGCAGGTGTGTGACGGAATCTGTGGAACATGGCGCATACATCCATCTCCATGATGGCTAACAGTAGCTAACTGTATTCACTTTCCATGCCATCTTACTAGGTTATGTGCAAAATGGGCAACAATGTGCTGTCCAAATCCGTGAGTCACACAGAAGATGTAGAACGTCACAGACGACTGTCCCTTGACTAGGGCGTCAATCCAAATTGACACCCTGTCATCAATGCAAGTTCAGTGTGCTCACATCTAAGGTATCCTGACACAATACATCCTGCAAACTTACATGTCATGAGCAGACTTAGCAATTCAAATGGATAGTCCAGTGATGGCAAAAGTTGCATACAATGGAATGAGACACACTCCACAACCTCATCCCTGACATAAGTGCAAGCAGAAATCCAAAGTATCAAATTTTTATTAGAACTGTATAAAATTTGCAAGTGACCTAAACTAACACTTATCACTATAGCTACTACTAAAATCTAAACTAACTATAAAACAATCTTACTAACTAATCCTAGACATGCAACAACACATCATAGACATCAACCCCCCTCCCACCCTTAAGGCACACCAAGAGATAGGATAAAGACATCTAAGCTATACATAAACTAACTAAACATGTAACCTACACAAAGATATATTTTTTTGTAAGTTTTATTTTTATATTTTTTTATGAAGAAAAAACACATCAACCCCCCACCCAAAGGAAAAGGAAACTTATCCCCAAATACGGATGACTAATTAAAATCTTATATCTACCTAACAAGCTAACACTAACTAAAATCTACACTAAAACTACACTACCTAACAAATAAATAACTAACCTAACACTACATAATAAAAGATGTCAAACATTGGGGGAAGGGAGAAGAGGGGGATGGTGTCCAACAGGTCCACCCATCATGGCAGTCCCAAGTGTTGGTGTATGTCCGCCACTCGTCAGTTGACATCAGACAATTCACGCCTGAGCTCTGCCAGCGAAACCACAATGTCCTGAAGCAGCCTCCTGCCCCGCAATGTGAACGTGACCACTTGATCCCCAGTTGCAGGTAGGACAGTGCCTTGAGGTGGGGGGGGTGCCGTAGGGGGATGTGCCAAATGTCCCGGCTGGGACACACCACTGACACCTGAGGGGCCTGGGGGGGCTGTGTGACATCCTGGGCATGCTCAGGCACCGCCTTCCATGTGCCCTTCTTACGTTCCTCATGCTACCTCTTGGACATGTTGCAGTACCCCTTTGCAACCTTCTTCACATGTCGGTAACGGTCCTTCCGCACCTGGAAGGCATGTATTTGGCCAGGCATCATGTTGTCTGTAAAACATACACAAAGGCAAATTAGAGTCCCTTAGGCAATTTCAATTTCCTCCATACACATCTGTAATACAAGTTCACTTCAACATGGGAGCATACACTACAGCGTAACTATGTGAAGTCAGCAAGTGACCTGGACAACGACATGTTGAAGCATGGATCAGTGACTACATGCTGGGGAGACTGACATGACAGTGCATGGCATGGTACATGCACTGTTACTAAGAAATTTGGCTGACAGGGCCAAAAGTTTTTGCCATTACATACACGGGCAGAGGGTGACATGTACAAGCAATCGGAGGAGGAAAGCATTACCCCCCTGTGTGTAGCACCACCCTCATCCTCTCCAGTGACACAGGGCTGCATGATATGTAAAATGCCCATGTGCAGGCATGTGTGTCCCCCAGCACACATCTGTGGTTCATCACGACTGCGCCAACACAGGCAATCTTGCACCAGAGTGCAAGTGTGTCTGCGAGCAGGGATGTTTGTTCATGTGTAGGGAGGACTTACTCCCGGCACATGAACAATCCAAAAATGCCATTTCGTAACTATCATGTGTGCAGCGTCGTGCAGCACACATGGAACTTAGAAATTGGCTTGTTTATCTACAGTTTGTTCATGTACAAGTATGGACACCTTCCTGTACATGTCAAAACATGGCATTTTGCTTTTTCCTTGTGTGCTGCACAAGGCAGCACACATGTACAAAGCAAACATGATGATCAAAAAGCTTTCCTGCTCATATGGCCAGAATACAACCGGGATGTAACTGTTGGTAAGTTGTGCGCTGCCAACTATGAATGCCGCACTTGGACATCAGGGGCAGCCTCTGATACAATGGGTGTTGCTGTGGAACGCCGAACACAACCCCCAATGCACGCCCCGTTCACACTCAACACAGCGTGACAGTGTACCTCATTGACAAGTAAGCGTTAATGAATGTGGAATGTTTCAACGCTGCTCAGATTATGACGCTAGGCCCCTATTGACAACACAACTTTGATGACAGTTACGTTGACTTTGCGTTATGGGCTTGATGATATGCACCTCACTTTCAATGTGTGTCACTGACTGGGGATGGGCCAAGTCACAACTGTGAGACCAATGCATTTGTCCCGAGTCACTTACCGATTAGTGCACACTGCTGACTTCCACTATACATCATCACACTGTAGGCAAGGTAGACGTGATACGCAGCCATATTTCATACTGCAACGGTGATCATGTGACCCAGACATACATGCCAACGCAACATGCTAGTCAATTACGTTCAAACTCACCTGTGGCGTGTGGGTCCTCGAAGCTGTCAATGTCCCCCTGTGTGATTGGCGGTCGTCCATCTGTGAGACAAGGAAAGAAATATGTGCTGGTATTAGACTTCAATTCATATGTGTCGTATACCTCATACCAATCATTACCATGACAGCAAATGCTACGTAACTGTGGTGTGGCGTTTCATGATGACTACATGATTGGGTCAACTTTGACTGACATTCACACCAGACCTGTGACAGCTGATATTGGACAGACAAGACTGTAATGCTAGCTGACATGCCCATAATCATAGTGTGAGTCATCCACAAGGCAACATTACTACATGCATCCTGATGTTCTACATGCACTTTGTACAATTGAGTAGCTGCAGATTGCACAAAGCAGTCACACAGAGGTTGTTGGTGTATGGCAATCTGGGGATATCCACTTTCCTTAGACCATTTGTCCCTAAACCAAAGATTTTCACACAGCAACTATGTTCACAGGGCAGCGTAGCTGACGTAACACAAATCATGTGGACAGCATTTTGTCACTACCTTTTGGCCAGCACACAGCTCACATGGACAATTCCATGGTTAGTTAATGTACAGTCACTCATGCCGTACACACACAATCGTCTGCCTGCAAGCACATTTTGCGCAGGTGTGCCAGCTATGGCAGTACAGTGCTAAGTGTTGGTCCAGCGCAGTGGGTGACACAGACTTGCAACATATGCTTGTCAATGTGATGCTGCGTTGTGTCTCGGATGTGCCAACAATATGCGCAGACGCTTTGCGTCTCCCACCTAATTCAGCAACCATTTCTCACTTTGTCAGCAGTGTCACACACGTCGTAATTTTCATTTCTTACAGTCCACAGAAATAAATGTGGAGTTTGTACTTACCACCCTGTAGGCCTGTCATGACTCCCACGTAGTCCAAGAGGTTTGCCTCACGTGCAAGCATGTCCTGCCATCGGTGCTTCCACTGGCGCACGTTGCGGTCCACTCCGAAGAACCGTGACATATGCACCCGCACACGCTCCCACCTGATCTTCTGCACAGACACATTGTACCCTTGCAGGATACGGCCTCCCCTCTCCAACATCAGTGGCAGGTGGAATTTTATGAGCCACAGGAACCCCCCCAATGTCCCCTCGGACATCCTGCCCTCCCTGCCCACACCTGGCATCTCCCTACACACCTGTGAGCCCACAGCCAGAAAAAAAAGGCCTCTAAAATATCCCCAACAACAATTTCACTGCACTACCCCAAGACAGACACCCAACAAAATTGAGGACAGGAGACAGTAAAACACAATTAATGAGTACACAACACTTCACAGACACTATACACAGGACACAGGAACAGCAACACTCTCAAAATCACTAAACTGCAGCACACACCTCCAAAAACCTCCAGCCCTCTCCACAATCACCAGCAATGTGCTCAAAAGAGAAACTGAAAGTGCAGAACACTACTCCAGTAAACAGGAAGCATGCAGACATCACTTCCTGTCTCTTTGTGGCCCGTTTTTGAGTAAGCGGCGAAAACTGCACGCAAATAGTCACATGAGTAGACTTTATTATGGAAAAAAGTGTTGCGCGATGTATTTTAACATCGGGCGGATGAAAAAAATATCGCTTTTTCGTGTTAGCAGCTAGATCTGCACGCTAAGAGCTAATCAATACACTGATGTACAGTCTTGTTGCTAATTTAATGTCAGAGCCCTGTAACAACATGTTGAGGTTGGTTGGCACTCAAATGACAACATGTAAATGATGTTTCACAGCACATGACACCCTAACTTGCAACATTCAACACAGGTCACACCATAATGGCATATCTAAAAACAGAACCATCAATCAATCATGGATTTTTTAAGTGTGCCATTCACCCGTGGGGGTCACAAGGCGTAGGGGCATGACTTTCGGCACGCTTCAAGTTGTCTGTGTATGTGCATGTGTTGAAGGTGATGTTGATGTTGCATAGTGGTTCGTGTGCGATGGCAGATGTGGCTCTGTGGTAGATGTGAGGGGGCCAGGGGTCTGTGTGGGCCCCCGCGTGGATGCCTTTCCTAGCGGAGGAGGTGTCTTCAACCGTGCCTGGTGTCCATTTTGAGATGGAGTTCTGGTTGTTGTCTCAGGGGTGCTGGTGGTCCGTCTGCTGTGTCAAGTTAGTGGTCCATATACTTGTTGTGGGGCTTGTTGATCTGGAGGTGGTCGTGGCTTCCGAGCTAATTGCTTCTGACACACAGAAAAGCAAGTTTTACCCCATTGCACGCCCTATTTTTGGATTTAACCCCATTGCACGCCCTATTTTCAGATTTTACCCCATTGCACGCACGATTTTCATATTTTACCCCATTGCACGCCCATTTTTCATATTTTACCCCATTGCACGCCCATTTTTCATATTTTACCCCATTGCACGCCCTATTTTTGGATTTAACCCCATTGCACGCCCTATTTTCAGATTTTACCCCATTGCACGCACGATTTTCATATTTTACCCCATTGCACGCCCATTTTTCATATTTTACCCCATTGCACGCCCATTTTTCATATTTTACCCCATTGCACGCCCTATTTTCATATTTTACCCCATTGCACGCCCATTTTTCATATTTTACCCCATTGCACGCCCTATTTTCATATTTTACCCCATTGCACGCCCTATTTCATATTTTACCCCATTGCACGCCCATTTTTCATATTTTACCCCATTGCACGCCCATTTTTCATATTTTACCACATTGCACGCCCTATTTTCATATTTTACTCCATTGCACGCCCATTTTTCATATTTTAAACCATTGCACGCCCATTTTTCATATTTTACCCCATTGCACGCCCATTTTTTATATTTTACCCCATTGCACGCCCTATTTTCATATTTTACCCCATTGCACGCCCATTTTTCATATTTTAACCCATTGCACGCCCATTTTTCATATTTTACCCCAATGCACGCCCTATGTTCATATTTTACCCCATTGCACGCCCATTTTTCATATTTTACCCCATTGCACGCCCATTTTTCATATTTTACCACATTGCATGCCCTATTTTCATATTTTACCCCATTGCACGCCCATTTTTCATATTTTACCCCATTGCATGCCCTTTTTTCATATTTTACCCCATTGTACGCCCATTTTTCATATTTTACCCCATTGCACGCCCTATTTTCAGATTTTAGCCCATTGCACGCACGATATTCAGATTTTACCCCATTGCACGCCCGAATTTGCATCTCTTACCCCATTGCACGGCCACAGTTTCATTATTTTACACAACGTACACACTCCAATAAATTATTGACCGCTGACAACAGACTACAATTGTGCATTTATTCACAGACGACAACCTATATTGACTGATTTACACAAAGGACACGCAACAATTTTGGATTGGGTAGCCCAATTTGCACAATGAAGACTCTAGTCTTACACATTTGACATACTGAAAAGCATCTCTGTACTGAGGAGACATTTCCAGCATGAATGAAGTTTTGTTATTTTCTTTGCACGTATTGTGCAACGTACCTTTTTCAGAGTGATGTACCCATGCTGGACAGTAACATGCAGACAGGGTATGTGTGTATGTTTTTTTATTGGCACACACCATGATTCGGTCATTTTGTTATGAGATACATTGGAGGGGGACTGTCACAATGTGACGTGCTCAGTTGAAGAAATTGTTTATTATTCGGTCCCTTCGGGCAGTTCCTGCTGCATTTACTGTGGGGTGTGCGCCACCTGCCTCATCTCCATCATCATCCTGGTCATCGTCCGGTGCAGCAGGCACTTGAATCCATGGAGCATTGATGCGTACACATATATTGTGCAATACAAAACATGCAAGGATGATTTTGTTGACCATTTCAGGGCTGTACAGCAGTCTGCCACCTGTGATGTCCAGGCAACGAAAACGTGACTTTAGCACGCCAAATGTGCGCTCCACAATGGACCGGGTGCGTCTGTGGGCCGCATTATACTGCCTCTGGGCCTGGGTGGTGGGGTTTCGGAGGGGTGTCATCATCCACGGGCATAGTGCATATCCTTGGTCACCTGTAACATGTGGAAGCGAGATGTTTACATTATTGGTTGGGCCGGCTGTGTTGTTGGTGTAGATGGTTTTTAGGTGTGTCATTTGTGTTGTGTTGGATTTCATGTTAGCCATGTGTTGCTTCTGACTGATTACAAGCATCACTGCAAATTAAATTGACTCACTGTTGATACTCCCTTCCCCACGCCTCATCAATTGTGTGCGCTGCGCGGCTGGCTCTTCTACCATCTAGCAATGGCACTCATCCCCCCTCCTCACAGTCAATGCCATGTGAACGTTGAAATGGCAATGGGCCACACCAGACACGGTTCACGTTCAGTTGTGCTGCTGTCGCTGCTGCCAGACCTGCACCAATGCACACCCCATGCTGTTTCCTGTCCCGAGCGGCCACATATCAACAGTCATCAGCCCCCTCACATGCAGGGCCCATTGCAGGCAGGAACGTTTCACCCACACCATCAGCATCATCAGACGCAACACTGTCCACTCCGTGGACTACGTACTCATTCGGGAGTGTAGCCTCCAACTCACATGCCACGGCTACTCAAGATCCATTTGACTCTGGGAAATGTTAGCTGACATCAGACTGTCCCAGATCTTCACCACACTGATCCACAAGGCAGGGCACACCTTTGACGGCTTATTTGCATGTGTAGACTTCGTCCAGTTCATCTGCCCCACTAAACGCACATGCGTTGACCACTTACGCATGCAGCACCTTGTTGATGTACCCCAAGCCACAGTTGACCACATGCAGGCCCCCACAAAGTTGGTGTAGATCATTCACCGAGGAGATGCTACACACCACCATCAGCTGCAACAACCACAACACTGCAGTCGTCAACAATGGCGCAAGTCCACATTTTCCAAATATGTATCTCCAACTGCACCCTTGTCCCACTATGCAACTGCAACATACGGCAGGCAATGAATGGCACCTCGGTCAGCACCAACCTCTGAGTTGGCAGATGCATCTGCTGACACATGGAGTGGAGCTGGTGCAAGCTTTGGGATACCAGTAAACAGCACCACCAACACGTACAGAATGCTCATATGCACCATCAACAATACGCCCACACACCAAACTGCTCTTCCAGGTAGGATTGCTGTGAGTTGCAGCATGGATGATCAACAGCTGGGGCATGCTATGAGCAGGGGAAACATGAGTCCTCATCCTCGTAGCAGAACAATCAGCATGTGGCATCACCTGGTGGTCCAACGCCTTTGGATGCCCTCACCCCACATGTAGGTACCTAGGCCCCATATTTGACTCCTCCATCTCCATGTACCTACAGGTGTACGCAGTGGCCTGCAGCTGCTTCGCCAGCCTCTGCATCCTCCATGCAACATTCAAATGGATCCCCCCATTGTTGGGTGTAACAGTGACCCACACAGTCATTGCCATCAGGCGGGGTTACAGTAACATGCTATATGCCAACATGGACACGTCTGCGGTCAGCTTACTCCCGACTGTCCAGCACAACACCTACACACTGGGCCTTGTGTTCCTACTTTCATTATGGATCGTGTGCCTCCATTGCACATACATGGTTCCCACCTGTTGGACGTGGCCCTTTTTCCCTGAATTTTTCGCTTTTGTGGGAATAAACCTGTCATGTTGATGTATCTGAAATGCAAATGTTAAATACTGCGCAATGTTGTATGCAGGTTGAGTTTGACCCTTGTGTAAATGTTATTTTTAAAATGGACGCCATTGCTGTGTGCTTGTGCCTGCCTGGCAGGGTGGGTTACCAGTCTAGTCGTTTGTTTCCCAGCACCCCCAGCTTTTGGAGGGAAGCCTGGCACCCAGGGTGCTCTACACCTCCTCCTAAACCAGATGGGACCGGTTCCCCAGGGAACCTTCCAGAAGCTTCCAGCCCTTTCTGGTAGGTGGGGTGAGGGGTGTATAAATAACGGAGCTGGGATGCCATGTGGTCAGACTGTGTGTGGACTTGATTGCGAGGGGACACTCTGCCAGGAGGTACCGCCACATGGGCCTGTGTGCTGGCCCCTGTGCTCATCTGTACCCCTCTGCTGTCCATCGGGCTAGTGAGAGCCCTTTGCTGGAGTAAAGACTGCGGTGCCAGGAGGAGTGCCACTGGATGGGGGATGACCGTTCCCCGGAACTGCTGTCCTGTCTTGATGAGTGCCCCCTGCCTGCTGAACTTGCCCAGCATTGCCTGCCTGCTCTCCTGCTCTAGCGCCTCGTGAGCGCTACAACTGTGCCCTGCCTGCTGGCTAGCGCCTGGAGAAGAAGAGCGCTTTGTCTTACTACCCAGGAGGTGAGGAGCTAACCCCTGCAGCGCTGTGCTACGAGAAGCGCTATATCCTAATTGCCGGTACTTCCAGGAGAAGAAGGTGCGTGGGTCCTGCAGTGCTGTGCTGGCCGTATGCTGGGAGGGGATCCCGTCATGTGGGATCCCCCCTGCCTGCTTGCCTTCGTGGGAGCCCAACCCGCGTTCCTGCAGAGTTGAAAACCGAGCGGGTGCCCACCCCGCGGGTTTTATGCCAATACCAGCGGGTGCCCACCCCGCATCGGGGCGCATTCTCAACTGAAGGTGGGAGCCCACCCCGCCCTTCTGAATTGCCCGAAATCACCGCCGCGGCCGCGAGTCAGCGAGGGAGCCGTGCTGAGGCCAGTCGTTGCCCTTCAACCGAGATTCCCTGAGCCTCGTCATCGCCGGGGGCAGGGCCTGCCGGCAGGAGGGAGAACGCCGGAAGCCAGCGAAAGTGCTGCCGGTCGTCGGCGGGGCTCCCGTGGGGGAAGGAGAGCCCCGCAAGCCTCATATCCAAGTCCCGGGTCCCAGGAGGGGGCCCGGGTGAAGTCCGGAGAGGAGAAGAGGTCCCGACCAGCGGGAGAAGTGCTGCGGAGAGTCGGCGGGGCTCCAGTGGTGAAGGGAGAGCCCCGCAGTGCCAGCAGCCGCCTGGGGAGTACGGCGGAGGGGGCCTCGAGGCACATGGTCGGTGCCTGCCCCACCGCATTGCAGTCCCTGTGGATCCAAGGAGCGGAGTCCTCCCGTGAGCCCGGTGAGTGGGGCTCAGCCTTGCGTTGGTGGAGGTGGTGTCGGGGCACGTTGTCGGTGCATGCCTCCCCCCTGGGTGGCTCTGAGGGCACCGTGGTGCCCGGGTTAGGTTTACAGCTGCCCCGTCTGACAGTGGGCAGCTGCAGCGTCTGGGGCAGTTTCTTGTATTTCAGAGTCCCAGAAGAGGGACTCCCACGCCCCAGGACTTCCCAGTAACTTGGTGACTGCCTTTTCCACAACTTCCCCGCTGGACAGAGGGCAGTTGCATCGTGGGGGCATTTTTGTTGTAAGGGCCCCAGAGTAGGGCCCCCTCCAGCACAGTGGTGCCAGTCCTTCCTGTTGGCGACCCAGCTGCCCCACCTGATAGCGGGCAGCTGCAACGTGTTCGCCTATTTGTCCAGAGGGCACAGTGAGCGCCCAGGCCAACGCTCTGTATTACAGCTGCGCAGCACTTAGTGCCAGCTGCTACGTTTAGGCCAGGGCACATTGAGGAGTCCCAGGCAGGGACTCAGGAGGCACAGTGGTGCCCGTGCATTGCGCAATTTCTGCTTTTGCTGCAGTGGTAGCCTAGCGCCCTGACATTCTGGACTTAGGGCATTTGAGCCCCTTTCACAAGGCCAGGGGGCCAGTTTCAGTACGTTGCGCCCCCGATTGGGGCACACGGTGGTTATGCTAAGTATTACCTATTATGTCTATGCTTGCGAGGCCTATTGCCTCATATGATTATGGCATAATGTGGTTGTGTGCTAAGTATGCCTAACCTAAGGTGGTTTATGCTAATGAGATGCCTCATGTGATTCCTGCCCCATGATTATTGCGTAATGTGTTTCATGCTGATGAGCTTGGGGCCTTATATGATTTATTCCTAATGTGATAGTGCTTAGGTCAGTATGGTACCAGTAGCTACTGGTTGTGTTTTGCATTTACTTACCTGATGCTAATGATAATGTTTCCCCCCGCAGGCTTACAGTGTTGGTGTTCTGCTAACATATGCCTAATGCTCTTTCCTTGTGCTCACAGGGGTAGGCCGAAGGGACTTTAGGCCAACCTGATTTCTACCAAGCTAATGTTATGAGTCTACATGTTCATGCCTATTGGGTTTATGCAAGTACGATGTTGCTCAGTGCATGATCTTGCCAGAGGTTGCTGGCTGATATACCCGGATTATTACTACTGGGCTTTCATGTGTCCCTTACACTTACATAATTATATGGTGATGATGTTGGCAGCGGCCCGATTGGCCCTGCCCTGTAAATAACCCCATGTAAATGATTGCTGGGTGTCAGTTGGCACCGTGTTCATACCTGTGATAATATCCTAACGTGTTCTGCATAATACATATGCTGTTTTTTCATGCAACCTGGTGTGGAGTCTCTTTTTGTAGTGTGCCCAGTGTGTCGTCTGTGAGTGTGCTGCGCAGATGCTTTACACATTTCCTCCAGAGTTTGGCCCGCCCGCTCTGCACCACGCTACCCGTTTCTAACATTGGTGCTCAGCGGTGGGATAGGACTTGCGTTTGCGCAGTATCACAGCGACAACGGGTTGCACTGCAAACTGAGCATTTAAAATAATCGCAGGTTTCGGGGATTATTTTCTCTGATTGTGCTTTCCTCCTGAAAGTGTTGTTTTTGAAATGTGTTCCTCTGTTGCACTGGAGGGGGGTGTATCCCGGGTGCATCTCGCTAGGGTGGGGTTAACCTACAATGAGGATGACCTTGTGGAGTACACTGAGCAGGAGGTGATGGACCTCTGAGGAGAGAGACGGATACCCATTGTAGGCAACATCCGCAGGAAATTGTACCTCTATGAGGCCCTAAAAAGGGGGGAACCTTTAGAGCGCTGTGGGGACCTGTCAGATTACCCCTCCGCATATCTAAATGGTGGACTAGGTGGAGACCCGGAGGAGGACCTCGAGTGTGAGGAGGACTCTGAGAGTGAGGGTGCCCAGTCCATAAGCCTGGAGGGTGGTGACACTGAGGAGGAAGAAGATGACAGGGTGGAGACACCAGTAAGTAGGGAGGACCCCATAGACAGGGAGTCCCGTGCTGGGTCCAGCCCCGGGGGCACTGCCCCACCCCTTTCCCTGTCCCCAGAAGAGTGGGTGGATAGGAGGGAAGAAAGGGAGCACCAGCTGGCTTTGGAGAGGCTCAGGTTAGAGCACGCCAAGGAGTTAGCGCAGCTGAGGGTGCAGAGAAAATGCTAGAGACCGAAAGGGTCCTAGCACAGGAAAGGATGGCGGAGGCAGAGAGGCCCTTCGCTAGAGAGAGACTAGCTCAGGAGGGTAGGTTGTCTCCTGACAGTGGTTTCAGGAGTCTGGATTCACCAGTGAGGGTGGGATCCAGTGGTGGCAGCGAGAGTGATTCCAGTGTGGGAAGTCCCACTCCCAGAGCCCGTAAGATGGTGCCTGATCCCCAGGAGGAGGGGGGCAGGTTGAAATTTAGGGGTGGCAAGAAACTGTCCCATCAGTCTTGGGGGGAGTATGTGGACGTGTGTTGGACTGCATTGGAGGATTGGGTGGTGGGTAGCGCGGTGAATGATTGGGAAGGGCTGTTCCATGTAGTTATCAAGGAACACATGCTAAGGAATTGTTTCCCAAGGTTGCGCCACCACCTGTTGCAGTGTGGGCTCTCTGACCCCAGGGAGCTTGCACGGGAGGCAGACCTCTGGGTGAGCACCACAGTGTCTGAGGAGGCACTGGGGAGTGATCCAGAAGGGACTGCCTCAGGGATCTTCCCACCCAGGAAGGGGGGAGGAGTGCAGAGTAGCCCAGCTAGGTTCCAGGGTAGTGAGAGGGTTGTAGGGCCTCACGTCCTATCTACAAGAAGGAGTGAGACGGGGAGGTGTCCCGAGGTGCCCCAACCGCAGTCTCAGGGCCTGGAGTGTTCCATAAGGGAGCCCCAGGTTGGGAGCCTAGGCTGTCCTGATGGGCCGTCCACTGAGAGGGATCCCCTAGTATCAGGAGAACTAGGGGCGTCTGTAATCAGAGCTCCAGGGGTTCTGGGGTCTGGTCAGTCGCAGGGTTTAGATCCTGGGCTGGGATGCCAGGTTCAGGGACTGCCTGACCTGGAGGGTGGGACACCTGTAATCAGGGTCCCTACCGGTTTGACTTCCAGGGGTACGTCTCCAGGTGGGAGGGTGCGGAACTCTGGAAGGGGGTGCAGAGGAAGGAAGGACTCGCCTCTGGCACCGGCTCAGCCACAGGGCTTCGATCCTGGGTTGGGAGGCCAGGGACAGGTACTGCCTGACCTGGCGGGAGGGACGTCTGTAAGCAGTGTCCCCCCAGAGTTGTCTTCCAGGGGTACTACTCCAGTTGGGAGGGTGCAGAACTCTGGGAGGGGGTGCAGAGGGAGGGAGGACTCGCCTCTGGCCCCGGTTCAACCTAAGGGTTTAGACCCTGGGTTGGGGGATCGGTTGCCGGGCCACGGCCATGGACGAGGGAGAGAGTGGTGGTCTGAGGGTGCCCCGCATAGAAGGAGAGTGGGGAACCCCAGAAGGAGAGGTAGGGGGAGGAGACCCTCGCCCCTGACTGCTGGTCAGCCTGAGGGTGCGGACCCCAGGTGGGAGGACCAGTGGCAGTTTGGAACTGCACGGCGGAGAAGTAGAGTGGCCAATGGGTACTACGGGCCTGGGGCTACTGCCCCCCACTCGGTGAGACAGCAAGGGCCAGAGACATCTGGATGGCCTAGGGGCCGGTCCTGGCTGCAACCGAGTAGAGAGTGCCAGTGGGGTGGTTTAGTTGGTCCAGGGAGTGTTGACAGAGGGAACCACCGGGTTCCAGAATGGCGGAGAACCTGCGGGTGCCCCTGCAGTTGTGGGCCCGCGTCTATGTTTTCTTGCCCCAAGCAGGGAAGCCCATCAAGGAATTGATCGGTCTACCCTGGCTTTTGGCTGGGAGGGGGTTGTGTTGGACGTGGCCCTTTTTCCCTGAAATTTTCGCTTTTGTGGGAATAAACCTGTCATGTTGATGTATCTGAAATGCAAATGTTAAATACTGCGCAATGGTGTACGCAGGTTGATTTTGACCCTTGTGTAAATGTTATTTTTAAAATGGACGCCATTGCTGTGTGCTTGTGCCTGCCTGCCAGAGGTGGGTTACCAGTCTAGTCGTTTGTTTCCCAGCAACCCCAGCTTTTGGAGGGAAGTCTGGCACCCAGGGTGCTCTACACCTCCCCCTAAACCAGTTGGAACCGGTTCCCCAGGGAACCTTTCAGAAGCTTCCAGCCCTTTCTGGTAGGTGGGGTGAGGGGTGTATAAATAACGGAGCTGGGATGCCATGTGGTCAGACTGTGCGTGGACTTGATTGCGAGGGGACACGCTGCCAGGATGTACCGCCGCATGGGCCTGTGTGCTGGCCCCTGTGCTCAACTGTACCCCTCTGCTGTCCACCGGGCTAGTGAGAGCCCTTTGCTGGAGTAAAGACTGCGGTGCCAGGAGGAGTGCCACTGGATGGGGGATGACCGTTCCCCGGAACTGCTGTCCTGTCTTGATGAGTGCCCCCTGCCTGCTGAACTTGCCCAGCATTGCCTGCCTGCTCTCCTGCTCTAGCGCCTCATGAGCGCTACAACTGTGCCCTGCCTGCTGGCTAGTGCCTGGAGAAGAAGAGCGCTTTGTCTTACTAGCAAGGAGGTGAGGAGCTGACCCCTGCAGCGCTGTGCTACGAGAAGCGCTATATCCTAATTGCCGGTCCTTCCAGGAGAAGAAGGTGCGTGGGTCCTGCAGCGCTGTGCTGGCCGTATGCTGGGAGGGGATCCCGGCGTGTGGGATCCCCCCTGCCTGCTTGCCTTCGCGTGAGCCCACCCCGCGTTCCTGCAGAGTTGAAAACCGAGCGGGTGCCCACCCCGCGGGTTTTATGCCAATACTAGCGGGTGCCCACCCCGCATCGGGGCGCATTCTCAACTGAAGGCGGGAGCCCACCCCGCCCTTCTGAATTGCCCAAAATCACCGCCGCGGCCGAGAGTCAGCGAGGGAGCCGTGCTGAGGCCAGGCGTTGCCCAGCAACCGAGATTCCCTGAGCCGCATCATCGCCGGGGGCGGGGCCTGCCGGCAGGAGGGAGAACGCCGGAAGCCAGCAAAAGTGCTGCCTGTCGTCGGCGGGGCTCCCGTGGGGGAAGGAGAGCCCCGCAAGCCTCACATCCAAGTCCCGGGTCCCAGGAGGGGGCCCGGGTGAAGTCCGGAGAGGAGAAGAGGTCCCGACCAGTGGGAGAAGTGCTGCGGAGAGTCGGCGGGGCTCCAGTGGTGAAGGGAGAGCCCCGCAGTGCCAGCAGCCACCTGGGGAGTACGGCAGAGGGGGCCTTGAGGCACATGGTCGGTGCCTGCCCCACCGCATTGCAGTCCCTGTGGATCCAAGGAGCGGAGTCCTCCTGTGAGCCCGGTGAGTGGGGCTCAGCCTGGTGCCTTGGTTGGGGTGGTGTCGGGGCACGTTGTCGGTGCCCGCCTCCCCTGGGTGGCTCTGAGGGCACCGTGGTGCCCGGGTTGGGTTTACAGCTGCCCCGTCTGACAGCGGGCAGCTGCAGCGTCTGGGGCAGTTTCTTGTATTTCAGAGTCCCAGAAGAGGGACTCCCACGCCCCAGGACTGCCCAGTAACTTGGTGACTGCCTTTTCCACAACTGCCCCGCTGGACAGTGGGCAGTTGCATCGTGGGGGCATTTTTGTTGTAAGGGCCCCAGAGTAGGGCCACCCTCCAGCACAGTGGTGCCAGTCCTTCCTGTTGCGACCCAGCTGCCCCACCTGATAGCGGGCAGCTGCAACGTGTTCGCCTATTTGTCCAGAGGGCACAGTGAGTGCCCAGGCCAACGCTCTGTATTACAGCTGCGCAGCACTTAGTGCCAGCTGCTACGTTTAGGCCAGGGCACATTGAGGAGTCCCAGGCGGGACTCAGGAGGCACAGTGGTGCCCGTGCATTGCGCAATTTCTGCTTTAGCTGCAGTGGCAGCCTAGTGCCCTGACATTCTGGACTTAGGGCATTTGAGCCACTTTGAGAAGGCCAGGGGGCCAGTTTCAGTAAGTTGCGCCCCCGATTGGGGCACACAGTGGTTATGCTAAGTATTACCTATGGTGTCTATGCTTGCGAGGCCTATTGCCTCATATGATTATGGCATAATGTGGTTGTGTGCTAAGTATGCCTAACCTAAGGTAGTTTATGCTAATGAGATGCCTCATGTGATTCCTGCCCCATGATTATTGCGTAATGTGTTTCATGCTGATGAGCTTGGGGCCTTATATGATTTATTCCTAATGTGATAGTGCTTAGGTCAGTATGGTACCAGTAGCTACTGGTTGTGTTTTGCATTTACTTACCTGATGCTAATGATAATGTTTCCCCCCGTAGGCTTACAGTGTTGGTGTTCCGCTAACATATGCCTAATGCTCTTTCCTTGTGCTCACAGGGGTAGGCCGAAGGGACTTTAGGTCAACCTGATTTCTACCATGCTAATGTTATGAGTCTACATGTTCATGCCTATTGGGTTTATGCAAGTATGATGTTGCTCAGTGCATGATCTTGCCGGAGGTTGCTGGCTGATATACCCGGATTATTACTACTGGGCTTTCATGTGTCCCTTACACTTACATTACTCCTAATTATATGGTGATGATTTTGGCAGCGGCCCGATTGGCCCTGCCCTGTAAATAACCCCATGTAAATGATTGCTGGGTGTCAGTTGGCACCGTGTTCATACCTGTGATAATATCCTAACGTGTTCTGCATAATACATATGCTGTTTTTTCATGCAACCTGGTGTGGAGTCTCTTTTTGTAGTGTGCCCAGTGTGTCGTCTGTGAGTGTGCTGCGCAGATGCTTTACACATTTCCTCCGGAGTTTGGCCCGCCCGCTCTGCACCACGCTACCCGTTTCTAACATTGGTGCTCAGCGGTGGGATAGGACTTGTGTTTGCGCAGTATCACAGCGACAACGGGTTGCACTGCAAACTGAGCATTTAAAATATTTCGCAGGTTTCGGGGATTATTTTTTCTGATTGTGCTTTCCTCCTGAAAGTGTTGTTTTTTAATTGTGTTCCCCTGTTGCACTGGAGGGGGGTGTATCCCGGGTGTATCTAGCTAGGATGGGGTTAACCTACAATGAGGATGACCTTGTGGAGTACACTGAGCAGGAGGTAATGGACCTCTGCAGAGAGAGAGGGATACGCACAGTAGGCAACATCCGCAGGAAATTGTACCTCTATGAGGACCTAAAAAGGGGGGAACCTTTAGAGCGCTGTGGGGACCTGTCAGTTTACCCCTCCGCATATCTAAATGGTGGACTAGGTGGAGTCCCGGAGGAGGACCTCGAGTGTGAGGAGGACTCTGAGAGTGAGGGTGCCCAGTCCATAACCCTGGAGGGTGGTGACACTGAGGAGGAAGAAGATGACAGGGCGGGGACATCAGTAAGTAGGGAGGACCCCATAGACAGGGAGTCCCATGCTGGGTCCAGCCCCGGGGGCACTGCCCCACCCCTTTCCCTGTCCCCAGAAGAGTGGGTGGATAGGAGGGAAGAAAGGGAGCACCAGCTGGCTTTGGAGAGGCTCAGGTTAGAGCATGCCAAGGAGTTAGCGCAGCTGAGGGTGCAAGAGAAAATGCTAGAGACCGAAAGGGTCCTAGCACAGGAAAGGATGGCGGAGGCAGAGAGGTCCTTCGCTAGAGAGAGACTAGCTCAGGAGGGTAGGTTGTCCCCTGAGAGTGGTTTCCGGAGTCTGGATTCACCAGTGAGGGTGGGATCCAGTGGTGGCAGCGAGAGTGATTCCAGTGTGGGAAGTCCCACTCCCAGAGCCCGTAAGATGGTGCCTGATCCCCAGGAGGAGGGGGGCAGGTTGGAATTTAGGGGCGGCAAGAAACTGTCTCATCAGTCTTGGGGGGAGTATGTGGACGTGTGTTGGACTGCATTGGAGGATTGGGTGGTGGGTAGCGCGGTGAATGATTGGGAAGGGCTGTTCCATGTAGTTATCAAGGAACACATGCTAAGGAATTGTTCCCAAGGTTGCGCCACCACCTGTTGCAGTGTGGGCTCTCTGACCCCAGGGAGCTTGCACGGGAGGCAGACCTCTGGGTGAGCGCCAGAGTGTCTGAGGAGGCACTGGGGAGTGATCCAGAAGGGAGTGGCTCAGGGATCTTCCCACCCAGGAAGGGGGGAGGAGTGCAGAGTAGCCCAGCTAGGTTCCAGGGTAGTGAGAGGGTTGTAGGGCCTCACGTCCTATCTACAAGAAGGAGTGAGATGGAGAGGTGTCCCGAGGTGCCCCAACCGCAGTCTCAGGGCCTGGAGTGTTCCATAAGGGAGCCCCAGGTTGGGAGCCTAGGCTGTCCTGATGGGCCGTCCACTGAGGGGGATCCCCTAGTGTCAGGAGAACCAGGGGCGTCTGTAATCAGAGCTCCAGGGGTTCTGGGGTCTGCTCAGTCGCAGGGTTTAGATCCTGGGCTGGGATGCCAGGTTCAGGGACTGCCTGACCTGGAGGGTGGGACACCTGTAATCAGGGTCCCTACCGGTTTGACTTCCAGGGGTACTTCATCAGGTGGGAGGGTGCGGAACTCTGGAAGGGGGTGCAGAGGGAGGAAGGACTCGCCTCTGGCACCGGCTCAGCCACAGGGCTTCGATCCTGGGTTGGGAGGCCAGGGACAGGTACTGCCTGACTTGGCGGGAGGGACGTCTGTAAGCAGTGTCCCCCCAGAGTTGTCTTCCAGGGGTACTACTCCAGTTGGGAGGGTGCAGAACTCTGGGAGGGGGTGCAGAGGGAGGGAGGACTCGCCTCTGGCCCCGGTTCAACCTAAGGGTTTAGACCCTGGGTTGGGGGATAGGTTGCCGGGCCACAGCCCTGGACGAGGGAGAGAGTGGTGGTCTGAGGGTGCCCCGCATAGAAGGAGAGTGCGGAACCCCAGAAGGAGAGGTAGGGGGAGGAGAGCCTCGCCCCTGACTGCTGGTCAGCCTGAGGGTGCGGACCCCAGGTGGAACTGCACGGCAGAGAAGTAGAGTGGCCAACGGGTACTACGGACCTGGGGCTACTGCCCCCCACTCGGTGAGACAGCAAGGGCCAGAGACATCTCGATGGCCTAGGGGCCGGTCCTGGCCGCAACCGAGTAGAGAGTGCCAGTGGGGTGGTTTAGTTGGTCCAGGGAGTGCTGACAGAGGGAACCACCGGGTTCCAGAATGGCGGAGAACCTGCGGGTGCCCCTGCAGTTGCGGGCCCGCGTCCATGTTTTCTCGCCCCAAGCAGGGAAGCCCATCAAGGCATTGATCGGTCTACCCTGGCTTTTGGCTGGGAGGGGGTTGTGTGGACGTGGCCCTTTTTCCCTGAATTTTTCGCTTTTGTGGGAATAAACCTGTCATGTTGATGTATCTGAAATGCAAATGTTAAATACTGCGCAATGGTGTACGCAGGTTGATTTTGACCCTTGTGTAAATGTTATTTTTAAAATGGACGCCATTGCTGTGTGCTTGTGCCTGCCTGCCAGAGGTGGGTTACCAGTCTAGTCGTTTGTTTCCCAGCACCCCCAGCTTTTGGAGGGAAGTCTGGCACCCAGAGTGCTCTACACCTCCCCCTAAACCAGTTGGGACTGGTTCCCCAGGGAACCTTCCAGAAGGTTCCAGCCTTTTCTGGTAGGTGGGGTGAGGGGTGTATAAATAACAGAGCTGGGATGCCATGTGGTCAGACTGTGCGTGGACTTGATTGCGAGGGGACACTCTGCCAGGAGGTACCGCCGCATGGGCATGTGTGCTGGCCCCTGTGCTCAACTGTACTCCTCTGCTGTCCACCGGGCTAGTGAGAGCCCTTTGCTGGAGTAAAGTCTGCAGTGCCAGGAGGAGTGCCACTGGATGGGGGATGACCGTTCCCCGGAACTGCTGTCCTGTCTTGATGAGTGCCCCCTGCCTGCTGAACTTGCCCAGCATTGCCTGCCTGCTCTCCTGCTCTAGCGCCTCGTGAGCGCTACAACTGTGCCCTGCCTGCTGGCTAGCGCCTGGAGAAGAAGAGCGCTTTGTCTTACTACCCAGGAGGTGAGGAGCTAACCCCTGCAGCACTGTGCTACGAGAAGCGCTATATCCTAATTGCCGGTCCTTCCAGGAGAAGAAGGTGCGTGGGTCCTGCAGCGCTGTGCTGGCCGTATGCTGGGAGGGGATCCCGGCGTGTGGGATCTCCCCTGCCTGCTTGCCTTCGCGGGAGCCCACCCCGCATTCCTGCAGAGTTGAAAACAGAGTGGGTGCCCACCCCGCGGGTTTTATGCCAATACCAGCGGGTGCCCACCCCGCATCGGGGCGCATTCTCAACTGAAGGCGGGAGCCCGCCCCACCCTTCTGAATTGCCCAAAATCACCGCTGCGGCCGCGAGTCAGCGAGGGAGCCGTGCTGAGGCCAGGCGTTGCCCAGCAACCGAGATTCCCTGAGCCGCGTCATCCCCGGGGGCGCGGCCTTCCGGCAGGAGGGAGAATGCCGGAAGCCAGCGAAAGTGCTGCCGGTCGTCGGCGAGGCTCCCATGGGGGAAGGAGAGCCCCGCAAGCCTCACATCCAAGTCCCGGGTCCCAGGAGGGGGCCCGGGTGAAGTCCGGAGAGGAGAAGAGGTCCCGACCAGCGGGAGAAGTGCTGCGGAGAGTCGGCGGGGCTCCAGTGGTGAAGGGAGAGCCCCACAGTGCCAGCAGCCGCCTGGGGAGTACGGCGGAGGGGGCCTCGAGGCACATGGTCGGTGCCTGCCCCACCGCATTGCAGTCCCTGTGGATCCAAGGAGCGGAGTCCTCCCGTGAGCCCGGTGAGTGGGGCTCAGCCTTGCCTTGGTGGGGGTGGTGTCGGGGCACGTTGTCGGTGCCCGCCTCCCCCCTGGGTGGCTCTGAGGGCACCGTGGTGCCCGGGTTAGGTTTACAGCTGCTCCATCTGACAGCGGGCAGCTGCAGCGTCTGGGGCAGTTTCTTGTATTTCAGAGTCCCAGAAGAGGGACTCCCACGCCCCAGGACTGCCCAGTAACTTGGTGACTGCCTTTTCCACAACTGCCCCGCTGGACAGTGGGCAGTTGCATCGTGGGAGCATTTTTGTTGTAAGGGCCCCAGAGTAGGGCCCCCCTCCAGCACAGTGGTGCCAGTCCTTCCTGTTGTGACCCAGCTGCCCCACCTGATAGCGGGCAGCTGCAACGTGTTCGCCTATTTGTCCAGAGGGCACAGTGAGTGCCCAGGCCAATGCTCTGTATTACAGCTGTGCAGCACTTAGTGCCAGCTGCTACGTTTAGGCCAGGGCACATTGAGGAGTCCCAGGCGGGGACTCAGGAGGCACAGTGGTGCCCGTGCATTGCGCAATTTCTGCTTTCGCTGCAGTGGCAGCCTAGTGGCCTGGACTTAGGGCATTTGAGCCCCTTTTAGAAGGCCAGGGGGCCAGTTTCAGTACGTTGCGCCCCCGATTGGGGCACACGGTGGTTATGCTAAGTATTACCTATGGTGTCTATGCTTGCGAGGCCTATTGCCTCATATGATTATGGCATAATGTGGTTGTGTGCTAAGTATGCCTAACCTAAGGTGGTTTATGCTAATGAGATGCCTAATGTGATTCCTGCCCCATGATTATTGCGTAATGTGTTTCATGCTGATGAGCTTGGGGCCTTATATGATTTATTCCTAATGTGATAGTGCTTAGGTCAGTATGGTACCAGTAGCTACTGGTTGTGTTTTGCATTTACTTACCTGATGCTAATGATAATGTTTCCCCCCGCAGGCTTACAGTGTTGGTGTTCTGCTAACATATGCCTAATGCTCTTTCCTTGTGCTCACAGGGGTAGGCCGAAGGGACATTAGGCCAACCTGATTTCTACCATGCTAATGTTATGAGTCTACATGTTCATGCCTATTGGGTTTATGCAAGTACGATGTTGCTCAGTGCATGATCTTGCCAGAGGTTGCTGGCTGATATACCCGGATTATTACTACTGGGCTTTCATGTGTCCCTTACACTTACATTACTCCTAATTATATGGTGATGATGTTGGCAGCGGCCCGATTGGCCCTGCCCTGTAAATAACCCCATGTAAATGATTGCTGGGTGTCAGTTGGCACCGTGTTCATACCTGTGATAATATCCTAACGTGTTCTGCATAATACATATGCTGTTTTTTCATGCAACCTGGTGTGGAGTCTCTTTTTGTAGTGTGCCCAGTGTGTCGTCTGTGAGTGTGCTGCGCAGATGCTTTACACATTTCCTCCGGAGTTTGGCCCGCCCGCTCTGCACCACGCTACCCGTTTCTAACACCACCTCTCACCACATTTGCTTATGGGTGGCCCAGGGGCTGAGCATTTGAGGATGGTTTGTCTACATATCTAGCCACAGTTCCCACAGTTCTTGGTGTTGTTGTGTCTGGTATGTGGGCATGTTGATTGACATGTATGTGTGATTGAGACATGTACATTCTCACACTTCTGATTTGCATCTCTGTGAAGTTGAGGCATGTGATGGGTCACGTTAGTACTTACCGACTAGCACTGCATTTCCATAATCGCCATCCTGGAAGCGCTGGTTTATGATGGACTGTCGGAAGATGTGGGAATCATGCACACTACCTGGAAACTTGGCTATGACATTGGTGAACAGTCCCTGGTGGTCCACTATTGCCTGCACATTCATGGAATGGGTGTGCTTTCTGTTGCGGTATATGTGTGCACTGTCCGCAGGGGGCACAAATAGGACATGTGTGCAGTCAATTGCGCCCAACACCTGTGGGAATCCGGCTATGGCGTAGAATCCTTGCTTGGTCTCAATCTGTTCCTGCACAGTATTGGGGAAGTGGAGGTGCTGGGGTATCAGGCTAAGTATGCCATCCAAGACAGTTGGGAGGAAGATTGAAAAGGCTGCCTGTGAGACTCCTCCAACTCTAGCCGTTGTTGGTTGAAAGGTCCCAGAGGCCAACATATGCAGCACGGCCAGCAGCTTTGTCTGCGGAGGAATGTTGGTTCTCCGCTGTGTTTGTGGGTCAGCCTGTGGGCTATCAGGTTCAGGATGTGTTGGATGGATGTTCTTTTGAGCCTGTAGTGGGCAATGACATCCTCTGGCGTCAGGTCTGCGAGGCTGAGACGTCTGCGCAGGGCCCGCTGTCGTCTTTGGCGCAGCCTTGGTGGTGGTCCTGGGGGAGGTGGCAGTGGTGGTGGTGGTTGTTACCTTCGTGGGACTCCAAGCTGTATGATTAGTACCTCCATGGCGTCTGTGGGTCTTCAGGTGTGGGTCTGGGCTAGTCTCCCTTAAATGCCTCCATTTATCACCATTTTTCCAATTTTTAGACCTGTTTTTTTCACGTCTTATTTCCCTGCAGCTAAGGGGCCTTAGCGGGACTTTTTTTTATTGCTTTGCGGGTCTGGGACATCATTGCTAATAGTGCGATGGTGTGTTAGTGACTTTTTTCATGAAATTTTGAGAGGGTACGCCTACTTAGCATATCATTAGCGGAAACTATCGCTGCCATGCACGGCGATAGCAAAAACGATAGCTATCGCCGGAAAGCTGTCGCTAACGCTTGTTAGCGACATCTTGGTAATAGGGCGATAAAAAAACCTGTTAGCGGCACGAAAGTGACGCTAACGCGGCGATAACTGGCTTAATAATATGCCCCAAAATGTACATTTTAAAAACTTGTGATAAAAAGGGACAAGGCAAGAAGATTGTTCTACAAACAGTTGAAACTGATTGAGTTAAAAAAGACGTGCTGTCAATGCAGTAAAAAAAGACAATATATATAGACTGTATGTGCTATGGCTACTTAAGTTGATTCACTTTTTATTGTCCAGTTCTTTTGCCGCAGTTTTCTGTGAACAAGGATGAGAAACAGATTCACATCAGTCATCTGCATAGACTTGACACATGAGTTTAAACACAACACATCACAGAGCAAGTCTTTGCATTACGTCGATGTCACTTTTTATAAACATTGCACATATGTGAACATGGCACTTGTCAGTCTGCCAGTGAACCATGGTTCCCAAAACCATGATGGCAATGGAACCATCAGTTAGATGTATTTCAAAGACCACTAAACACATGTTCAACAACACACTAATTTGCCTGTTGTCTGATCTGTAATGCTCCTGACTGTCATGTGTCGTTATGTACATGTCTCGTCTCATGCAAGTGAGTCTGGAAGTGACAGAGCAAATGGGATGGACAAATAGGTAAGTTGACATGTTGAACATAATGCCATCCTCAGTCATCATGATGGGCTTATGTCTTGAACGTCAATGCTATAATGGTCTGCATGCAGGACAACAGACAAGTACAAATAGTGCACCCTCACAAAATTTCATGTGGCATACTATGCCACTGGCCTGTGTGGCTAAACAGTCTGTACTGACTATTGTTACAGGGGCAATGAATCACAACGTGAAATTCAGCACTGTGTCACAATCATGTAATCCCTTTCATAGCAACATCTGTAGTGGTCAAGTATACATGTCCCCTACGTGCAAAACCCAATGTGAAGAGTCTGACAAGCTCACGTTGTTCTACTTAGACATTGGAGTATATGAATTAACAGATCCGTCTACAGGAACTTTCCAATTGCTCTCAGGAAGAAAGTAATGCAGCATACACATACATGTTGAAGCCACCATTATGCAGAGTCAAGGGATGACACACACATGTTCTGTCCTGGTATGTGAGCCACCTTCCAGGCATTAGATGTCTGTGCACATTACCTATATTTACTACCTGTGTATCATGAAAGTCATGCCTGTAAACACTGACACAGAGTCAGACACAAGATTATCAAATTTACAATGGTGGAAGTGTTGCCTGGCACACCAAAATCTGATGTGACAGTGTCTCAGTTGTCCTGACTTGGCATACCTGTCTTTGGTCCATGTGAAACACGTGATTACACAGAGCACTATGCAGGTGACTACACATTTGGAACACTTATCCATTTCATTTGTCTGAGGCATCAACATTGGTATCACCTACTGCACAGGTGTGTAGCATATTTTTCATGAACCTGTGTTTACCCAGATCACTATTTCGAACATATATGTATGTCCCACACAGAGTACAGGGCACATTTCAGTCAATGTGCTGACACATGTGAGACAATTACATCACTCATGATGGACAACTCAATGCACATGTTGTATATGGTGCTGATCACATTAACCTTGGCCTACAGCAAATACACAGGGCCTAAGTGACACATGTCACAGACGGAAAGGGACACACCTGTGTATCAGATGATAATGGGGCATCATTACATTTTGCCACAAAAGTGGTGTCTCAGCAGACAAACGACCTGTGAGAGGGTTACCAGGCTGAGGGAGTGCAACATGCATGTCAAACATAGTTCAGTAACATGGCACATACTCACCCCCTCCTTGCTGCTGTCTGGCCTTCAATTGCCCATCCAGGTCAGGGAAGACCACCGTCAGTACCCGGAGAATGTGAGGGGTCAGGGTCCGTCATCCACCCCTTTTGCGAGGAGGTGACAGCTTCAGCTGGACTCTTGCAATCCTCCGGGTCCAGCCACGGAGGTCCTGCCACCTCTTCTGGCAGTGGCGGATGCGGCGTTTGAAGACCCCCACAGATCTCACAGCCCGGACGATGGTCTGCCAAATTTCCTGCTTCTGATGGGCGTCGACCTGTAAGGATGACATAGTGACACACCATTACTACACATGCTACATGTTTATTCATCACACACTTGGACATATAGGTCATGGTTAGAAGGGCAGATAATGTATTAAGGTTGGACAAGTATCATCAGGGGCAGTTGTCCTGTGTGCAAGGCTGCCTTAACAACATGAGAACAGTGCATGCAAATCAATCACACTAAATACACTTTTACATCACTGTACCTGCCCAGAACATTAATCTACACACTGTAAGACTTACAATGACTATTTGTGCATACTTGCCCTTGTGGATCACAATGCTAGTAGTGCCTGTTTTGGAAATTGATCATTTGAAAAGGCAGTGTAATCAACACTCACCTGCTCCCCTGGTTTTCCATACAGCTTGCTGTACTGTGGAAGGAGGCTGTCCAGCAGGGCCTGGTTCTCCTCCTCTGTGAAAGCTGGTGCCCTCTCCACAGTTTGTGCCATTGTAGATCCCAGAGGATGCAGATACAGCAGCAGTGGTAGGCAAGTGCAGTCTCTTGGGAACAGACAGACTTATGTCTGTGCAGCAGAGGTGGATTCTGTTCCATGCGTCCAAAGCGATAGGTCCTAGTCGTTCGCATTATCCGATTTGGGCCAATCCATGACATTGCACGCATCTGACACGCCTACCGCGTCGTTCAAATATTCTGCATCATAATACTATTGAGTTTGATACATTGTAGTTGTATACCAACAGAATAGGTTTGCACGCGATTCGTACACGAAGCGAAACCGCGTCTGTCCCCATGACGGCCAATAGCCAATGTGTGCGTCCGCCTCTGTTCGGATGTGTACAACGCGTCTTTTGAATACTCACCCGCGTCTGTCCCCATGACGACCAATAGCCAATGTGTGCGTCCGCCTCTGTTCGGATGTGTACAACGCGTCTTTTGAATACTCACCCGCGTCTGTCCCTATGACGACCAATAGCCAATGTGTGCGTCCGCCTCTGTTCGGATGTGTACAACGCGTCTTTTGAATACTCACCCGCGTCTGTCCCCATGACGACCAATAGCCAATGTGTGCGTCTGCCTCTGTTCGGATGTGTACAACGCGTCTTTTGAATACTCACCCACAACTGTCCCCATGATGACCAATAGCCAATGTGTGCGTCCGCCTCTGTTCGGATGTGTACAACGCGTCTTTTGAATACTCACCCACAACTGTCCCCATGATGACCAATAGCCAATGTGTGCGTCCGCCTATGTTCGGATGTGTACAACGCGTCTTTTGAATACTCACCCACAACTGTCCCCATGATGACCAATAGCCAATGTGTGCGTCCGCCTCTGTTCGGATGTGTACAACGCGTCTTTTGAATACTCACCCACAACTGTCCCCATGATGACCAATAGCCAATGTGTGCGTCCGCCTCTGTTCGGATGTGTACAACGCGTCTTTTAAAAAATCACCCGCGTCTGTCACCATTATAGTCAACAGCCAAAGGATGCCAACAACACGTTTTGTTTGAGGCTCAGGTGCCCTACACTATTCAATCAGCTTGTCAGACAGTATATCAAAACATCATGTTCTGCTGTTTTACATGTGTGGGTACAGTGACTCACATGTCATATTGGACAGGGCACTTCATAGCTCACACTCCCATGATGAGCCAACCTTCATGTGCACCAAATACATTGTTTGTGAGGAACATCACAACTGTGAGTGACCACTTCACAGATCACCCTCCTAGGCCTGGACACAGTCCCTGGGTACCATTGTGTTATCACAGGTTACATACACCCATAATAACGGCTTCAATGGACTGTGTGTTCGAATGTGCATTATGTGAAGTTATTTTGAGTGAATCCCCAGTATGTGAGGCTTGTACAACGCATACACCATTGTTGATGTTGTTGATGATATTTACTTGAGACATCAACTTGTATTTGGCATGTGAGTTGCTGTTGTGTCTTTGTGTCACAGACATACCTGTATGTTTGTCTAACAAAATGTGATGCACATCATGAGGGTTTATGTATGTGATGGTTCATGTATGTCAGACCTTACATCATGACAGTGTCCAGGTGGCATTACATGATCCCTGTGTGTGTACCTTTCCACCACATGTCAGTTGTTACAAACATCTATCTTTGATAGTTGGTTTGTGTGTGTTTAGTGTGTAATGTTTGATAAAATGGACTGTGGCAGACACCATTGATTATTCACAGCACAGCCTTGCAATTGTGCAGAAACCATTATGAATTGGAATGTTGTGTGAGGGTCACATAGCTGGCCTTTGTGTCAATGCTCAACATTACACACCTGACTTCATTAAGTCTTGCTTTGATGTAGCATATGATATGTTGCATGTTTCTTACCACATTGGATAGTTTATTGAGAAAGTTTTCATTTGTAACATATGTACTACAGGAGTCCAGCTGTCAACAGACCCTTCCCCGACCTGGAGACCATGGTAGAACGTGACTGCATCAGACGTTACCGCTTCACCAGGCCACTCATTGAGGAGTTGGCCGAGTAGTTGGCCACACATTTGCTGCCTGGACACCCATATCCTACTGCTCTGACCCCCAAGGTGAAGGATGATGGCAGCCCTACATTTCTTTGCCACGGGAAGCTTCCAGTATACTGTGGCTACTGCTGGTGGGATGTCACAGACAATCTTTAGCCGTGTACTGAGAGATTTTTTGGAGGCAATGTTACATTTCCTGAACACATACATCAAGTTCCCAACACCAGGACAGTTTGCCAACATCAAAAGTGACTTTTATGCTTTGGGCAGAATGCCACATGTCATTGGCTCCATTGCTGGGACACATGTGGCTTTGGTCCCACCACATGCCAATGAACAAACATACAGGAATCGTAAGCATTACCACTCTATAAATGCCCTGGTGGTATGTCTGCCTGACATGACAATCACACATGTTTGTGCGCGTTTTCCCGGATCAGCACACAACGCCTACATCATGAGGAACACTAGGATCCCACAGATGATGTCTCAGCTGCCAAATCAGCGTGCCTGGCTTGTTGGTGGGTAATGTTGTCTGTTTATGTTGTGTGTTGCTTGTATGTCAGGTTGTACCCTGTTTTCAGACACATGAAGTATTTTCTGTTTTAATTTAGGAGACTCTGGATACCCCAACATGCCGTGGTTGCTGACCCCACTCAAGAACCCCGTCACCCCTGCTGAGTTTCGTTTTAATGAGGCACATGGGCAGACCAGGCGAGTGATTGAGCGGACATTTGGGCTACTGAAATGCAGATTTCGCTGCCTGGACTGTACAGGAGGAGCCCTCAAATATGCACCAGCGTAGGTGTGTAAGATCATCATCATGTGTTGCATGCTACACAACATGGCAGTGAGGCATGAGCTACCTCTCATTCAAGATGATGGCGACCAGCAGCCTCCAGCAGGGGAGGATCCAGGCCTGGGGCATGTTGCCAGTGATGAGGAGGGGGAGGAGGATGTTCGGAGACGGCTAATCAACAATTTTTTCTCATGATTGTGAGTATGCAATTGTGATTTGAGAAAGGAATGATATGTGTCTGTTGTACAATATATTTGTATACGTGTGGGTGTATGATACTTGATCCTTGGAGTAGTTTGGTGTCTAATTTAGTAGTATGGTCACCCGTACAGTGGTGAGATGACTCCTAGCTAGTGTGCACATGTTCCCAATTTGAAGTATGAAATGTCTCTTGGAGATGTATGCAAAATAATTGGTATGTAAATACTGTTCTAGGTCTCAATTTCACAGGGTCCTTTGGCTGTTGGATGGAGACATGTGACCTCCCAGACACACAATGCAGTTACAGATTGGAAGTTTTCTTGGGATCAGGAATCTGTGCCACACACTCACTTCTGAATTAATTACAAAGTCTTGTATGATTTGCCCTAATTGTCAGAGTGTGATTTGTTAGCTTTTGTTGTGGAGGCAACATGTTGTGACTGTGTAATAAACCTGCGCTCCACATTGAAGTGTGCCTTGTCTGTTTCCACACATCCAACAATCATTTACATACTGTATATGTGCCCAGATATGCAGTTTATCGAACAATGAATATTGTTTGTGCATATGAAGGTGCTTTCATTTTAGATGAGTGGAGGCAATGAGGATGTATGCCATGTACTATGTGTGTTGTGATGACCTTGTGTGTATCTCCCATATGTGTCAGGTTACATTTACTCACAAGACAGTTGGATAGACAGATGTACTTGTATTTCAGCCAATGTCATTGTCATTCCATTCCTAGCTTTTTGGATCATCTTTTCAATCCGAAAACAGTTTAGCATTCATGACAGAAGCAAGTATTGTGTGAATATTGATTTATTACAGTGCCTGTGTGAATTTTAACATAAAAGGTATAGTGCTGTACAAAGGTTGGAAGTCCAAAGTTCACAGAGGAGTTGGTAGTGCCAGTAGATGAACTTTTCAGAGCCAAGTCCACAGTCATTTGAGTCATTGGTCCAACTTAGACCCTCCATCCCAGTTGGGAAAGTTCTGTGACAGTCAACAGAGTGAACGCTTAGCACACAATGGAGGATATCAGGAGCAGGTTGTCACTCCCTGGGGGGGATGCATAGCCATCTGTCTTTCATTTGTCCTTCGGAGGACGACCCCTCTTTTTTGGGGGGGGAACCTCAGGTGCAGGCTGCCACGGTGCAGGGGACTCTCCGCCAGAGTCCTCATCCCTCCCTGTGGCAGTTGCAGATGTAGAAGCAACAGATGTATTGGGCACACAGGGAGGTGGGGTCATGTTGGTAGCAATCTGGCGGAGACAGGTGAGTATGTCCCTGTGCACCGCAGACAGGTCATCAATTTTGTCCATTTTGTCCTCCATCCTTGCCATGTGTTGTTCCATGTTGGCATGATGGGCAGCCTGCTGTTGTTTGATGTCCCTGAGGATCCCAACTACCTGGCCAAAGTCTCCAGTGCAATCTCGATAGGCATGGAGAATGCTTGCCAACTGTGGGTCAGCTTGTTCATCAGCACCAGCTGCCTGATGTGACCTCTCCCTACGACCCCTCCCACCACCCCTACCCACACGAGCAGGACTGGTTGTTGCAGGCACAGACAACACTGGAGCTCCTTCATCGTTGACAGTGGTGTTGTTGTCTGCCAACTCTAGAGTGCCCTGTGATGCTGTGCTCTCTGTGTCTTGTTGTCTTTGTGTGTCCGTGTGGGTAGTGGTCATCTGGGTGTTGGCAGATGTTGGAGGAGTGGTCACAGGTGGTGCTGGAGGCACAGCTGCTGGTGCTGCATGCTGACCCATGCTGGAGGGGCCAGGTAGTCCCTCGTCATCTGTTGATGGCTGAGAGACGTCCACACCGGCGAGCTCAGGGTCATCCAGAGTCTGGGACTGGGATTCGTGTTCTCTTTCTGCAGTGTCCCCAGCGGGCCCTGTGGTGAGATGAGAGACACAAAGTTTGTAGTGTTTTTGCATAGTTCATCGTATCATGCACATTACATTAGCTATTGTACATTATGATGAGTGTAGGTACATTAAATAGTCCTGTATGGTCACAGACCCAGGCCTATGTTTTCGGCAGACATTGTGATTATAACAAGAAGTGTTTTGCTGAGCATGTCCAGCTCTGTGCATGAATGGGTATGTTTTGTTCATTTGACTGTACATAGGCATTGACTGGCCAGTGACACCCTGTGCATGACACAGGTGTGTTGGTATTTCCCACATCTGTGCTTTTCAAATGATATAAGTACTCTTCCTCTTACGATATGTTTCAAGATATGTGCATGTGTGCTGGCGTTTGTGCATGTCGTTTACAGTCAAATTGGTGTGGCTACCTACACAATCACAGTCCGGAATGTATATGGCGTTTGGTTTATGGTATTTTGTTGAATGTGTTCCTAGTTCTTATCTCATTGCACACATGTGAATGGCTGTCAGTAGCAAATGGTTTGACTGCTTAGCTTTGTGCCTGATCACATCATGTATATTGTCCTTGTCTTCCATGGACAGATGAGTTAAGCAAGGCTGCTTTCTGGCTTTTTCTCAGGCTCAGAGCTGTGAGGGACAGAGGTTTGTGTGCTTGTGTTATGCTGCTGGAAATTGTACCCCTCCTCCCACCCAGTCCAGCTTACTCTTCGTGGACAAAGTATCAATGACAGTGAGGGGAGTGTAGTGGCAAGGATGCTGACAACGCTGCATGATATAGGAGTTGAATGCAACTCCCAACAGTGCTTTGTGTACGTGACACCATGCAACAGTGTCACCCATCTTGTTGTGGCCTTTCCATTCACTGTCAGGTATCCCTTGTCACTGATGGACATGTTGCTTTGTGTGTGGGTAGTGATGAGTGCTGTGACTGCAACTCACACCATGTCCTGTACTACACACACCTTCCCAGCCAGCCCAGGGAGCACACCTGTGACAATGCATCCCCAGACAGTGAGTGAGAATGTACAGTGAAGATGACTGGGAGTGGGGACTGGTGTGAGAGGCCCAGGGCCTAGTTGTGACTTGTAGCCAATTCATACATAAGGCCCATGTGTCAGCCATCTTGCCGGTATATTTCCACTCCCTGTGAGATGGGCATGGTTCAAGGTGGGATTGTTGGGCCATGTGGGAGGGATACTGTTTGCTGTGACTACAACTCCCATCATGCTTTCAGCTACATCCACCTTCCCAGCAAACCCAACCTTCCTTCCTTTTGACTCTGCTTCCCTGTGAGTGAGTGAAACAGTGATGGGAAGATGGCTGACAGTGGTGGCCTGGTGTTTGTTTGTGCACAATTCACAACAGGGCCTTGTGCTCCCCACACCAGAGCCCAGTGTCAGGCATCTTGGGAGTAGATTTTTACTCACTCTCAAGGAGAGCATAGTGCCAGGTGTGTTGTTTGGTGTTGGTGGGAGGGGTGTGTGTGTGACAGGGCCTGCTGGTAGATGTAGTCAGAGCTAGCACTCCTCCTCCCCCCCAGACCAGATAGGCCACCATGAACCATGCTTCCATGACAGTGAGTCAAACTTTACGTTCAAGATGTCTGGCAGTGGGGCCTGGTGTTTGTTTGAGCACAAATCCCAACAGGGCCTTGTGCTCCCCACACCAGAGCCCAGAGTCAGCCATCTTGCCAGTTCTTTTCCACTCCCTGTGAGATGGGCATGGTTCAAGGTGGGATTGTTGGGCCATGTGGGAAGGGGACTGTTGGCTGTGACTACAACTCCCGTCATGATTTCAGCTGCACCCACCTTCCCTGTGACTCTGCTTTCCTGGGAGTGAATGTGTGCAAACAAGTTGGCTGCTGCATGTGACTGGTGTTTGGATCACATTGCCTTGCTGTGGGTTAGTGCTAAGTTAGTAAATTTTTGTGAATGATGATCTTTCCAGTTACATTGCAGGTATGTTGTTATTAAAAATCTATTTTTGATCACATATCCCATCAGGGACTTGTGCTACCTACACCAGAGTCAGCCATCTTGCCAGTACATTTGTCTTCACTCTCAGGAACAGCATGGTCCCAGGTGTGCTGTTTGGTACTGGTGGTAGGGGTGTGTGGGACAGGGCCTGGTGGTAGATGTAGTCAGGGCTACCACTACTCCTCCCAGTCATAGCTGGTTGACCACCATGAACCATGCTTCCATGACAGTGAGAGAAACTTGACATTCAAGATGTCTGATAGTGGTGCCTGGTGTCTGTTGGACCACATCTCCCATGAGGGCCTTGTGCTCCCCACACCAGAGACCTGTGTCGGCCATCTTGACAGTACTTTTCAACTCCCTGTGAGCTAAGCATAGTTCAAGGTGTGCTTGTTGGGCCATGTGGGTGGAGGATTGTTACCTGTGACTTCAACTCCCATCATGCTTTTTGCCACACCCACCTTCCCAGTCATCCCTGGCACCCTTCCTGTGACTCAGGTTTCCTGTGAGTGAGTGAAACAGTGCTGTCAAGATGGCTGACAGTAGTGGTTGCTGTTTTGAGCACCAAGCCTTGCTTTTTATTTGGCAAAGTTGGTACTTGTTTTGTTTGTCTAAATGGCATACACATCACATGCTCATTAGCTTATTATTTTTATGGCTTTGCTGACAGTGATTGGTATCACTGTCCCCTTGACAGTGATGTTTGAGGGTGTGTAGTAGCTCACAATATTGGCTAGTTGGTTATGTACTCACCAGGCTCTGGTACTCCTGATAATCCATGGATGCTCTCCGGTGGAAGGATGGCACGCACCTTCTCCTCCCAGGAAGTGAAGTGCACAGGTTTTGCAGGAGGGCCACCGCCGGTCCGCTGGCTCAGGGCATGGTCTCTGCCAATCAGCTTCTTGACCCTCCTTCGCACATCATAGTACCTGTTCCTGATATCCTCCATTGTCCGCAGGCAAGGTGCTTGAGCGTTCACCTTGTTGACTATCCTCTCCCACATCCTGGTTTTCTGGGACATGGGGGTCTGTTGGACTAAGGTCCCAAATAACTGGGGCTCAACTCTGAGAATTTCATCTACCATGACTTCCAACTCATTGTCTGTGAACTTTGGATTCTTGTTTGGGGGCATGGTGATGGAGATGTATGTGTGGGGGAGTGTGAAGGTGTGGGTGAGTGTGTATGAGTTAATGTGTGTGTGTTTGTGAGTGTAGTAGTGAACAGGTGCTAGTAGTGTACAGGTTGTGTGGTGGATGTGTTGTGAGTGTGTGTCTCTGATACAGTGTAATGGTGGTATGTGCAGGCAGTTCTGTTGAGGTAGCAAAGGATCATGGGCAAGTTTTTGGCCCTTTATATAGGTGGAGTTGTGGTTGTGGCTTATTTTGAATCTCCTTATTTTTGGGGGATTTTTTTAAAACATTTTTTTTAACATTGCCAATGCTTGTTTGGACTTGTTCTGTCTATTTATGTTGTATTTTGTTGAGCATTACAGAAACGTTCCGTTGACCGCACCGGATGCTTGTTCATGTTTTGGCAGGGTGGTCCGAGTTTGTCCCAATGACTCAACGCTATGTTCCAGCGTTCGCGTACGCTTGTTTCGCATCGGGCTTTTTTCAGGACGAATCGCTCACACGGATTAATTTCCGTACGAGTCGGTCGTCAATATTGTTCTCCGTGCGAGTTGTTAGTATTTAACATGCATCTTACTCCGCCGTTCGGAGAGCGCGCGTACGAGTCGCTCTGCAAAAATTCCCGATCTGAGTCGGACGTAGCGCTTCCCGAGCGAGATCGGAATCGGGTCCTTAATGTAGTCCAAGTAATTTTTGTTCACCATAAAATATTATTAAATAAAATGAAAAAGAAAAAGGGTATATATATAATCTTGCACAAGTGAATAAAAGTCACATAAACAGAAATGAACATATCAGACAATTTATAGTGCAAACCAAACGTGGCCTTAACACAATACAAAAATATCCAGGTACAGCCACAATGTACAAATGAGTCCAAGCACAGCCAGCACAGCCAACATGTTTTTTGTCTTTGACTGAGGGCCTGATTATGAGTTTGGCAGTGTGGGAGCAGGGCGGCACGCCACCGCCTCACTCCCACACTGCAAACTCCACCGCCGACTGCCCGCCGGATTACAAGTTGTAGTCTGGCTGGGTGGTCCAGCAGTGGCTGGCTCATGGCGCTGCCTTTCAAAGGCTCATAGGAGAGCCTTAGAAAGGCAATGCCGTGGGACAGCCACAGCACATTCCAGCATGACATGGACTGCAAAGTCCATGCAATGCTGGAACTGGTGGTGCAGAAAGACAGGGCGGCACACCATGTGCCCCCCTGCATGCGCCCCCATGCACCGAGGTACCAGGGGGCCCTACAAGTTTCCTCGCTGCCACCCTTTTCATGGCTGGCTCACCACCATGAAATGGAGGGCAGTGAGGAATCTCATAATATGTTTGGTGGTGCTGCAGCAGTACCACCAAGCATATTGTGGTCTCAGAACGCTGCGCCACCAACAGGGATCCACCAGGGATAGCGGATCCCTGGCGGTAAAGGCTGTTCTCTGGAGGTCCAACCGTCGTACTTGTAATGCAACAGTGGGACCGCATGTGCAGCGGTCCCCAACCGCCACCATACCTCCACTACAAGTTTGGCGATCTCATGAACTGCCAAACTCATAATCAGGCCCTCAGACTTTATAAGGGCTACTGACATATATCACCAAGAACTGCAAAGAATGTAGTCATGTCATCATTTGGTTCATGAAGTGTACATCTATTAGTTAAAATCACAAATAATATCTTTAAATTATTGATCAACCTTTGATTGGACTCGTAGTCAAATGGCAATCCTCCACAGCAGGTCAAACAAAAAATGTATTTACTAAGAATGATGCAAAAGGACACCCCCTTGATAAAGGGTGGTAACCCTGAAGTCAGGATCCACGTCCAAGCCATATAAACACAGTAGAGAATGCCTTCAGAGTCCAACTCTTTTCCCAATGTGGCTACGGTTAGAGTGGGAATAGTAAATCTGAACCCTTCAGCGCTTCCTGGTTGTGCTTCTCTTGTTTAGGCAAGGGCATGTTTTCCTGATTTTCAAGCAGTTTTAGTGTGTTCTGTAGGCTGTTAGGTTATGTTATGTAGGTTAATATAGTTTTAGTGTTTTTATTAGTATTGGAAAATAGAATTAGTTATGTGTGTGTTGTAAACATTAATGTGTTGTGTTGGTTATTTACAATTGAGGATAGTTGGTTTTTTAATGCTGATAACGTTTTTTAAAAAAAAGGAAAATAATTTGGATTTCTTTCCACTTTTTAAAATATATTCTCTTTGATTTCCTGGAGCATTTTTTTTTTTTATTTTATACTTTTAGGGTTTTGCAGAGAGTCGATGGAGATTATATGACATTGGAATTTTGGTCAAGAACTTCTGCTACCTAAATATTTTATTTATTTTTGTGGAAATGGGTAAAAACACATGTTTTATAATATATATAATAATTATGCGTATGAATTGCTTTTGGGTGTAGTATGTTTCTTAATTATTATTTTGTGTATTACATATGTGAATAATATGTAAGTTTTGTTAATATATATTTCATTAATATTGTATGATATTTCTATGTTTTTTATTGAACATGTTTCCTCTTTCTTTTTAAAGCAATTTCTACTTTAGTATTTATTTAGTTTTTAGGATAAATTTAGCTATAAATGTTTCGTCATACTGATTTTTTATGTCTTTTGTTTTATGGTACTTATTTATTTTAGAATGGTAAAAAGTAAATTAAGGTTATAATTATTTAAAAAATATTGGGTAATTTGTTTTGGTGTCCGGATTTATTTGTTGGGCTGGTGTATTGGTTATTATGTTATGAGTATGTTTAAAGCAGTTTTGATACTATTGATTTAATAAAGTGCAGTCCTTGATAGAAAAAGGAGTACTTTGGCAGCTAGCACTTCATGAATGTCTTCTCTGTTGATCTTTATGATTTTAGTTATTTCAGGGATTATGTTATTCTCAGTTCTTGGTAGATTTTTCTTTTTAAGTATCTCTTTTAATTGATAGAGTGCTGGGTGGTCCCTTCCAAGTGTTCTTTGGAAGCAATTGCGGCAACCTTCTACAGAATTATATGTTTTTGCTTCTTGGGATTGTGTACTATTGTTCATGTTCCATCAGGGAGTTTAAAACTTCGGTTCATGCCTGTGAACTGAGCGTTGCAGGCGTACAACCCAAATGTTTAGTCTAGTAGTATAGTTAGTTTCTGTTCACTTGTTTGGTTAAAGGGTGATTCTAGGTGTAAATCAAAGTGTTTTGCTACTTCTGTATTTGCCACATTGACCAGGACTATTTTAGTTCAAATGTAAACTGTACATTTGCTGAATAGTCTTTGTTAAGCCTTGTCCCTTGTATGTACTTCCATTTAGCTTGGTTAAAGTTATCAAAACATCCTTGTATGAATGTATGTGGACAGATTTTTTATTACTGTATTATGATGCCTTGTTCGAAGTCTATTATTATTTTGGGTGGTTAATGGTTGTTTTTTTTTTTCTTTGACTACGGTTAGCAGTTCTTCGGAAGTTGAACTGTGTTAGGAAATAGTTTATTATTTAGGGGAATGTATGCATTGAGATATTCCCTGTGAATGTTACACATTTGTATAAAGGTTGGCGGTGGGCATGATTTAAAAGTCCCACCCATCATCTAGTGCTTTGAGTGCGGATTATTAAGTTGTCAGTAGTTGAAAATAAATTGTTATTCTTTTTCATTATTTGGTTTGTCATAAAAAATGAAATGTTGCTTAGTGTGGTGAAGGTAGTTAGGTATTTCTACCTCTTATTTTAATCTGCATAAACCGCTGAAGCTTAATTGTATCTGTATTGTGGTCATATAAATTAAAATGAAAAATAGTTTAGATGTTTAATTATTGGTTACATTATTTTAAATGCTGTTTTAAGTGAAACTTTTTTGGGTTATTTTCTATGTATTCTTTTGTGGAGGTTGAGCAGTTTTCCTCTTATTTTTAGGGCAATATTTTTGTTTTAAGTTTGATTGGTTAAGGGTTGAGTTAAGAGTTGCTTTTTATCTTATATGGAGGATGCTTAATAATGTTGTATGCATTTCTATGTATGCATATTTGTTCAGTTTATATTATATTAATTTTGAATATTATATCATTTTTAATTTTAGTGTACTGCTTAGGTGTTGGACTTGGCCCTTTTTGCAGGGTCATCCCTAAACTTTTTACCTTTCTCCTAGCCATTTTTCTGACATGGTGTTGGTGGTTTTAGGACTCTGGGCACTTTAGCACTGCTGTTCAGTGTAAAGTGCATGTGCTCTCTGTGATAAATGTGGTAAGATTGGTCTACACCTGTTTGGCCTATTTAATTTACCTGTCAGTCCCTTGTAAAGTGGTATCTCATATACCCAGGGCTGGTAGATTAAATGCTACTGGTGGGCTTGCAGCGCTGATTGCGCCACCCACCAAAGTAGCCTTTCAAACCTGTCTCAGGCCTCTGCCATTGCAGGGCCTGTGTGCGCAGTGTTACTGCCGCTGTGACGTGGCACCTAAAGTGTGTGCCATGTCCGTGACCCCCCTTTTTACTAGATGTCAGTCACCCCTAAGGTAGGCCCTAGCTAGCCCTATGGGCAGGGTGCATTGTAGGTAAAAGATAGGACATGTACCTTAAGTGTGTAACATGTCCTGGTAGTGACAAACAGCCATTTTGGTTTCTCACTACTGTGGGGCTGCCCTCCCATAGGAATGCATTGGGGATTCCCTGATAAGTGTTTCAGTGGTAATTCCTGATATGAGAGGCGCAGTGTGGTCAAGTTTGGTATATTTGGAATAGTGATAATAAATGCTGCGCAATGGTGTGCGCAGATTTATTATAACTATTTTAGAAATGCACTTTTAGAAGTTGGCATTTCTGTGTGCTTTGTGTCTGCCTGCCTGATGTGAATTGCATGTCTGGCTTGTGAGTGACAGGGGCTGGGAGGTGTGTGTGGCTCCAGGAGGGGCAGGGTGAGTCAGCGCTAGGCTGAATGGGACATCTGCATGTGAAGTAGTGGGAGGAGAAGTCCCTGGTCCCTGAATAGGGCTGTGCCTAGCCTGTACAATGCTGGCTCCGCCCCCTGTGGTGTGTCTGATCACCTAGCCCCCACCTGACAAAGGGGAAGAGGAGCTTGGCAACCAAAGTGCTCCAATTCCCCCCTGAACCAGTTGAATCTGGTTCCCTCCCCTAAGCCCTGTCCTGCAGACAAAGAAAAGAGGTGTATAAATGTAGGGGCTGTGACCCCATGAAATTGTTCAGTTCTTGTTCTGTTCCTGAACGTGTTGGGGGCTTGCTGCTGCTGGGCCCAGGAGGAACAGGCATGGGGGCTTGCCTCCCTGCTGGAGGGCCCTGTGCGCTGGCCTCCCTGGGCCCAGCTATGCCCCCATGATCCCTAAGGACTTTTCTATTTTGGGACAACTAGCGCCTGGTGAGCGTTAGGCTTTTACCTTGGAGAAGCGCTGTCTCTGCTCTCCCCGAGGACGAGGGGCGTGTGGGCCCTGCAGCGCTGAGCTGCACGCCATGGCGAGGGAATCCCCGGCATAGGGATTCCCCTGGTTGCAGAGAGGAGCAGGAGCCCACCCCGCGTTGGTGCCGCTGATTTATGCTTTAGAAACCGAGCGGGAGCCCACCCCGCTGGTTTATGCCTCATTAGTCGGGAGCCAACCCCGCATGTGTGCTCCTAGCGGGAGCCAACCCCGCATTGCCAAAATCCAGAAAGGGATCACCGCCGCGGCCCGGGGAGAAGAAGCACTGCAGACGCAACGTGAGAGCCGGGCAGCCTTGCCTGGAGGTGGGCGGGGCCTGCCGAGCCGGCCGGAAGTCAGCCAATCTCGAGCTGGGCTTCCGTGAGCTGAGGGAAGCCCCGCGTTTGCTGAGGGGAAGCGGAGATGTGCTGCAGTTGTTAGCGGAGCTCCCCTGCATGGAAGAGAGTCCCGCGTCCATCCGCAGTTTGGGAGATTGAGGCAGAGGGGGCCCGCGGCACATTGTCGGTGCCTGCCCCCGCCACGTTGGAGTCCCGCCGAACGGAGCAGCAAGGAAGAGCCCGGTGAGTAGGGGCTCTCCAGAGGCACAGTCATGCCAGTGCTAGGCTGCATATTCTCAGCTGCACCGCCGTAGCGGGCAGCTGCAACGTTAAGGCGAGATTCGAGGACAGCGTTTTAAGAGAACGGTGCCCCATTGGATTCCACGTGCAGCGGGGGCATTATACAGGACAGCGTCCTTCTGGTGATTGCCCAGACAGCGAGGGCCATAGTTAGAGGCAGTGTCCTCTTTGGTGACTGGCGCGCACCCGCGGATCGTGAAGGGGGCTCAAGAGGCACCGTGAGTGCCTCTTGCCGGTAATTAGTTTACTTCCCAGCTGCACCGCAGTTAGCGGGCAGCTGCAACGTTTAGGCCCTGTTATAGGTTAAGTCCCAGAGGGGAGCTCTTATGGTACGTTGGTGCCGGTGTCTTTGGGGTTGACCACAGCTGCCCGGCGAGAGCACAGGCAGCTGCAACGTTGGGGGCATTTTTTGTGAGATAGAAGTGAGAGACACTCCTGCCCCAGCGCATTTGCGCACTTTGTGTTTGCTGCTGAGGCAGCCAGGGGGTCATTTTAGAGGTCCCCCTTAGAGCCCTGACTTTTCTGGACATAGGGCATTGGAGCCCTAGAGTAGGCCAGTTGGCCTGGGGGACAGGTTTGCTGTTGGTAGGGCGCAAAGCCCTAACGTGATGCCCCTTTCATCATGTGATTTATGCGTAATGTTATGCCTACAATGATGTATGTGTAATATGATTTCTGCACCATGATTATTGCATAATGTGGTTATGCTGGTAAGGCCTATTGTGTAATGTGTTTATGCTAATGAGGTTCGGGGCCTAATGTGTTTTATGCCTACTGCTTATGCCTAATGTCATGTTAGGATATTTTAGGATGGTGTCTAATGTGACTGTGATAATGCTTAGGTCATTATTGTACCAGTAGTTACTGGTTGTGTTTTACATTTACTTACCTGTTCTGATGGTTCTGACCATGGCCTGATTGGCCTGGTCCTGTATATAATTCCCCTGTGAATATTGCCCGTGCCAGTTGGCACAGTGTAAATGTGTGATTATGTTTCTAATGTGTTTATGATAATACAAAGGCTATTTTTGATATAACCTTGCGTGGAGTTTCTTTTGTAGTGTGCCTAGTGTGTTGCTGCTGTCTGTGCGTGTTGCGCAAACGCTTTACACATTGCCTCTGGGATAAGCCTGACTGCTCGTGCCAAGCTACCAAGGGGGTGAGCAGGGGTTATCATCAGTGTGTAACTCCCTTGCCCTGACTAGAGTGGTGGTTTCTGCCTGGCTTTGGCGCAAGCCTTAGCCAACCAGAAATCCCAGTTCTAACATTGGTTGTCAGCGGTGAGTATAGGACTTGCGTTTGCACAGTACCAGATCGACAACTGGTTGCACTACAAACTCCTCATTTAGATAATCACATGTTGGGGATTATTTTTACTAATTTTATTTTTCTCCTCAAGAGTGTCATTTTTAAATGGTGTTTTCTGCTCTTTTATTTTGGTGGCAGAAGAGAGAAAATTACAGGGCGGGGACGCCAGTAAGTGGGGAGGATCCCATAGATAAGGAGTCCCTTGCTGGGTCCAGTGCCCCATCCCTTTCCCTGTCCCCAGAGGTGTGGGTGGATAGGAGGGAAGAAAGGGAGTGTGGAGGAGAAAAAGCTAGCTCTGGAGGGTAGGTTATCTCCTGAGTGTAGTTTGAGTTGTCTGGATTCACCAGTAAGGGTGGGATCCAGTGGTGGTGTCAGGACTGGTCAATGTGGCTCAGGTTCAGGTCCCATACGTTGTGGCGTCAGGTCAGGCTTAAAGGTTTGGCAGAAGAAATCGCCGCTTACTTGGAGACAACTGGTGGCTCAGAGATTCCTGGTTTATTAAAAGAAATGCGGCCACCGCTCTCGCAGAATTCCAAGATGGCGGCCGCTTCTCTAGCAAGGTTAGCGTTCTAGTGGTTTAAGTTATGTTTGAAGTGTAGCGGTCATCGTGCTCGCGCTCTAGGAGCACTGCGCACTTCAACCGTCATTCGGGTTGAGGAGACAGCGTATTTTTTCCAGCTCGCCATCTTCTACCAGTCAGGGAAACCAGAGGGAACACCATTTGATTCTTGGACGCTTCCGTTTTCTGAACTGCTTGTCTAGAAGTCGTCAGGCAGTTATTTTTCCCTTGTGACCCCTTCGCTGGATTTCCAGGTATTTTCGTTTAGAGGCAGTGTCTTGAGCTGCAAGTAGCTGTTTCTTCTGTGAGCTACCATTTCAGTCGAGTTCAGTAGCTTCTCTGCAAGGACATTGCTTTTGAGAGTTGGGTCATATCCCAATTCAACTTTGACTCCAGCAGCATTGCTTCTGAGCAGCACCAGTTTACTTCAAGGGCACTTACAAGACTTAACTTCGCTCTGCAGTCAGTTGAACTCAATGTGCACCTGTTGTTTGAACTATTGCTGCGCAAACATTTTTTTTTTTTTGTCTTTCAAACCATTCAGTCAGGAATATAAAAAAAGAAAAGAATAGTAGATATAAATATATATATTTATACTTACCAACTGTCATCAATTGAATCCTGGAGTGTTCAAGTCAGCATCTGGAAAAGACAGAGACAGAATTAAGTACATTCAAAAGACTTGCATCATCAACCATTATTTAGAATAAAGATAATAAGAGAGAAGCTATCACCACTGTATTTACAGGTAAAAGGTTTGAAGGAATTCTGGTCGTGAGGGAGGGCTCGTTGATAATAAGATTTGGAAGGTGGGTTCAGCCTAGTAAGAACTAGTAATCTTGTGCTTTGTGTTACAGGTGTATGGAAGCCCCCTCCAGACAGGTATTCCAGTAGAACAGACACCGCAGTGGCAGTCTCTCTTTACTCCCATTCCCCTTTCCCCCTCTTTACTGCGAGTTGAATTTATTTCGGCTGCAGTGGAGTTGAGGAGTTGGGAAAAGTTCTTCTGATCCCGTGGAAGCAAGGTTCAGGTACTCAACCTCGACAGATTGAAGTGCCAAAAATAGACATCTTCCACCCGATCAGAATGACTGAAAGTTTAGACGTCAAAACTTTAGCGTTAGTTTTAGAAGGTTTGCAGAAACAACTAAGTGACACTATGGAAGAGGTCCGAAAATCCAGTCAGGAGGCTAGTTTCCTTCGTCGGAGGTTTGATGAGTTCGTAGCGGGCTCCGATCCTTTGCCTAAGGAGCACAGTTCCCAACAATTTTCCCCTTCCCCATCTGCTTCTGAGTTATCCACACAAGTAATACACGCAATCTCCCCCACTATTCCATTGGCCGCTCCTGAGCGATTTAATGGTGATCCCCATAAGGCTCAGATTTTTCTCACGCAGTGTTCACTACATTTTCTATGCAGACCAATTATCTTTAAGGAAGATCAGTCTAAGGTGGCCTTCGTACTATCTTACCTGAGTGGAGATGCTGCGGCTTGGTTGATGCCATTGGTAAACTCAAATGATCGTGTGTTATATAACTTTGAAGAATTCAAGTCGGAGTTCCTTCGTATATTTGACCGAAGAACCATTTCCCAGACTACAGATAACGAACTTTTAGATTTGAAACAAGGAAACAGAGAGTTGGTGGCGTATTTGGCGCAATATAACAAACTGATTGTGGAAACCAATTGGCCAGAAGCCAAAAGAGCGGCCATCTTTTACAGAGGTCTGAAAGATGAGCTGAAGGATGGTCTGGCACAAATTCCCAAAAGACCCACAGATGTATCGGAATTAATCGATTTGGTCTTGCAGATAGATCAACGCCAGTCTGAGAGAAGAAATGAGCGGCGAAAAGATAATAGACAATTCCCACCTCGATTTGATAGGGTGAAACCTGAAGTTGTCAAAACCAGTGATCCTGGGTCAACCGAAGAACCAATGCCGATTGGTACAGTGAGAGGTCCGTTAACCAAAGAAGAGCGTGAGAAGAGAAGGAGTGGCAAGCTATGTATGTATTGCGGCAATGCTGGGCACTTTGTTAAGGAATGCCCCAAGAGACCAAAGATCAGCACTTGGGTAAAAGACAGGCCCCATTAGTAGAAGGAGTTGCTCTGGTGGGTGCGTCTGAGGAGATAACTCCAAACACACAGTTACTAGTGAATACTCTCCAATCTTCAGCCCCCCATTTGATAATTTCTAGTTCAATCAAATTTCGGAATCAAGAAGTCAACGGAGTATCAGTCATGATTGATTCCGGGGCAACTGGAAATTTCTGTGATATTAAATTTGCCAAAACTCTTGGAATCCATTCCATCAAGGAAGAAAGGCCGGAACCTGTTCGTGCAGTAGATGGCACCAATCTCTCCTCCGGTCCTATTACTTATGACACCGAAGAGATAATTTTGGTTGGTCCAGGTCATCATCGATCCATTTTGAAGTTTTGTCTAATTGACGCCCCTCAATTTCAGTTGATTCTGGGATTGCCTTGGCTTACCGAGCACAATCCGAAGATTGATTGGGCCAAGAGAACTATAGAGTTGAATTCAGAATATTGTTTGGGGCACTGTTTTGATTCTGGTTCATTAGACTCTCAGCCATCTCCTTCATCACTTTTGGCGGAACAGACGCGAATGATATGTGCTGTGGATATCCAAGAGATTCCTGAAGAATATCTCGACCTGTCACCCGTATTTGACGAGCAAGAGGCCAAGAAGTTACCCCCTCATCGGGAGTACGATTGTAGAATTGAACTTGAACCTGGAGCGTCCTTGCGTGTAGTCGAATCTACGCTCTATCTGAAGCAGAGAATTGTCACCTGAAAGAATACCTGGATCAATATTTGGCTAACGGTTTTATCCGTCCTTCGCAGTCCCCAGTCTCATTTCCTTTGTTTTTCATTCCTAAGAAAGATGGAAAATTGAGGACTTGTATAGATTATCGCGCACTCAATCAAGTCACCAAAAAGAATCGTTACCCCCTGCCCTTGATTTCTGAACTTCTGGATCAGGTCAAGGAAGCTCGTATTTATACAAAATTGGATCTGAGAGGGGCATACCATTTGGTGAGAATGGCGGAGGGAGATGAATGGAAGACAGCTTTTCGCACTAGATTTGGCCTGTTTGAATACCAGGTCATGCCCTTTGGCCTGTGCAATGCTCCAGCTGCCTTTCAGCACTTTGTGAATGACATACTTCGAGAATTTTTGGATCGATTTGCTGTCGTTTATATTGATGACATCCTAATTTTTTCAGCTAACATGCAGGAACATGTCTTGCACGTTCGTTCCATTTTGGAAAGGTTGTTGGAAAATCAACTTTATGTTAAATTGGAGAAGTGTGCCTTCCATGCCAGTCGAGTTGAATTTCTGGGGTTTATCTTATCACCTGAGGGGGTGTCTATGGATGAGTCCAAGGTGAGAGCAGTGAAAGATTGGCCTTCTCCTCAGAATGTCAAGGACATCCAGAGATTTTTGGGTTTTGCCAATTTTTATCGGCGTTTTATCCACAATTTTTCTGATAAAGTTAGTCCCATCACTCGCTTATTGAAGAAGAAAGAAAAATTTGTTTGGAGCACAGAGACTGAGAAGGCATTCCAGCTGTTAAAAGATACCTTTACCTCCGCACCAGGGCTGCTGCATCCGGCATTAGGGGAGCCATTTTTTGTTGAAGCAGATGCTTCCAATTTTGCCATTGGAGGAATCTTATCGCAAAGACATAAGGAGACTGGCCAACTTCATCCGGTGGCTTATCGATCCCGAAAATTGACTCCCGCTGAAATCAATTATTCTATTGCCGACAAGGAGTTGTTGGCAGTAAAAGATGCCTTTCAAGAATGGAGACATTATTTGTTGGGAGCGAAACATGAGATTACTGTTTTCACCGATCATCGAAATTTGCAGTTTTTAAAGACTGCTCGAACTCTTACTCCAAGACAACTAAGATGGTCGCTTTTCTTCGCTGACTATAATTTTGTCTTGACCTATAAGCCAGGAGCAGCCAATGGTAAGGCGGACGCTTTATCACGATTGAACACCGAAGAAGGGAGTGAAATTTCCAAAGAAGGATTTATAATCCCTGAAGAAAAGATTGTCGGTACCATCCAGTATTCTGAGTTGGAAGAGAAGCTCCAAGAAAGTCTCTCTGAAGTTGAGTTGTTAGATTGGGTCAAAGGTGGATCCAACAGAGAAGTCAAGGAAGGAAAACCATATTTTATGGGAAGACTATATGTACCGAATCAAGAATTATGTGTGGAAATCATTCAGCTGTGCCATGACAATCCTTTAGCCGGACATAAAGGAGCAAAGAAGACATTGGATCTAGTAAAAAGAGAGTTTTGGTGGCCCGGCATGGAAGCTCAGGTGAGACAGTATGTTGCTTCTTGTGAGCAGTGTGTCAAGGGAAAGGTCATCAGGCAGGCTCCACAGGGGTTGCTTATGCCTCTACCCATAGCCCCTTATCCGTGGCATACAGTCTCCATGGATTTTATTGTAGATCTGCCTTCAGGTCAGGGTTTTACAACTATTTGGGTGGTGGTTGATCATTTTTCTAAGATGAGCCATTTCATTCCCTTAAAATCCATCCCCAATGCTTCACAATTGTCTACACTTTTTACGCAGCACATAGTCAAATCCCATGGAATTCCCAAGGTTGTGATTTCCGATCGGGGTCCACAATTTGTTTCCCGATTTTGGCGATCCTTCCTGAAGAGTTTAGGAGTTGATGCTCGTTTGTCTACCAGTTTCCATCCAGAGACTGATGGACAGACAGAAAGAGTAAATCAAGATCTGGAGCAATACTTGCGACTGTATCTTATGGATCAAGAAGGGGATTGGCCCACGTTGATTTGGGCAGCAGAGTTTGCCTATAACAACGCCGTACACTCCTCCACAGGTTTTTCACCGTTCTTTTTGAATTCAGGCAGACACCCAAACATGTTAGTAGGAAAGTGGGGAAGCGATGTGCCAGCAGTTGAAGAGGTACTACAAGAATTGCAGAAAGCATATCAGATAGCCACTAAAAATTTAGAGAAAGCAAAAGATTCCTACAAGAAGCAGGCGGACAAGAGAAGGAGAGAGAATCCAGTTTTTGAACCTGGAGATCAAGTCTGGATTTCCACTCAAAATCTCAGACTAAAAGGGAACAGGAAATTTCAGCCTCGATTTGTGGGTCCTTATCCAGTGGAAAAGATGGTAAATCCAGGTAGTGTTAAAATCAAACTACCTAGTAAGCTTAAAATACACTCTGTGTTTCATGTCTCATTACTTAAGAGAAATCCACCAGGTTTGAGAAAAGATCTGCCACCAGCCCCAGTTCAGGTACAGTCAGAGGAAGAATTTGAAGTTAAAAGAATAATAGATTCAAAGGTCAGAAGTGGGAAGTTGTTCTACTTAGTCGATTGGAAAGGATATGGTCCAGAAGAAAGATCTTGGGAGCCCAGTTCCAATGTTCATGCCCCTAGATTAGTGAAAGAGTTCCATAAGACAAATCCTAAGAAGCCAAAAGAAGGAGGAGGAGGGTTTTTGGTGGGGGGTACTGTCAGGACTGGTCAATGTGGCTCAGGTTCAGGTCCCATACGTTGTGGCGTCAGGTCAGGCTTAAAGGTTTGGCAGAAGAAATCGCTGCTTACTTGGAGACAACTGGTGGCTCAGAGATTCCTGGTTTATTAAAAGAAATGCGGCCACCGCTCTCGCGGAATTCCAAGATGGCGGCCGCTACTCTAGCAAGGTTAGCGTTCTAGTGGTTTAGGTTATGTTTGAAGTGTAGCGGTCATCGTGCTCGTGCTCTAGGAGCACTGCGCACTTCAACCGTCATTCGGGTTGAGGAGACAGCGTATTTTTTCCTGCTCGCCGTCTTCTACCAGTCAGGAAAACCAGAGGGAACACCATTTGATTCTTGGACGCTTTCGTTTTCTGAACTGCTTGTCTAGAAGTCGTCAGTCAGTTATTTTTCCCTTGTGACCCCTTCGCTGGATTTCCAGGTATTTTCGTTTAGAGGCAGTGTCTTGAGCTGCAAGTAGCTGTTTCTTCTGTGAGCTACCATTTCAGTCGAGTTCAGTAGCTTCTCTGCAAGGACATTGCTTTTGAGAGTTCGGTCATATCCCAATTCAACTTTGACTCCAGCAGCATTGCTTCTGAGCAGCACCAGTTTACTTCAAGGGCACTTACAAGACTTAACTTCGCTCTGCAGTCAGTTGAACTCAATGTGCACCTGTTGTTTGAACTATTGCTGCGCAAACATTTTTTTTTTTTTGTCTTTCAAACCATTCAGTCAGGAATATAAAAAGAAAAGAATAGTAGATATAAATATATATATTTATACTTACCAACTGTCATCAATTGAATCCTGGAGTGTTCAAGTCAGCATCTGGAAAAGACATGAGACAGAATTAAGTACATTCAAAAGACTTGCATCATCAACCATTATTTAGAATAAAGATAATAAGAGAGAAGCTATCACCACTGTATTTACAGGTAAAAGGTTTGAAGGAATTCTGGTCGTGAGGGAGGGCTCGTTGATAATAAGATTTGGAAGGTGGGTTCAGCCTAGTAAGAACTAGTAATCTTGTGCTTTGTGTTACAGGTGTATGGAAGCCCCCTCCAGACAGGTATTCCAGTAGAACAGACACCCCAGTGGCAGTCTCTCTTTACTCCCATTCCCCTTTCCCCCTCTTTACTGCGAGTTGAATTTATTTCGGCTGCAGTGGAGTTGAGGAGTTGGGAAAAGTTCTTCTGATCCCGTGGAAGCAAGGTTCAGGTACTCAACCTCGACAGGTGGCAGCAATATGGAGTCCAGTGCAGGAAGTCCCAGTTCCCAGACTATGGTACCTGGTTCCCAGTTAGAGGGGTACAGGTTGAGATTCAGGGGCAGTAAGGAACTGTCTCACCAGTCTTGGGGGGGGGGGGTTTGTGGATGAATGTTGTGTTGCACTGGAAGATTGGGTGATGGTTAGCACAGCAAATGATTTTGAAGGGCTGTTCAATCTGTGTGTCAGAGAACACGTGTTCAGTAATTGTTTTCTGGGGTTGCGCCAACACCTGTTGGGGTGTAAGTTCTCTGATCCCAGGGAGATTGCATGGGAGGCAGACCTCTGGCTGTGTGCTAGTGGGTCTGAAGAGGCATTGGGGAGTGATTCCAAAAGTAGTGGCTTGGGTATCTTCCGGTCCTGTGTGGTGGAAGAGGTTCAGTGTAGCCCAGCTAGGTCCCAGTGTAGTGGGAGGGGTGTAGGGGCTCACGTCCGGTCTCAGTGGAGAAGGAGTGAGTGTGGGACTGTGTGTCCCAAGGTGCCCGAAACCCAGTCTCAGGGCCTGGAGGGTTCCCTAAGGGAGCACCAGGTCGGGGGCCTAGGCTGTACTTGTAGGCCATTTGAGGAGGATCTCCTAGTGTCAGGAGAACGTGGAGTGTCTGTAATCAGAGCTCCAGCGGTTCTGGTGTCTGGCGGTGCCGCTCCAGTTGGGAGGGTGCAGAAGCCCAGAGTGAGGGGTGAGAGGGGGATGTGTTCCCCAGTGGGAGAGCCAGTGGGTCAGGGACCAGCCAGAAGGGCTGAGTCTCCTAGAAGTGACCATGGCGACACCATTTCTGTCCTGGGGGATCTTCGCGCACTGTCAGATGGACAGGGGTCGGGAGATCTGCGCCAGGCAGACTGTCACACAACACATTAGTCATGTGTTACCCTCGGGGGGATACTGTGTGCATCCCCAGTAGTCCTGGCGTGCCAGACAAGTGCTCAGCCGCGGGGTTCAGCTCCAAGGTCGGGAGGCCAGGTTCAGGATCTGCCTGACCTGGAGGGAAGGGCATCTGTAATCAGTGTCCTGACCGGTTTTGGCTTCCAGGGGTACCGCTCCAAGGTGGGAAGGTGCAGAACTCTGGAAGGGGGTGCAGAGGGAGGGAGTCCTCGCCTCTGACCCCGGTGCAACCTGAGGGTTTAAACCCTAGGTTGGGAGACTTGGAAACTTCGTGATCGAGGGGGAATCCCTGCCAAAGAGAACAGCTGAATAGACTTAGGAAAAGTGCCGCCATTGCTGTGTGTCTGGGGGCTGACCTACAGTTTGCTGTTTCTGCTGAGGAAGAGGATTAAGGGACTTTGCTGTGTGCTGTGTCCCCCCTGCTTGAAGAGGAACTGTGCTGTGTGCTTTGTTTTTCTGAAGGCAAGAGTCTCCGAGGGTCTGAGTGAGCTGGCCTCCTGTTAGAGAGTTTCAGCTGATTGGAGAGTTGTGTTCTGAGGGTGCCTCTCCAAGGAGGAGGGTACGGAACCCCAGAAGAAGAGTTAGGGGGAGGAGAGCCTCGCCCGTGACTTCTGGTCAGCCTGAGGGTGCGGACCCTAGGTTGGAGGATCAGTGGCAGTTTGGAACTGCCCTGATGGGAGGAAGAGTGGAGAATGGCTACTATGTGCCAGGGGCTACCGCCCCCCACTCTGTGGATTGGCAAGGACCAGTGACATCTGGGTGGCCTAAGGCCTGGTCCTGGCCGTGGACAGCTAGGGAGTACCAGTGGGGTAGCCTAGTTGGTCCTGAGAGCTTTGACAGAGGGAACCACTTGTCTTCAGAGTGGCGTAGAACAGGAGGGTGTCCCTGCAGTTGCAGGCCCGCGTCCGTGTTCTATCGCCCAAGGCAGGGAAGCCCATCAAGGTTGTGATTGATCTACCCTGCGTTTTGGCTGGAAGGGGGTTGTGTTGGACTTGGCCCTTTTTGCAGGGTCATCCCTAAACTTTTTGCCTTTCTCCTAGCCATTTTTCTGACAAGGTGTTGGTGGTTTTAGGACTCTGGGCACTTTAGCACTTCTGTTCAGTGTAAAGTGTGTGTGCTCTCTGTGATAAATGTGGTAAGATTGGTCTACACCTGTTTGGCCTATTTAATTTACCTGGCAGTCCCTTGTAAAGTGGTATCTCATATACCCAGGGCTGGTAGATTAAATGCTACTGGTGGGCTTGCAGCGCTGATTGCGCCACCCACCAAAGTAGCCTTTCAAACCTATCTCAGGCCTCTGCCATTGCAGGGCCTGTGCGCGCAGTGTTACTGCCGCTGTGACGTGGCACCTAAAGTGTGTGCAATGTCCGTGACCCCCCTTTTTACTACATGTCAGTCACCCCTAAGGTAGGCCCTAGCTAGCCCTATGGGCAGGGTGCATTGTAGGTAAAAGATAGGACATGTACCTTAAGTGTGTAACATGTCCTGGTAGTGACAAACAGCCATTTTGGTTTCTCACTACTGTGGGGCTGCCCTCCCATAGGAATGCATTGGGGATTCCCTGATAAGTGTTTCAGTGGTAATTCCTGATATGAGAGGCGCAGCGTGGTCAAGTTTGGTATATTTGGAATAGTGATAATAAATGCTGCGCAATGGTGTGCGCAGATTTATTATAACTATTTTAGAAATGCCACTTGTAGAAGTTGGCATTTCTGTGTGCTATGTGTCTGCCTGCCTGATGTGAATTGCATGTCTGGCTTGTGAGTGACAGGGGCTGGGAGGTGTGTGTGGCTCCAGGAGGGGCAGGGTGAGTCAGCGCTAGGCTGAATGGGACATCTGCATGTGAAGTAGTGGGAGGAGAAGTCCCTGGTCCCTGAATAGGGCTGTGCCTAGCCTGTACAATGTTGTCTCCGCCCCCTGTGGTGTGTCTGATCACCTAGCCCCCACCTGACAAAGGGGAAGAGGAGCTTGGCAAACAAAGTGCTCCAATTCCCCCCTGAACCAGTTGCATCTGGTTCCCTCCCCTAAGCCCTGTCCTGCAGACAGAGCAAAGAGGTGTATAAATGTAGGGGCTGTGACCCCATGAAATTGTTCAGTTCTTGTGCTGTTCCAGTACGTGTTGGGGGCTTGCTGCTGCTGGGGCCCAGGAGGAACCGCCATGGGGGCTTGCCTCCCTGCTGGAGGGCCCTGTGTGCTGGCCTCCCTGGGCCCAGCTATGCCCCCATGATCCCTAAGGACTTTTCTATTTTGGGACAACTAGCGCCTGGTGAGCGTTAGGCTTTTACCTTGGAGAAGCGCTGTCTCTGCTCTCCCCGAGGACGAGGGGCATGTGGGCCGTGCAGCGCTGAGCTGCACGTCATGGCGAGGGAATCCCAGGCATAGGGATTCCCCTGGTTACAGAGAGGAGCGGGAGCCCACCCCGCGTTGGTGCCGCTGATTTATGCTTTAGAAACCGAGCGGGAGCCCACCCCGCTGGTTTATGCTTCATTAGGCGGGAGCCCACCCCGCATGTGTGCTCCTAGCGGGAGCCCACCCCGCATTGCCAAAATCCAGAAAGGGATCACCGCCACGGCCCAGGGAGAAGAAGCGCCGCAGACACGACGCGGGAGCCGGGCAGCCTTGCCTGGAGGTGGGCGGGGCCTGCCGAGCCGGCCAGAAGTCAGCCAATCTCGAGCGGGGCTTCCGTGAGCTGAGGGAAGCCCCGCGTGTGCTGAGGGGAAGTGGAGAAGTGCTGCAGTTGTTAGCGGAGCTCCCCGGCGTTGAAGAGAGTCCCGCGTCCAGCCGCAGTTTGGGAGATTGAGGCGGAGGGGGCCCGCGGAACATTGTCGGTACCTGCCCCCACCGCGTTGGAGTCCCGCCGAACGGAGCAGCAAGGAAGAGCCCGGTGAGTAGGGGCTCTCCCGAGGCACAGTCGTGCCAGTGCTAGGCTACATATTCTCAGCTGCACCGCCGTAGCGGGCAGCTGCAACGTTAAGGCGAGATTCGAGGACAGCGTCCTCGCAGCGATCCCAAAGTACAGCGGGGGCATTTTAAGAGAACGGTGCCCATTGGATTCCACGTGCAGCGGGGGCATTATACAGGACAGCGTCCTTCTGGTGATTGCCCAGACAGCGAGGCCATAGTTAGAGGCAGTGTCCTCTTTGGTGACTGGCGCGCACCCGCGGATCGTGAAGGGGGCTCAAGAGGCACCATGAGTGCCTGACCTGATTGGGGCACTTTTGCCGGTAATTAGTTTACTTCCCAGCTGCACCGCAGTTAGCAGGCAGCTGCAACGTTTAGGCCCTGTTAAAGGTTAAGTCCCAGAGGGGAGCTCTTATGGTACGTTGGTGCCGGTGTCTTTGGGGTTGACCACAGCTGCCCGGCAAGAGCACAGGCAGCTGCAACGTTGGGGGCATTTTTTGTGAGATAGGAGTGAGAGACACTCCTGCCCCAGCGCATTTGCGCACTTTGTGTTTGCTGCTGAGGCAGCCAGGGGGTCATTTGAGAGGTCCCCCTTAGAGCCCTGACTTTTCTGGACATAGGGCATTGGAGCCCTAGAGTAGGCCAGTTGGCCTGGGGGACAGGTTTGCTGTTGGTAGGGCGCAAAGCCCTAACGTGATGCCTCTTTCATCATGTGATTTATGCGAAATGTTATGCCTACAATGATGTATGTGTAATATGATTTCTGCACCATGATTATTGCATAATGTGGTTATGCTGGTAAGGCCTATTGTGTAATGTGTTTATGCTAATGAGGTTCGGGGCCTAATGTGTTTTATGCCTACTGCTTATGCCTAATGTCATGTTAGGATATTTTAGGATGGTGTCTAATGTGACTGTGATAATGCTTAGGTCATTATTGTACCAGTAGTTACTGGTTGTGTTTTACATTTACTTACCTGTTCTGATGGGTCTGACCGTTGCCCGATTGGCCTGGTCCTGTATATAATTCCCCTGTGAATATTGCCCGTGCCAGTTGGCACAGTGTAAATGTGTGATTATGTTTCTAATGTGTTTATGATAATACAAAGGCTATTTTTGATATAACCTTGTGTGGAGTTTCTTTTGTAGTGTGCCTAGTGTGTTGCTGCTGTGTGTGCGTGTTGCGCAAACGCTTTACACATTGCCTCTGGGATAAGCCTGACTGCTCGTGCCAAGCTACCAAGGGGGTGAGCAGGGGTTATCATCAGTGTGTAACTCCCTTGCCCTGACTAGAGTGGTGGTTTCTGCCTGGCTTTGGCGCAAGCCTTAGCCAACCAGAAATCCCAGTTCTAACATTAGGGATATAGTGTGTCATGATATTTTTAATACTGTGTGCAAATTGTGTTTCACTTGCTGTATTGTTTGCCTTAAACTCAATATTAGTGTTTTTGATATATTTGCAGTGATATTTTTAAATCACAAAATTTTTGTGGATAACTTTATGTCAAGTAACCCTCAGATGGGATATGAGGAGGTTTAGGAACTTCAACATTACCCTCTTACATATATCAATGTATCTCATTCTCATTTCATCAGTTGTCTTTTTCTAAAAAGCCAATCAAAAAGCATATGATTTTTTTAAAATATATATTCTTCTACTTACACTCAAGCCCAGTCACTGAGGAATATGCTCAGGTTGGTTGTGCAGTCCATGTAAAGCACCTGCTGTTAAAAAGTGAATGATAGATAATAACTCTAAGACAGTAGCTAAGGCCAATATTTGATTTGATAGTCTTAGGACTGTTGTATGATAGAAAATCAAACACTAAAATATCCTGCTCCAAAAATATCACAAAAATGTTAAGGTTTAGGTAATCAATTTAATGTAAAGGGCAAAATATCAACTACAAAACTATTCTTGACCAATATATCAAATTTACAAAGATAGGTATGATGTTACATATAGTTAAATATAATTAACATAGTTGTAGCTTTAAAAAAATAAAATTAATTGTTTAAAAATGTACCACATTTTTTAAATATGTATACTAATATAAAAACTCTAAAATTAGATATACATTCAGTTATATCTTTGGTACCATTATAATAATTATTAAATAGTATTATCAATTTAAAATAAATTATAAATCACAATATGAAGGTTTATAATAAAGATATTAAAAAAATATTAAACCATTTAAAACATTTTAAAATATGTTACTAAAACTAAGGGACTAATTATGACCTTACAGCAGAGCGATGGCTCAGCGGTGCAAAATGCCACGCCACTGCTCCGCCGAAGGTCGCCACTGCTACTTTTCAGTGGTCTGGCAGGCGGTGTGGCAGTTCCCCCTGTGGTGCCCTTTAAAAGGCGGCAGTGACTTTTAAGAAGGCACTGCAATGGGAACGCCTCACAAGGTTCCTGCATGGCATAGGCTCGAAAGTCCATGCTGTGCAGGAACCTATGAGCATGCACACAGGGAGGCACATGTTATGCCCCTCTTGTGTGCATCCACATATGTTTGAGGCACAAGGGGGCCCTGTGGGGCCCCTTTTGTTTCCTCCCCACCAGGCTTTTCATGGCGGTGTAACTGCCATGAAAAGTCTGGCGGAGAGGAAACTCGTAATATGCTTGGTGGGACCGTGGCGGTCCACCGAAGCATATTGCAGCCTCTGACCGCCGCTCCTATGCCAAGGAACGGCGGTTCCTTGGTGGAGCCGGCAGTCCTAGTGTGGTCAGACTGCCCGAGCCGTAATCAGGCGGTCGGATCATTGGTATGGCGGTGGCTGGAACCGACACCGCAGAGCCACCATGAGTCTGGCGGTCCGAGGACAGCCAGACTCGTAATCTGGCCCTAACAACTTTCAAATACTAAAACATAAAAAGCAAAATATATAAAGGAATGTTCTAAATACAAAAACAGTAAAACAAATGTTATGATTTTTAAAAAGATGTACTTTAGAAAGATATACATTTAAATAAAAAATAATAACAAGCTTCAATCTGGAAATGTTAACAAATAAACAATTTAATTCCCTACGTTAACTAAATCCGTAGAAACATTGTGGGGTTTGCGTAAGATCAGATTTACTGATCTAAACCCAAGAACAAACATTAAGGTAAATGCATACATGGATGGGAGTTGAGGGTCAAATATATTATTCTAACTGCTGTACAACAAACATTAGGAAAGTTGCAAGCATTACAAGTGGTACAGATTTCTAACCCCAGTGAAACAAACATTGGAGAAAGTGTAAAAATTGAGTGGGGCAAATTTACTATTCTAACTCCAATCTAACAAACACTGGGTAAAGAGAATGCATTGGTGCTAGAAATTGGGTTTTTGAGTAGTGGGGTTGAAAACCCTTCTAAAGCAATAAACACAATCCTTGTCAGGGTGAACCACAAAAGTCACAAAATTAACCGGCATTTAAACCTCGGGTGACTTGGCACAAAAGCAGTCAGGCTTAACTTAGAGGCACTGTGCTAAGTATTTATGCACTACACAAACAACAATAAAGTAAAAACACAACACAAGAAAAATCCCACACCAATTTAGAAAAATTTAAATAAAGTGAGACTAAAACATCAAAAATCCAATCAGTAGAACTGGAGGTATGCATTTTAAAGGTTTAAGTAAAAATAGCACAAAAAAGCAGAAATCACTAACTGTGGGAATCGGGTCACGCTAGACTGGGACAAAGTCACCAGTTCAGGGCGAACACGAAGGAGTGAAGGCTGGACACAGGAACCAGGTTAGACCAGCTGAAAAAGTACCTCTCAAAGTCCGGCAAACAGAGTTCAAAACATAAGGATTTCATATGAGGAACTCAACTGATGCCAGCCAGGACCTAGGGAGCCACCTCTTAAGGATCAGAAACTCACTTCAGCAGAGCACAACCAGGTACAGTTGCACGTCCAGACATGTCAAGTTGCAGGACCTGGCAGGGCAGTAGCAGCAGGTCAGCTGGGCAGTTGTAGGGAGGCCTCTGGAGCTTGTTGTGTCCCTGTAGTCAGAACAGAAGGTCAGCCAACTGACCCATAGAGTCACTCGGATAGTCCTGGGTTCAAGAAGATGGTCCTCTCTCTTCTTAGTCCTGGGTTCAAGAAGATGGACCTCTCTCCTTTAAGAATCAAGGCAGGCTTCAAGCAGCCAGGCAGTCCTCTAAAGAAGCAAGGCAGGCCTTAAGCTGCTGTTCAGTCCTCTGAAGAATAAGGCAGGCCTAAAGCAGCAGGGTAATCCTCTGATATACAAGGCTGACCTCAAGCAGCAGGACAAAATCTGGAGTACAAAGCACCCCTTAAGTAGTCTTCTGCAGGTCCAGGAGTAAAGTGAAGAGTGGGTCTGGGATTCCACTATTTATACCTGGTGCCAGCTTTGAAGTGGAAGAAACGTCTGAAGTTCTGAAGTTTTCACCGCATGGATGTTTCTGGAATTTCATTCCTCACTGCCCAGACCCTAAGATATCTGGGGTGACAAAAGCCTAGTGTTAAGGTCTGTGTGAGTGGGTTGAGGCAGATCCTTTGAAATGTAAGTGGGGCATTGAGCAGCTCTGCCTCTCCCATTCTGGAAGGATGGCCCTCTACCAGGTACACTCTGGTCATATTGTTCATTGTATGGGCAGTGGCGCTCGCACAGGTAAGAGCAATGGGGCGGGGTGGGGTTGGGAGGGGGGGTTGGAAGTCGACAGACAACGGGTTAAGTAATATTAAATAAATTAATAAATAAAACCACTTACCTTGCGCTCGCCACATCGCCGAGTCGGAGTTGCGGCGAGCGCAAGCTAAGTGGTTTTATTTATTTATTTATTTAACATTACTTAACCCGTCGTCTGTCGACTTCCCCCATACCCAACCCAACCTCGCACTGCTCAAGCCCCACCCGCTCTCACCTGTGCGAGCCGCTACTGTGTCTGTGCGCAATATGCATTCCTGATGGGGGAGCATTTAACAGGCCCAGGCAACTGGAAGCTCCTAGAAGGCCTCAGAAAGTTTAGGACTGAAAAATGCCAACATTCTTAAACTGGCATTTTTAAAATTGTAATCGAATTGCAAACTAAAATATGATTTTCCATTAAAGATGATTTAAAATGACAATTCATTTGAGTCCAAACATGGCATTGCTACCTGTTCCCCATCAAACGTTAGCTAGTTAATAAGGTAACCCAATTTTATCCTAAGGGAGAGGTAGGCATCACAGTAGTAAAAACTAATTTGGGAGTTTTTCACTACCAGCACATGTAAAACTTGAAACCACATGTCCTATCCTTTAAATAAAATGCACCTGCCTGATGGCCTGTTTAGGTCCTACCATGGGTGTGACTTATATGTATTAAAAAGGGAGGTTTAAGCCTGACAAATGGTTTATTTTGCCTGGTCGAATCAACAGATTAAAACTGCACACAAGCTGAAATGGCAGGCAAGCAGCATATTTTTAAAGGCTTCTTAAGTGGGTGGCACAGCAAGTGCTGCATGCTCACTAGTGAAAAAACTATTATGGCGCAACCCTATAACCCTGGGAACCTGGGCTGATAAATGCAAAAGAGAAACAACTGTTCCCTTTGGGAGAGATTTTAAGCCTAAATCTAAAAATCAGAGTACACTGTGTACATCAAAATTTATCAAAATTGATCGTATAGGTCCACTTATCCATTTGTCGACGTTTCTACCCTATAGAAAATGATTTATCCTGTGTCATCATCCCGATAAAATTAGTGGAAGCAACCAGTACGAAGGAAAAACATCACCTTAATACTGTCTCAACTGTCAGACAGCCCTTCTGATGTTCAGTGTCTGCCACACAGGTTTCTACACAGGTTTCTACACTTGAAGGCCTGCTCACCGATCTTTCGACGATGCTGTTTTTCAGCCTTGAGGCTGGATCTCTCTGTTACCATTAATTGTTTTACAATTACACCCAATTCATTAAGGTGATTTTTTATTTTCGCAGTGGCTGCTTCCATTAACTTTGTGCACATTGCACTCCGATTTTGAGGCTGAGCATCTAGAACTTTATCAGCCCCTAGCGAAAAGTGTATATATGTTGTGTATATATTTTATGTACAACACCAATGCACAACCTTTCACAAGTGTCACTATTCACCTTCACTGCATCGTTTTTGGCACACCAGTAATGAGATATGATATACTGATAAGAACTTTATACAGTGAATAAAGTTAACTGTATGATTACATTCTATTGTTTTAAAATCAGAATACTTTGCCTAAGAGAGTTAAGATTAAAATCTCTGCTGAAGGGAACAATTATTTTTCTTTTCCATTTAGCAGGTCCACTAGTAGCATTTAATTTACAGGCATAGGCAAAATGCTGTACCACTTTGCTAGGGATTTAAATGTGTCAATCAGGTATAATCCAATTGTATGATGTTTTAAGGCGAAAGCACTGTAGCACTGGTTAGCAGTAGTAAGTGCACAGAGTCCTAAATGTCAACAAAAACGGATTCATTAAACAGGAGGGGTGAAGGCAAACGTTTGGAGGTGACCCCGCAGAGAGGGCCAAGTCCAACAATTGGGAAGGGGCAATATTTACTATTCTAATTCAAGTCTAACATACTGTTGAGAAAGTGTAAACATTGGGGTAGGGTAGATTTTCTAATTCCACATCCAACAAACATTGGGAAAAGCACATACATTCAATGAGGTCAGATTTTCTATTGTACTTCCTCTCAAACATCAAGGAAATCCATACATTTTGAGGCAGAGTTTGTCAAATTTAATATTGTAACTCCAGTCTAACATACATTGAGGAAAGGGCATACGGGGAGAGGGAGATTTACTGTTCTAACTCCAGTCTAACAAACATTGTGGAAAGTGCATACATAGGAGAGTGAGATTTACTATTTTAGCTCCAACTTAAAAACGTTTGCGAAGTGTATACAATGAGGCAGGGAGGCAGAGGTTCTGTTCCAACTCCTACAGACAATGGTGAAAATGTATACACTGGATTGAGTGGGGTAAGATCTACTATTTTAACTCCAGATGAACAAACTTTAGGGACAAAGCATACATGGGGGGAGCAGATTAAGTATTCAAACTCTAGTCTAACAAACATTGTGAGGGGTGTCAGAATTACGATTCTAACTCCTGCCCAACAAACATTGGAAAAGCTGCATACATTGGAGGGTGTTAAATGTAATATTCTTACTACAATTGAACAAGCATAGGTGAAAATCCATACTTTGTGGGATGGGGGAGGATATAAATCTACTATTATGATAATCTAACACTAATCCAACAAACTTAAGGGAAAGTGCGCATAGGGGTGCGGAACGGTCAGATTTACTATTCATACTCCAGTCCAATAAACATTCAAGAAAAGCGGGGCCAAGCACATTACTACCCACCAAATTTACATTTTAAAACACAATTTTACATATATCACATATTTTTAAAAATAATGTATAAGTCAATTAACATTAATTAATTTATATTTATAAGGCACTAACCACCAAATATTCCATTAAACCCAGAGACTGAAATTAAACTATAATAGTGATTCATTACACAGGAGGCTTTTCCATCTCCACAGACAGGAATACCCAACAAAAGAATGCTTAAACAGGTAATGGCCTTCTGTCAGTCCCCTTCGGGGGTAAGAGAGGCAACAGGGTAGGCAGGGTCAACTGGGCCCTAAGTCTGGTGGTTGAGGTAGTTTGCCACTGGTGTCCTGGTGTCGTCCTACTATGGCTCTGCAAACTGGGCCCACTAAAACACCTTCCACACTCGACTGTCAGGATAGCAAGGGTGAGCATTCACAGACTTCTCAGGGATGTAGTGTGGGGGTAGGAACTCAGAACTCATCTGTTAAATGGCAGAATAAGGTAATGTCCATCCCACTGCTTATTTTTTTTATAAAAAAGACAGATCCTTTATTCTTACAACAAACCTAAATACTACATAATGCAGTTAAGCCCCATTGTTACCTGCTGGTGATCACCATTCCCATCCCCATAGGGTAGAACCCTCATTTGTAGGTCACAGCAGTGGCTGCCACAAGCAGGGCGATCTTTACAGGACTGGCTCTGGGGTAGGCTTAAATGGCGACACCAGTCTTCGACAATGGCATCCCTCTAGGGTTAGCTGCAACCAGAAATCCCGCCTGCAAAAGTCCTGGATTTCATGCCAATTCTAATCAGTAGTGTTTTGGGGCAGTTGTGGCCTCTGAGCAAGTTTGGGGCTTCCTGCTTTGGTGGCAGATCAGTCTTCATCTTCTTGACAGAGGCACTGATCACTCAGTCTGAGGCAGGCTGCCAGGTGAGATGGAATGGCAAGCTTGGCCCATGAAGTTAACATACCCATGGTAGACATACCTTGAGTTCCTAAAGGACAAGGAACTTCAAAAACTTGGAAACTTAAAGAAATCAGAGACCTGATCCTGCAACTTAAGGTCTGAGTAGCAGGCTTACACCCTTTCTTAGCTGGTACAAAATTCCCAAAGAGAGAGTTTGATTATCCAAAAGGAGTTACACTTTCCAAATAAACCAGAAGAGCCCTCTTCAGATTCAAATTGTGAAAGTCAACTACTTCTGGAGAAGAATGAGAGGGAAAAAACTCTAGAATCACCTCCTACTCAAACTGGAAATAGGAATAAACTTTAAGCAGAAATGAAGGCCCCCCAACTTAAGGACAGCCCTGTCAGGAAATACATTGAAAAGGCAAATTTCACCTAGGCGCAAGGAGTATAAAAAAATCAAGGCATTGCTATCTTTGTCTCCACCCCAGGGTTACCTAAGCACCTAATAGCTTCCCCCTGAACTCTAAGAGTAGATACTTTCAGACCAAAGTAGAAACCATCTGGCAAAAAATGGAAGAATATTAAGGAGATCAGCTTCAAAATGATGTGCTCCTCTTTTCTCCCACCATACTCTGACAGAATTCCAAGAATGAAAGTTAGCTTTCAAACCCATTCACTCTCCAAGTCCCTATGCCGAAACATTCCAGAACCTCTAAAAAACAGAAAAATAAAGATCAATGGAGAGGGAACAAGCATAAGTATCAGCTCTCTGCATGTTTTCATTAATGTAGGAGAGGAAAGTAAGACGATTGATGCCAAGCTAGAACAATCAGAATAACTGTTTCCTCCCTCCTTCATTACCTGTATCAGAAATTACAAAATCTGAGGGAATGGGGGAAAGCTTTGCGTATATTCTTGGCCAGTGGCAGGAAAGATTTTCTGCCGCCAAGTAGATCCTTTTTCACCCTTGAACAAAAGGGCTTTCACAGATTCCCCTCATTTCTGATTGAGATCCACAACAAACTGGGGCTCCAGAAAAAAATACTGGGATTTAGGAAATTTCATGTTCAGATTGTCTCTTAGGGAACTCTGGATCCACTGGATGTCGATCACTGAGAGGGACAATAAGGTCTTCTCAGCTTAAATGAAAACTAAATGTGTGATGTTGCCCTGGGAAGAAGAATGAGTCCCCCTTGCCTGTTTCTAGAAGATCCTGCAGTTAGATGATTTTAAACTGAAAGTGAGATTTAGAAATGGAGATCTCCTAATGGAAATGTTAACACTCACTGTGATGACAAGGATAGATGGGATTATTAAAATACTCATCCTGTAAATCCAGGGTGTAAGAAAGTATCTCTTTTTGTGTGGTCACCCCTATATTTTGTGGACTAGTGCTACTGTTTTTTAACTTTATACAGTCGGGTAGTGCTGTCCAGTCCCCAGTGTATGTGCTCTGATCCCTAAACATGGCAAAATAGACTAATCTTCAGTTGCCATATATTACTCTTCAGTAAGGCCGTAGCACAAGAAAATACATCAATGGCATCAAAAGATAAATGTCACCTTTGGGTTGCAGCATATATTTTACCATCCACTAGGATGGCCTGAAAAGCAAGGCTTCAGGCCTACAAGTGTAGCCTGACTGCTGTAGCTCTTACAACTGCATGCAAACCTCTCAAAATAACCCTTTTTAACTTAATAAATTCTACTTTTAAATATTTAATAAGTCACCCCTGAGTTGGCATTGTAGGGCTCAAGGTAGGCTGGCTTTTATTTAAAAGTGGAACCTGTAAGAAATTAATGTCTGCATGGTCATACTGTGAGTAGCCCACAAACACTATTTTCACTGTTAGGGCTGCAGTTGGTTTTATTCAGCTTCAAGATGGCCGTCGAGAAGAAGCTACATAGGGAAACTCCTGGGTTTGGGATCATATATCCGTAAACATCAAGCTATATACTTTAATTTACAGTAATGAGAATTACGTTTGAAACCAAGGAAAGCCAAGGGAATTAATTTGGCACTACTCACATGCAAATTCTGAGATCCTGCTTCTTTTCCACACTTGGGCTGGAATCCAAAGGCATTATTCTTCTTCACTGGGCTAACACTCAGTAATTCCAAAGAAGAATCCTCTGTCGCCGTTTGACCTGTTTCCCTCTCAGGTCCATGTGGCTGCAATTTGCAACACTGATGAGGCTGGCTGGGGCGTCTCCGACTCCCATAGGATTGTGGACATGACTGGAGGATTCCTTATGAGGGTTATGACCTGCCGCCGACCCGTCTGCCTTCCCGATCGGCCTTGGGCACTACACCTAAAGCTGTAGCCTGCTGGTTGCTGCTCGCTGTGTTTACACCTGCCTTTTACTCCTCCTTGAACTATCTTTGACTTTCGGTACGTTAAACATGACAACCTACTAGACCATTTGGAACACAGAATGGGTCCAACAGGATCAGTCCTAAACTGGTTCACCTCTTATCTCCAAAATAGGACTCAAAGGGTCAAGGTTAATCACTCACTATCGCAAACCTCTCTGGTCACATTAGGGATCCCACAGGGCTCCTCCCTCTCACCCACCCTCTTTAACCTGTTCATGGAGCCTCTAACGGAAATTTTGAGTTCCTCCAACATCCACTACCACATGTACACTGATGACACCTGCTAGACCTGCCTTTTTCAGTGGTTTATCCCCAGACTTTTTGCTTTTTTGGCCTCCCGTTTTTGACCCTGTTTTGGTTGGTATTATGACTCTGGGCAATTTACCACTGCTGATCAGTGCTAAAGTGCATATGCTCTCTGTGTAAATTGTTATTATGGATTGGTGTTTTCATGACTGGCTTATTTGACTTACTACTAAGTCTGTATGCCCAGGGCCTGTAAGTCAAATGCTGCTAGTGGGCCTGCAGCACTGATTGTGCCACCCACACAAGCAGCCTTGCAAAAGGTTCTCAGACCTGCCATTGCTGTTTCTGTGCGCAGTCTGGCACTGCGATGTTGACCTGACAAGTGCACCTACTTGCCAGGCCCTAACCTGCTCTTTTCTTACATGTGAGTCACCCCTAAGGTAGGCCCAAGGTACCCCTGTGGGCAGGGTGCAGTGTATGTGAAAGGTAGGACATGTCCTGATGTGTGTAACATGTCCTGATACTGAACTACAGTGAATTTCGTTTTTCACTATGGAAAGGCTATCTGTCCCATAGGATAGAATGGGAGTTTATTTATAACATCTTATAAATATAACTTCCTATCGGGATAAGATAGGAAGTTAAAGTTTACTATGCCTGAACTCAGAATATAAAGATGCTTTTTTTTAGTAAGGATGATTTGTACATTCTTTGTCTGAAAATTCAGCTTTTAGAAAGTAGGTATTTTCTTGCTTAGCCATCCTGTGTGCCTCTGCTGGTTTGTGTATTGACTGTCTGGTTTTCGAGTGATGGGTGGGGGTGCGCATTCACTGTAGACAGCCACTGGGGGGAGGGGAGTTGAGGTGTGTCTTGCCTTTCCTGGATGAGTCAGGGCTGGGCTGAATAGACCTTGGCTGCATTTAGATTAGGGGGAGGAGGTTTCCTTTCACCTGAATAGGCCTGGTCTGCCTTACACAATACTGTCTCCACCTCCTGCTGGAAAACTGCACCAGAGAGGACAGAACTGGTTTTGACTGAGCACAGAGCCTCTCTGACACCAGAGAACAAAGAGAAATGGATTATAAATGTTGGGGCCCAGACCTCTGGACTTTAGAATACCTCTGGACTCAATAGGAACCTCTGCCAAGGAGAAAAGCTGGGAAAGCTGAAGGAGAAGTACTGCCCCTTTGCTGTGTGCTGTCTGGGGTTGGCCTGCAGTGGCTGTGTCTGCCAAGGAGAGGATAAAGACTTTGCTGTGTGCTGTGTCTCCTGCTTGAAGAAGATCTCCAAGGGCTTCAAGTAGAGCTTGCCTCCTGTTAAGAAGTCTCAGGGACACAAAAGACTACCTGCAAATCTGCTGGTGCTGCTGGACTCTGCTATCTGTGAGTCCTACCCTTGCCTGAGGTGCCTCCCTCCAGTCAAAGGTCCTCAGAAGTGGGTCTTGCAGCCGATCTCTGCAGGAACCGGCGCGAAGCATTGCAAAACCATGCAAAGCCTTTCAGAACCGATGCCGGACGACGCAAAGCCTCGCTGAGTACCGCCGAACAGCTGCCAGCCTCTCGGAACCGATGCCGGGTGACGCAAAGCTGGGCCAAGTCCCACTAGGCGACATGAAGCCTCGCCACGCAGCCCCCAGCACTGACGCCGGACGACGCAAAGCCTTGCAAAGCGACACCTCACCTTCGGTGTTCAACGCATCGCACTTGGGCGCCAAGTCAACGAGAATGCTGGGGCAGCAGTAAGAAACCGACGCATCACCTCCCCGCACAGTAGGAAACTGACACATCACCTCCCCTTCAGTAAGGAACCGACACATCACCTCCCCTGCGTGGCAGTAAGGAACTGACACATCACCTCCTCTGGAGTAAGGAACCGACGCATCACCTTCCCTGGGTGTAAGGAACCGATGCATCACCTTCCCTGTGGCTGTTTTAGTTTGTGACTGTGACGCATCCAAGGTACTTTGTGTTGAAAGGGTTGCAGCTATAGTTTGCTATGGACAGAACTGTTTCTACCTTTTAAAAGGCTTATTTTGATTATTGTATTGTGGATTTATGTCGTTTTGGTCTTGTTTAGTTTAGATAAAGATTGCGTATTTTTCTAAACTGGTGTGGTGTCAATTTGTAGTGTTTTTACTGTATTACTGTATGTGTGCACAAACGCTTTACACACTGACTCTAAGATAAGCCTGTCTTCTCATGCCAAGCTACCAAGGGGGTGAGCAGGGGTTATTTTAGAAGTGTATCCCCCTTACCCTGACAAGGAAGAAGGGTCCCTACTTGGACAAAGGTGCAAACCTTTGCCAACTAGAGACCCCCATTTCTAACAACACCCAACTATACCTAAAGGTCTCCTCCCCCAAAGACATCAGATCCCTTAACATTACTCTACAGAAGACTCAAAATTGGTTGGCATGCACACTGAATACTCAAAAAACCGAATTCCTCCTAATCGCCCCACCCAACCACCCAACCAGTCATCTGTTTTGAAGAATGGTTGAAACAACTAACAACCCTCAACTGCATTTCACAAGTTATTGATTCAGCGAGATCACTGGGGGTAACTCTCGACAAGAGCCTTAACATGCAGAAGCACATCAGTGCTGCCACCAAAGGGGCGAAACTCCAAATTAACATTCTAAGAAAATGAAAACCCTCCCCCCCCCAATGACTTCAAGTCTGCAGTCTGCAGTGCAAGCCCTAGTAATTCCCAGGCTGGACTATGGAAGTGCAACCCTCTGTGGCTTGCCCAGATCCAAAACGGCTCCACTAAGGGCCTCGCTCAACTCTGTTGTTCACCGGTTCAAAAAGAAACAACCACATCACCACTGATGTGAAATCCCTCAAAGGGCTCCCTTACTAAGCAAGAATACAGCTAAAAATTGCCTGCATGACACACAAAGCCCTTCACTTCAATACCCCTAGATATCTTGCCCAGAAGCTCGAACGTTCTGGTGGCGGCAGATCTTCCAGAAGCTCCAACACCTTACGTCTGAAACCTCAGATATTCCTCAAAAAGAAGACCTACAACTGATCTTTCTCCGGGATTGCCTCAAGAATTTGGAACACCTTGCCCCCTGAAGTCAGAATAAATACTCCTCATGAACAAATTTCGCCCCAGATCCTGAGATCACCTCCCTTTGTAGCCATCCTGATACCTCAATCGAACTCAAGACTGATGCTCGCCTGCTATTAGATTGTTTTTGACTTATCTGTCCTGACATTATGTCATACCCTCCCTTTTCTGAATACAACCTTATCCTATATTTTTCTCAACTATGGTATTGTTTTTTTTGGTTTTTTAGCCTCTGCTCACTGAACAATTGTAAAGTGTGCCCTCTTTTTTCTGGGTACTACCTTATCCTGCAATTTTCTCGAATATAATATTATTGATATTATTGCTTTCACTCTGCTCTTTAAATAATTGTAAAGCGCGCTGATACCCACAAGAGACATGTTAGTGCTTTATAAAACTCTCAAATAAATAAATATGAAGAAAAAAATAAAGTACAGTTGTGCACAATTTCTGTATCTTTGATTTAGAAAAAGCTACAAAGATGGTTCAACCATTTTGTTTAAAATGTATTCAAATCCAATTCAGTTGTGAAGTTGGATTTGTTATAAATATACATGAAAAGTAACTTTTAAAAAGTTACACTTCGCCTTCCTGAAGCTTGAACAGGCTAATTAGAATTAGCCTACCTGCAGCTGACCTGTTAGTGTGCTGTTTGATAAGTTGTGAATACTACTCCCAAAGCACAGACGATGACTTGAGCCTGTCAGGATGGCTTAGGTGAGGAATGTGACCCAGCCTAAACTAAGTAGGGCAGTATAGGAGGGTCCAGGAGATTCACTGTTAGGGGAGACCTATATTATTATAGTTTAATAATAAGAGATGCCTGGAAAATGGAGTCTTTGATTCCAAAATGGACTTTGCAACCTGGCTTAGTCTCAGTGGAAAAGGGAGCTGACCCCAGAACCAGTATGGAGTTATTGAGTGGGAAGGGACTGCTCACTACCTTTTAGACACCCCCAGGTGTGCCACAAACTTCTTCTTAGAGCAGACAGCATTAGACATGTTGGATTTTACTGTGAATGGTGCACTGTCGGATAGTTTGCAGTGAGGCAAACAGGAAGTGCTGCAAAAATGGGAATGTTTGCCCTTGGGAACTGTTTGCCTGTTGGTCAGCGAATGTCTAGCAGTCACCCTAACACACTGGCTAGTGAAATGAAAAAAGTAGCATCTCAACCCCAGCTCCTCATAACACATTCTAGACCTGTGGCAGAACAGAAGAGGACTTAACCTGCTGGCTATAACCTATGTAGAGAGGTGAAGTGCTGGTCTGTTCCCATTTGAAACCTTGACTAAGAAGTAGACTCCAAGGATCAGCAGGCTGACCTCCTATGTGGCTGCAGGGACATCAAAAGCTGCAAAGGCCTTTTGCATGGGGTGTCCAATAGGCCTGGGCGGTGAACTACGCTCCGTTCACAGAGTTTGCAGAGTTTTCTGCACTCCATGCTCTGCAAGCGAGGAAAATCCACGGTTAAACCACTTCCCAACGAGATTTCTCAATGCGGCGGGTCACGGATGGTCGTGACCGCTCGCATTGAGAAACCATCCGTTCGCGTTGAGGAAGCTGTCACTCGAGTAGAAAATCTACTCGAGTGGTAGAAAGAAGCAGCGCCCTCTTACGCTGCGCATGGTGCTGTTCATGCTGATTTTCCAGTGCGGGACAAACACCTGGGGCTAAAAATCAGTGCAAACGGCGTGACCTAACGCACTCCGCTGCTTGCTGAACTTCGTGTAGCATGCCAGAGTTTTTTGGTCACTTTGCAGATTTCCTAGTGCCCAGTGGACCAGTTAACACTAGACCTGGACAAGATCTTGCTGGTGGCCTCTGCTGGAGTTTGTGCTGCCACTGTCCCTTAGGTTCTCGGACTCTTAGAAATGACAAATAGGAGCTGCTCCAGAAAGGTGTATTTAGAAATTGTTTGGACTTCCAAGGCCTCAGGAGATTCAGTGGGCCCTCGCAGCAAAGGTGTCTGATATTGAGAGGACTTCATTAGATGCAGGTTCCAGCTTGCCCCACTGGAAGATTTTGTGCTTAAGAAAAGATACAGGGCCCAATTTAGAGTTTGGCCGATGGAGTAGTGTCCAACGGGTTGGCGGAGGATACAACTTCCACCATCACAAGGGTACTCCACTTGCCAAATTTAGAATTGTCCACTGGCCCAGCAGACAACTCTGTACATTGAAAGTAACTGCTGTCACAGCAATTCTTTTCAATGTGCAAAAATGATGGTGTCAGTCCACCGCTCATTTTTATGGATGTATGCCAACTACACCAATTATTTCAAAAATTCTCAAAGTGGGAGATTGCTATTGAAAAACAAGTTTTCTCCCATGGTGAAGGGGTGATTATTATTTTTTCCTACCCCTCACCGACAGGTTTTTCCCTAAATTGGGCGGACAGTGCTATCTCCTTCTGCTGACAGCCTGTACTCTGTAGCCCATCAGAGGATAATTTTTCATGACGGAGCTGAAAATGGCTGTCAACAGAAATCTGTCAATCTGCCTGACTCTAAATGAGACAGGCGGATCAATGGTTTGGCGGACAGGGCACTCCATTACACTTTCACTGCAGTGTCCTGTCTGCCAAACCCTAATCAGGTCTTTTGTCAGAAGGTAGAAATCCTGAGTGGACAAAGGATGAAAAGTATCGGTCCAATGATAAATAGGTGCAAATTTCTCTGGGGATTTCCTGCCAAAAAAAACTTCAGCAGCGGCTATCCGTCTTTGAGAGAGCTTTATTGAATATGGCCTTCAGCCTTGCCCCACTGAACGATTTTGACTTCCTTGAAAAAAAAAATTAGACCAGGATGACCCACTTGGTATACCTGACCTCCAATCAATTGTTGTTTTCCTGAAATTGTGCTTACATACTGGTCAACTGCAAATGTGATTTTTGATGGGTGCTTTACTTTTTCTTGGCATTTTTTTTACCTTCAAACTTTACACATTCAGATCTCCTGTCCCCTTTATTTACCAGGACAGGGTTTTAGGACTTATTACTTGGGTAGTCCTCACATCCTCCCAAACTAATAACTAATTTTCTTATACAGGGTAAATCTTCTGGATTTACTACAGGAATTACTTTTGCATTTTCAAATGTATGATCCTTAGGATAACATTGAATTTCTTTCAATCCAACACTTGTCAAAGACCTCCTGAGGCCTTGTTTCATCAATGGCATAGGAAGAATGGCATCCTTCTTAATTATTAAAAAGATATTGTGCCATAAATTCTTCTTTGAACATGCGTTCTTTGGAATAAGAGAATGAATGGTGCCGGAATCTGGAGAAGAGACCCCGTGTATGGAATTCCACTCCATTCAATCATGAGTGGGACATTATTCTGACACCCGATTTACCAGGTACAATAACAACAGACCATATTTTATAGGCCAGAAAATTTGCCCACTAAAATTGCTCTGGGACTGGACTGCAGCCCCAACTAATTTCCCTGCCTGTACTCGACCCTTAGCTGAGGAACAGGAGGTGCATGTAATGCGCCCCCCTTCAGACTACACTCTCCCCTTCCCTCTCCTGTCCTTCCCACCATCCTACTTTTTTTCTCTTCTCCCTGCAGCAGCCCATATTCACCTTTACCACCAGAGGTGGTAAAGGTGAGTGATAATCCCCATGGAGAAGGAAATACCATGCAGAATTTTGCCTAAACCTGGTCCACCTGGGTGTTCCCCATTCCATGTGGATAAATTTGCAATTGCACGGTACTGATGAGTTGTTACCGCACTGGACCAGTGCAATTGTATCTGTTCAAATTTACCACCCTGTCAGTACAGTGCAACTTGTAATTGGGGCCAAATTCTATTAGCTAGTCTTGCCTGACAATACTCAGTATCCAGAAATCTGTGACAACTTTTTCCCAGACTTCCCGAAACGTCTGAATTCTTCCTCTTACAGACTCCAGTTCCACAGCTCCACACAACAGAAACAGCAATTGTATTAAAAAAAAAAAAGCCTATAAGACAAGCAGTCAGAAAACAGAACAAACAATCACCATACATGGTAAAAAATATTAAAGCCAACAAAGCGTGCACATCACATGAAATTGTGTGTTAAAAACTGTATAAAGAGGCCACTAGTGCTTTTGTTTGAAAAGAGTTAAATTGTACAGGAGTGTTTTTTTACCTGAATCTTGCAACGAATTAGGGGCTAGATTTATCAAACTTTCACGCAATGTAATGCAGCAAAACACCTTGCTGTGCTGCACAGCGCTGTGCTGCGTGAAAGGATGGGGCAGGAACGCGCCATATTTAACATTATGTGGCGCATTCCTGTCCTTTCCTTGCTCTGGAGCGCAATGTGCTGCCTTGTGCCAATGCAGGCACTGTGGATGCAAGGGCACCTCCGTAGCAGGCAGGATTGTTTTTGTGTAGGAAGGGGCACCTTCCTACAGACTAACAATTCTCTGAGCCTTTTTCCTCTTTCTATGTGTCCTGCACAATGCAGCACATGTAGAAAGAGTTAAAAACTAGGAGAAATAAAGATATTTCTCGTTGTTATCCCTCCCCTGGGAAGGCGTAGCATTTGACACGTACCTAGGTCTACCACTAATGGTAAATCTGGGAATGCACCAAAATCCATGGGTGGGTGCGTGGAAACATCCATGCTTCACCCATGGAACGCCTCCCTGGGCAGAGTAACGCAAGGCACCAACTTGCACTGCCTTGCGTTACTCCAGTTTAACTAAGCACTGTAAGGCCATGCAACGTGGTCTTGCATTGCAAGGTAAATCTAGTGTTGTGTTACCTTCGTTACCTTGTGTCAAGTAAGGGCTACGCAACACTATGATAAATCTGGCCCTTGCTGTTTTTTCAAAATTTGCTAATATTATGTTAAATAGCAGTGTAATATTTAGAGCAACTAAAACTTTATGGAACCAATCTTTTATTCGTTTTTTAAACGACAATCCTGTTGCATTCGAACTACACCGCTATATACCTACAACCATAGAGGCCGGCAGCAAAAATTGCAGGCACAATGCATAGACACAGCTGTTCGCCTACAACCCATGGGCCGGCAGCGTATCAGATTGCATGTACCAACTGGACAACAGGAACAAAGACATATACAAATGCCTACAAGTAAAAGGAAAAACCCCTCTCCCTCCCTCCCAAAACAAAAAAAGATAAAGGGGGCATCTGCACCAGCGAGTATTCGACTTAATGCGGGAGCAATTCTCTATTCTGTTAAACCATACCTCACGACTCGGCCCTTCCCTTGTGGGATGTTACTGCGACATCCTCTGCAGGAAGCAAATGTAGTATTTGGAGATACTTGGGGCATGTTACCTCTCGGAACTCTTTGGACAATATGCATATGAAAGGAGCCCACAGCTCTGCATATTTCTCTCCCATGTGCACCTGAATCAATGAAAGGCGTTCCGTGGCCAGGGTTAACCAAAGTCGATGTAGCCATGCCGTGTGGTCAGGGACATGCGCGGTGCCCGACTGTGCCAAAAGTGTCTGTCGGCCTGCCAGTAACGCCAGTGCTATCTGCCTACCCCGCAGCGAACGCAGGGGAAATGTCAGTGCATTTGAGAGACCCAGTAAGGTATACGCCGGGAATCGTGGGATCTCCGTGTCAAAGGCATTGTCTATGTCATTCAACACACCGTCCCAGAAGCGTTCTAGACTTGGGCAATGCCAAAGCAGATGTGCGAGAGAGCCAGTGAGACCGCATCCCCGCCAGCACTTCTCCGTGTGGTTTTTGTACCAGCTATGAATACGTGCCGGTGTGAGATACCAGTATGATGTGACTTTGAAGGCTGATTCAGTGCCAGCAGTACTGTGTGCTGTGTGGTGTGTCCTATAATGGATATTCTCCCACTCTTTGTCCGTCAAGGCTCTACCCAATTCCTCCTCCCACTGGAGTTGTCCTTTCGTCCGTCCCCTCCCTGCCCTGTGGCCAACATGGTATACAGTTCTGAGATAAGGTGCTTATCGTCCGTCTTGCAGACCAACCATTTCTCGAACGGGGTGAGGCTTCAGGAAGCTTGCTCTATGTATGATGAGGAGGTGACCCAATGTCGGAGTTGGGGATAGTGGAATTCATCGGCTTTAGGCAGATCATAGTCCCGTCGTAACTGCTCATAAGGTATGATACCCTGGGTATCAAACAGCGAACCAATATTTTTACACCCTGCTTCTCTCCATCTCTGGAATACCTCGGATTTTCAGCCCGGCGGGAAGTCCGGGTTGTCCACAATGGGGGACATTGGGGATGGAAAGGTCGTCAGCCCCCTTCTGAGCGCCACTGTGTCCCATACTCTCATTGTGGCTGCGGTAACTGGTGACGAGTAAAGACCCCAAGCCCTCGATTTGCGCGGCAGCCAGGCCTCTCTCCAAATGTTAATCCTGGTGACCGCCTGGTCCATGAAGGTCCAGTGCTTCTCTGAGAGTGGTCTATTCCATTCCACAATATATCTAAGGTGAGAGGCCTGTAGGTATCTCTGTATTACAGGGAGAGCTGCACCCCCCGCCTGCTTGGGCCTTGACATCTGAGAGAAAGGCAGGCGCGTCTTTTTCCTCCCACACACAAATTTATTAATGGCTCATTGGAGGGAGCGCAGCGCCTTCGGGGGAGGGAGGAACCAACGGCAACAGCTGGAAAATATATAGGATTCTCGGCAATATCGTCATTTTAACTGCCGCGATGCGCCCGAACCAGGCCAATTTTAACCTCTCCCACCCAGCCAGGGCTTTTGTCGTCTGCTCTAGCAGAGCGGAATAGTTTAGCTCCAGTGTCTTTGAAATCGTCGGGGCTAAGAGAATACCCAAATATGTTATCGGCTGCGAAGCCCATTGTAGGGGGAATCTCTCCCGCAGCTCCTCCTCCTGCTCTGGCGGGGTAGTGAGGTTGAGCACCTGAGATTTGCTCAGGTTAACTTTAAAACCGGAAAGGGTCCCAAAACTGTCTAGCTCTTCCAAAAGAGCTGGAAGGGAGATGAGTGGTTCTGCTAACGACAGAATCACATTGTCTGCGTAAAGGCTTATTTTATGAACGTCTCCACCAAAGCGCAGCCCTTTTATTTGGGGGTGATCCCTGATCCTCTGGGCCAAGGGCTCCATATATAGGGTGAATAGGAGGGGTGAAAGCGGACACCCCTGCCTCGTGCCTCGTGCTATAGGGAAGGATGAGGTGGACGTTCAATTAACTCTAACAAAAACTCGGGGTGTCTGGTATGTACATCGGATCCATGTCAAGAATCGCTCCCCAAACCCAAAGCGCCGTAAGGTATCAAACAGGTAACTCCACCATACCCTGTCAAACGCCTTTTCTGTGTCTATTGACAGGAATAGGGCTTCCCTCCCAGAGCGGCGCACGCTGTCCATAAGATGGAGGAGACGCTTCGTATTGTCTCCACCTTGCCTAGTGGGGATAAACCCCGCCTGGTCCGGGTCTATCAGCCCCGCCATCATCGGACCCAACCGGGCAGCCAGCACCCCCATAAAGAGCTTCACGTCCAGGTTAAGCAGGGAGATTGGGCGGTACGACCCGCATAGACTGGGGTCCTTGTGAGGCTTGAGGATCACTGAGATCGCTGCTTCCGCCATGGAGTCAGAGATCGTGTCACTATCCAGAAAGGAGTTAAACAGCCTTTTGAGGTCCTAGGATGCTTGTTTCCGGTCCAGGGAAGACATGGCTTGGCAGTTCGGGCTGGACTGTTCCCATGAGGCACAGGGTCAGACTGATTTGCATATGGCCATGTCTGAACTGGGGTGGTGGAGTGAGCTAAAGAATGATGATGGATTAAACCCAGATCAGTTGACTGGGGGTGAGTGTTTGATTGGCTCAAGCGTTCCGTCCATCATCCCCTTTTGTATCGCTTTGTTCGCCCTAAGTTGGCGGGGGTATGCCCAGACGTGGGTCCCTTGCTCACTTTGCCACTGGATTCAAGCAAGCCTGGCTGATGACGGCTGGAATGCCAGAAACCGGTCCTAGGATGCTTGTTTCCGGTCCAGGGAAGACATGGCTTGGCAGTTCGGGCTGGACTGTTCCCATGAGGCACAGGGTCAGACTGATTTGCATATGGCCATGTCTGAACTGGGGTGGTGGAGTGAGCTAAAGAATGATGATGGATTAAACCCAGATCAGTTGACTGGGGGTGAGTGTTTGATTGGCTCAAACGTTCCGTCCATCATCCCCTTTTGTATCGCTTTGTTCGCCCTAAGTTGGCGGGGGTATGCCCAGACGTGGGCCCCTTGCTCACTTTGCCACTGGATTCAAGCAAGCCTGGCTGATGACGGCTGGAATGCCAGAAACCGGTCCTAGGATGCTTGTTTCCGGTCCAGGGAAGACATGGCTTGGCAGTTCGGGCTGGACTGTTCCCATGAGGCACAGGGTCAGACTGATTTGCATATGGCCATGTCTGAACTGGGGTGGTGGAGTGAGCTAAAGAATGATGATGGATTAAACCCAGATCAGTTGACTGGGGGTGAGTGTTTGATTGGCTCAAACGTTCCGTCCATCATCCCCTTTTGTATCGCTTTGTTCGCCCTAAGTTGGCGGGGGTATGCCCAGACGTGGGTCCCTTGCTCACTTTGCCACTGGATTCAAGCAAGCCTGGCTGATGACGGCTGGAATGCCAGAAACCGGTCCTAGGATGCTTGTTTCCGGTCCAGGGAAGACATGGCTTGGCAGTTCGGGCTGGACTGTTCCCATGAGGCACAGGGTCAGACTGATTTGCATATGGCCATGTCTGAACTGGGGTGGTGGAGTGAGCTAAAGAATGATGATGGATTAAACCCAGATCAGTTGACTGGGGGTGAGTGTTTGATTGGCTCAAACGTTCCGTCCATCATCCCCTTTTGTATCGCTTTGTTCGCCCTAAGTTGGCGGGGGTATGCCCAGACGTGGGTCCCTTGCTCACTTTGCCACTGGATTCAAGCAAGCCTGGCTGATGACGGCTGGAATGCCAGAAACCGGTCCTAGGATGCTTGTTTCCGGTCCAGGGAAGACATGGCTTGGCAGTTCGGGCTGGACTGTTCCCATGAGGCACAGGGTCAGACTGATTTGCATATGGCCATGTCTGAACTGGGGTGGTGGAGTGAGCTAAAGAATGATGATGGATTAAACCCAGATCAGTTGACTGGGGGTGAGTGTTTGATTGGCTCAAACGTTCCGTCCATCATCCCTTTTGTATCGCTTTGTTCGCCCTAAGTTGGCGGGGGTATGCCCAGACGTGGGTCCCTTGCTCACTTTGCCACTGGATTCAAGCAAGCCTGGCTGATGACGGCTGGAATGCCAGAAACCGGTCCTAGGATGCTTGTTTCCGGTCCAGGGAAGACATGGCTTGGCAGTTCGGGCTGGACTGTTCCCATGAGGCACAGGGTCAGACTGATTTGCATATGGCCATGTGTGAACTGGGGTGGTGGAGTGAGCTAAAGAATGATGATGGATTAAACCCAGATCAGTTGACTGGGGGTGAGTGTTTGATTGGCTCAAACGTTCCGTCCATCATCCCCTTTTGTATCGCTTTGTTCGCCCTAAGTTGGCGGGGGTATGCCCAGACGTGGGTCCCTTGCTCACTTTGCCACTGGATTCAAGCAAGCCTGGCTGATGACGGCTGGAATGCCAGAAACCGGTCCTAGGATGCTTGTTTCCGGTCCAGGGAAGACATGGCTTGGCAGTTCGGGCTGGACTGTTCCCATGAGGCACAGGGTCAGACTGATTTGCATATGGCCATGTCTGAACTGGGGTGGTGGAGTGAGCTAAAGAATGATGATGGATTAAACCCAGATCAGTTGACTGGGGGTGAGTGTTTGATTGGCTCAAACGTTCCGTCCATCATCCCCTTTTGTATCGCTTTGTTCGCCCTAAGTTGGCGGGGGTATGCCCAGACGTGGGTCCCTTGCTCACTTTGCCACTGGATTCAAGCAAGCCTGGCTGATGACGGCTGGAATGCCAGAAACCGGTCCTAGGATGCTTGTTTCCGGTCCAGGGAAGACATGGCTTGGCAGTTCGGGCTGGACTGTTCCCATGAGGCACAGGGTCAGACTGATTTGCATATGGCCATGTCTGAACTGGGGTGGTGGAGTGAGCTAAAGAATGATGATGGATTAAACCCAGATCAGTTGACTGGGGGTGAGTGTTTGATTGGCTCAAGCGTTCCGTCCATCATCCCCTTTTGTATCGCTTTGTGAGGAGAGGGGCCAGCTCTACACAGAAGGTTTTGTAGAATAATGCGGGGTACCCATCAGGGCCTGGGGCCTTGTTCAGCTTCAACTGAGCAATGGCCGATATGACTTCTTCCGGTCGGATAGGCTCGTCTAGTTGACTTGCTTGACTCTTGGGAAGAGGAGGGAGATTGCACAGTTCGAGGTATTCACTCACGGCCGGCTGCCCGGTGTCTTCTTCGGTGTATAATGATTGATAAAATCGTTTAAATGTGTCTGCTATCTGACTATCTGCGTAGACCTCCTCCCCCGACGTCGTCTTTATCATGGGTATTGCCTCTGCTAGCGTCCGAGCCCTCAACCGATGAGCCAGCATCCTCCCACATTTGTCGCTGCTTAAGTAAACCTTATGTCGCAAGCCCAGTAGCGCATACTCCGCCCTGTCCAAGTCAAGACACTTTAGTAGGAGTCTTTTCTTTTCCAACTCCCGCCACACCCTCGGCGCTCCTGTGCGTTTATGTACCACTTCCAACTCTCTCACCTCTTGTGTGATGCTCTGTCTCGTTTCCCTGCGCTTCCTATTCTCTGCAGAGGATATAGCCATGAACTCCCCCATATCACCATTTTCAGGGACTCCCAAATTGCAGCTAACGGGGTATCTGTTCTATCATTATGTTTTATATATTCCACAATTTTCCCCCTGATCTCTTCCACTGTGTGCTGTGATTGTAACAGTCCCTCACGCAAGCGACATCATGTCTGAGTGGGAGAGGCTCCTCTCGAGTGCAGTGTGACTGTAATTAAGGCATGATCCGATAACGAGCGAGGCTCTATTGAGGACTCCCGTATGCTAGGCAGGAGCGATGTCGACGCTAGGAAGTGGTCTATGCGCGCGTACGACTTATGGGCAGCTGAATAATATGTGTAGTCTCGTGTGTCTGGGGGGTGAAGGCTCCAAATGTCGTGCAGCCCGCATTCTGCCAGCCATCCCTTACCCTCAGAGGAGAGCGCACCCGTCTGAGCCTGTCGCTGGCAAGAGCGATCCCAGTCATTATCCATCACCAAGTTAAAATCACCTCCTATCAAAATCGCTGCGTCAGCTGATGCTAGCCCGTCAGTGAGACTCTTAATGAGAAAAGGTTCTTGATTCGTGTTAGGTGAGTAGATGTTGAGAAGAGTGAGCAGTGTCGAGCCCCATTGCACCCGTAGAGCGAGAACCCTCCCCCGCACTTCATAAAGCGTTGAGAGGACCTTGCCTTCAAATTTCGCACTAAACAGTATAGCTACCCCACAGGTTTTGGAGGTACTGGAAGACCAATATTGGCGCGGAAATCTGCGTTTACGCATGCGTGACATGTCTTTGGAAAGAAGGTGGGTTTCTTGTAGCATGCAAATGTCCCCGTCTGCATTTTCTAACAACGAGAGGATAGCCAAGTGTTTTACAGCATGATTAAGCCCCCGCACATTAAGAGAGATGACCTTAAGATCTCTACCCATCACAGGTACCTTCTGGGGAAGAAGGCCAGAAGTCACGATCAGCTTGGGGGGGCCAGTGTGGGACAGATCTAAGTATACTCATCTGTCCTTCCTTGAGGCGGGGGACCTTAACACTGGTGCAGAATACCCAAAGAAAAATAAACCCCATAACAATAAACAGTGAGCCCTCGCCGATCGAACATGATGGCGTAAAACAATAGTCCATGATGACCAAAGTTCGTCAGTAATAGTAAAGTAAGGGGGTAGTGTCCTAAGCGAGTTCACAAGGAGAGGAGAGCCCGGCCACCGGCTCCGCCACTAGGATGTGTTCTGTGGCGCTTACCGGCAATGTCGTCAGCAGGGAGCTGGTTGATCAGGGCCATTAGAGAGGGAGGAGATGACCGCCTCTCGCTCTTTGAGAATAGTGGCTGTGTCCGGCTTGTGTGGCGACGAGGGTTTCCCCACCCTGTGCCACCGGAGAGGTGCTTGGCTCGTCTCTGTAGTAGCGTTGCATCGTGCCTCTGGGGATTGTGCCTTTGCCATTCCCAACACCTCTCTGGCTTCTTGAAGAGAGCGAATCTGCCTCAGCTTGCCCTCGTGCCGGAAGATAATTAGAAAAGGATGGCCCCATGAGTAGGCAATCCCTAGTTCTTTCAAGCGCGCTGTGAACAGCCTAAAGTCTCTGCGTTTACTTAAGGTGATAGCTGATAGATATTGGTAAAGCGTTGGGGAGGTGCCACGGAACTGCAACGGGTGTGCCGCCCTAGCTTTCTTTATAATCAGCTCCTTCAGTTAAAAATTATGGATGCATATGAGAATGTCCGGTGGAGGCGCCTTCCCGCCCCTTGGTAGGCCTACTCTATGGTCTCGATCAATCTGGATTTTGGTCATGTGTTCATCTCCCAACACCTGTCTGCATAGGGCCGACACAAACTCCTTGATGTCCTCCACTTTCGCCCCGGATGGCACTCCTCGGATGCGTACATTGTTGCGGCGGGAGCGGTTTTCTAGATCTTTCACTCGACCTTGCAGCTCGATATGTTGCTCTTTAAGGCGGAGAAGCTCTTGCTGCATCATCTCAATTTCCTCACCCCGTCCCGTTTCGTGTTCTTCAAGGGTCGCCACTCGTTCCCCGATGTCTTCCACGTCGCGTTTTACTTCTCTAAAGTCAGCTGCTATTTGCTCTTTGAGCTCTTGGAGATCAGCTTTCAGTGATGTGAACAGTTCTGTCATGAAGGCTTTCGTGGCCGGAGCATCCGCTCCTTCTTGAGACACGGGTGACCCCCCCGTCTCCAGGCCTGTATTGTCCGATGCCCCTTGGGTGGCCTGCTTCAAGAGCATTTCTTTAACGGAGTGCTCCTTCTTCAGACATGCACTGCCCATTCTCAGTGCTCGGCGCGGTCAATGAGGGTGCCACGCTCTGCAGCGTCGTCAAGAGTCAAGCGCTGGCCTGTCCATGTGAGCCAGTGGCCATGGCCAGGCTCTCACTATCTGTCACAATTACAAGTCCCAGATCTTGGTATTCGTGCGCCAGGGACTTCAGGTCAGCACTCCACCTTCGCGGCCAACACGCTGCACTCCTGCCCCAACAGTATCGCACTGTGGAAGGTATCGGTTTCTGCGCACTTCAGGGGGTCAAGCGGCCCCGCGAGAACCACTCCTCATTCTTTGTGCAAGCGAAGTGCTTTGGCCACAGACGTTCTAGTTTTCGGTGCCAGCGAGGCGGCCCTCTATGCTTGCTCTAAAGCCACGTGTCAGTCTGAATTTGCTGGCGGGACTCTGAGCGGGCCTGACCCTTCCCCCTGCCTACCGTTACACAGCAGTGCCGTCTCCGTCCCAGCTAGGGTGCCACTGCCAGCGACGTCAGGCGCTGTTCCCAGGGGTCTCCAGGGCCTCTTCAACTGGGTTTGCGCTTCTCTCTTACCCGGCGGTGTCAACGGGCCTTCGCTAAGCGTCTCGTCAAGCGGAGTGTGTCAATGCCCCAAGTGCTGGAACGCCAGAAGGAGCAACTCACTCCTTCCCATCGTGGCCCTGTGGTTCCAAGAGGCCGGTTGCAGGCCTTCTCTCTGACTCCCTGGGGCCTTTTGCTTCCAGGTGCCAGGGATCCCGCAAAGCACGTATCGCGCCCCAGAGCAGCTCACTCTCTGCAGCAGGCTCACTCGTTCTGCAGCGCCCTCTCACCTGGCCGACCGAAGGACAGTTCGGGGTCCCTTATCCTCCGTGCACCGCTGCAATCCTCCGCTTGGACCCTTGTGTTGCAGTGGACATGGCCGGGACTCGGTTCCAGTCGCCTCCAAGGTTCCAGCAGGTGCTGCAGGCACCGTTTATCTCTGCTCCCGGGCCGCAGGCCACCACTCCGTCTCTCCGCCGTGGCAGCGTATGGCTCCAGAGCCCGAGGCAGCATATCACGCGCTCTCTCGCCGGCCCCCGGCTTCGCAGCGCTCACAGGCAGGCAGCCAGGCTTAGGAGAGGGCCAGCCAGTTGATCAGGCTGCAGTCGCCTCCGTGGTCGCGGCAATCCTCTCTTGGGCGGAAGGACCCTGCATCACCCCTCCGTTGCTGCACTGCACACGAGGCAGGCCCGCCTCCGCTGTGCCGCTCCCGCCCCAGGCAGCTCAATCCCAGCCAGCAGAGCAGGGCGCTCTGGGTTCCGCAATCCGCCGAGGGCGGCTGATGAGGGGGCAGCTCCTGGAATCGATCAACATCAGAGCCCCCGCTGTGACGTCGGGGGTCACTCACTGCACGGCTCAGGCCTGCCGTCCGCTCCTCTTTACACAGCGTTGATCGCCACCGCTGCAGGGCCCAGCCGCTTGGCGATGGTTTACCTCCACAGGCTCCAGGGGTGCACCGGAGTTCAAATCTTGTACCCCATGCCAAGGATGCAGTCGCAGAGCAGGCGATTCCAATGCAATAGTTTGGCGGAGCCGGAGGAACAGCAAAGCACGTCCTACACGGCCGCCATCTTGGACACCCCCCCCAACTAAAACTTTAAAAGATGCCCTTTTGTTAAAATCTAACATTTTTGCAAGTTTATGAGTGCATTCAGTAAAAAAGTAAGACTTTGGCATACAATTTGCTATTATAAGTACAACTCATTATTATGAACTAGGCATCAAAAAAGTGTAGGTCCTATGAATTTTTTGCTATTTCATTTATAATAGGCATAGAGGTTTGCAGGACATGAGGTAACAGCAACAAAGATCAAATCTGTCGAGTGGGGTCACAGGGCATGTCCAAGCAGGGTGGCTGGATCTCACTGGAAATGTAGAATTTTCATATCATAGCCATGTCTTGCTAGCTACCACCAGGCCACTCAGTGCGTTGTATGTGGGACAATTTACCTCTCAGCCATGGGCTGAGAAGATTCAAGTGGGCAGGGCTGGAGATCCCTCAAATAACCCATGCTGGATGTCACAAGATTGGCTCTGCACACTCTGAACATGATAATTGGAGAGGTGCCTGCGAGGAGCCAGTGCCTGTTTACATGGTGACTAGAAGGGAGAATCTGCAACATTAAAGGTGTCTTGCTAAATGCAACTTTAGAAGATAGCTTTTACCTTAGTGATATCAATAAAGATGACTTTGAAAACCTGCAGCAAAGTGGATCTGAACTAGCAGGGCAGTTTATGAAAGACGTTACTGTTAGACCTGTCAACCTTAGGGCGGTTTTCACCTAAACGTTGTGCCTCACCTCCTCCAATTTTTGCTCTGCCTATTTTTGTTGGTCTTAGGACTCTGAGCACTTTACCACTGCTAACCAGAGCTAAAGTTATTGTGCTTCTCCCCTTAAACATGGTTACATTGGCTTAAACCCAATTGGCATATTTAATATACTTGTAAGTCCCTTGTAGAGTAGTATACCATATACCCAGGGCCTGTAAATTAAATGTTATTAGTGGGTCTGCAGCACCTATTGTGCCACCCACTTTAGTATCACTTTAAAACATGTCCCAGGTCTTCCGTTGCAGCCTGAATGGAGTTTTAAACTGCCATATCAACTTGGCATTTAAACCCTCTTGCCAAGACTTACACTCCCCTTTTATTACATATAAGTCACCCCTAAGGTAGGCCTTAGGCAGCTCATAGAGCAGGGTGCTGTGTAATTAAAAGTTTGGAAATGTACTTTTACGTTTTACATGTCCTGGTAGTGAAAAACGCCTAAACTTATAACTACTGTGAGGCCTACCCCTTTCATAGGATAACATTGGGGAATCCTTATTAAATTTAATAAGCTGTAATTTCCAATTGAGACCTGGTAGCTCCTTCATGTTTGGTGTCTTTGGAATTGTGATGAAAATCCCTATTTAATGGTAAAGTTGGGTGTTTGATCACAATCATAAAAGTACCACTTTTAGAAAGTTGGCATTTTCCTGCCCTTAGCCCTTTTGTGCCTAAACCCTGGCCTAGGTCACATAACAGGGTGTAACTGACAGACTTTGTGAATTCCTCCCAGGCCATCACACAATTTAGGGATTAGGTGTGCCTGAATTGGCCATCTGCTGGCAGGATAAGGGCGGAACTGAGTACAGCCTAACTTACAACTGATTAGCCTGTGCTCTGCCTTCAACAAAGGGCCTAACAACCCTACATTGTAACTGCAGCCGGCTTGGAGAAAGGACAGAAGAGACAGGAAATTCCATGCACTTCAAAGCTACTGTCTAAAAGCCTCTCTCACCTTCCAGAACCAGGGCACCAGGGTATAAAAGTAGGGCCTTAGACACCAACTCTTCAGTACATTTCTGGACTTCTGGATACTCTGCCAGGAAAAAGGACTGTTGTGCTGCTGAAGGGACTGCCACTCTGCTGGACTGCTAGTCTGAAGGAGCTATTACCCTGCTGTGCTGACCTGCTGCATGCTGACCTCTTGCCTGAGTGAAAAGAGAACTGGAACTGCAACTTCACCTTGAACCCAGAACACCAGAGTGACTCCATGGGCTAGGCTGCTGGCCTCCTGATCTGAGCCTCAGGGACATAAAAGGCTCCTCAACATCCTGCACCAGCCCCTGGACCCAGCTGAAGTGAGTTCCTGGCCCCCAAGTGCTGCCCCTCAGGTCCTGGACCCTGAGTGTGGCTCATAGAGCTGAAATTCAGCGTTTAGGCTCTTTGTGGCTGCAAACATGCTTATTCACATTGAGACCTCGCCCCTAGTGACACGATTCAATGAGAAGCTCCGGCAGCTGCCTCTTCGCACTACAGCGTTGACTGCTAGCGGGGGACCGTCAACGCTAAGCACCTGCAACACCCGACCGCAACACCTGGCCTGCTCTTCGCACTAACCAGCAGCCTCCCAAGATACTCTCCCTGCTCCTCATGGCTCCATCCATCACAAACAAGACTCTTGGCAAAACTTCGCTAGCCTAACCTGGTGACTGTAGCCGATCTGCACTCCTGCGCGGTCTGCCTCAACTTGTGACTTTGACCCAGTCTAGCGCAACCCGATACCCATAGTTGGCACTTTGTGCTTTTTAGCACTATTTTCCCTAAAATCTGTAAAAATTCATATTTCCTATTCTACTGATTGGATTTTTGTCTTTTTGGTGTTAAATTATTTACTAAAATGTGCTCTATTTTTCTAAATTAGTTTGGGGTTTTTCTTGTGTTGTTTTTTCACTTTATTTCCTTTTTTGTGCTGCATAAATACTTTACACTTTGCCTCTAAGTTGACTGCTTGCTTTTTGTGCCAAGCTACCGTAGGTTAAGCACAGGTTAATTTAGGGACTTTTGTGGTTCACCCTGAAAGGGATTGTGGCAGTTGATTGACCAGGGCTCACACCCCAGTCAACCAACAACCCAATTTCTAACAATTACCATTTACTACCAAGAGCAAACCTGTGTATCTACATTTATAACACCCCATTAAAATGTTAATGCTTCATTGCTTATACATACCACATGGCATGATCACCAAATTAGTTCATCAACTATTGAGAATGTCAATAAATTAATTGAATTCAAAACAAGATTCTGAATGAAAAGTAATATTTAATTCATACAGAATGCAGAAGTGCTCATTTTTGTGTAGTACAATAAAAATTCAGAAAACTATGTGTATATACAGTAGCATAAAACAAAGTGCTGAGAAGATTATTTTTGTGTGCCATAATCACAAAAATGGCCAATGCTTAATTCTTACAGGCTAATCAATAGTCCAGCAACAAATTAATCTGCCATGCACAGTCAACGTTTTGACTTACAGTGGGGTAATCATCCATGGGCCATCATCTTGACAAACTAAAACATTTGAAAGATCTTTGAAATCATTGTGGAAAATCTGTCAACTCAGATAATAACTGTCTGAGTAGGGGACCTAATGGAATGGCCTGAGCCAGGAACAGTAACAAATAAATCAATATCCTTAGGGCAGCCATATCCCATTGTGTAGGTACTAATGTAGTAATTAAAATGAGTGCCATTTCTGGTTAAAACTTAGAAATGTCATCTATCCAGGGTAGTTATACCTGTATGTTACACCTAGGCCTTTGTCAGGAGATGTCCAGTAATGAGGTGTGATTATATATTGCCCAGTGTTGCCTCTATCTCTTTTGGAAGATACCAGCATCACAGGTTTTGGCCCGGAATGGAAAGTAACATGAGGGCCCCCAGAATCACTGGGTCTTTTACTGAATATGATCCTCGAATTCCAGGAAAATGTGTGCAGAAAAGTATTTGATCTTACATGGTTCAAGTTCACATCTGTTAAAATTATGCTTGTGCATGTCTGGTGATTTTACAAAAACATGCAGAATTACCACTTCAGACAACTAAGAGCCTTTGTAGCAAATTCACCTTTATGCATGGTCTCCCCAGATTTTTTGCCTGTTTCTGGATCTTATTTTTGCTGTTTTTTTTACCTCTGCACACTGAGTGCACTGCTGCCCATGCCCCAGTGTAAGTGTTCTGACCCTTTAACATGGTTAAATTGGCTTATCCCTGATTGAAAACTTTAACTTGCCTATACGTCCCTAGTATATGGTGTAAAAATGGACCCAAGCCCTGGAAGTTAAATGTCACCTCTGTACTCCAGCACCTTTTGTGCCATTCACAGGACTTGGCCAAAGGTCTACCATGTGTTGCTTAACTGCGGCAGCCTGCTGTCAAACCTGTCAAAATAACCCTATTTGACAGGCAGGAAAGCCTGCTTTCAAATATTAGAAAGTCAACCCTAGGTACCTAGGTTCCCCATAGAGTAGGGTGCCTGATATTTAAATGTGGAACATGGGTGAAATTAAAGTTGCCATATTCCTCCATTAACTATCCCCAAAAGCTATTTTCACTGATTAGGCTATAGTCTGATTCTAGAAAATATCAAAGTACAGATTATAAACTTAAATCTCTAACTTTTTACAGGAAACAACTAGAATATTCAGCCAAAGTCTCAATCAATCAGGGGTTTGTAAAGCACGGCTACTCACCCGTGAGGATCTCAAGGTCTGGTGGGGGCAGGGGTGGCTGCTGATCCGTTAGGTGTGGAGGTTCAGTCGAAGAGCCAGTTCTTGAGGTCCTTCATAAACATGCTCAACGACGCGGATTGCCTGAGGTGAATGGGTAGAATGTTCAGGTCTTGGAGGCGAGGTAGCCGAAGGCTCTTCCTCCTGTCCTTGTCTTGTGGATTCGTGGGACGGAGGCCAGGGTGAGTTGGGCGGAGCCACGTTGTCTGGCAGGTGTGTGGAAAGCAAGGTGGTGGTTCAGATATTCTGATCCTGCATCGTGGAGGCCCTTGTAGGCATGTGTTAGGAGCTTGAAGGTGATTCTCTTGTTCATAGGGAGCCAGTGGAGTTATCAGAGGTGTTGTGTCATGTGGCTGCGGCGGGGGATGTCGAGGACCAGTCTGGCTCCGGCCTTTTGGATGTTCTGTAGTATCCTGAGCTGTTTCTTGGTAACGCCAGCGTAGAGTGTGTTGCTGTAGTCAAGTCTACTGGTGATGAGGGCATAGATGACCATCTTTCTGGATTCTGGGGGGAGCCATCTGAAAGTCTTTCGAAGCAGGCAGAGCTTGTGGAAACAGGAAGAGGATACTGCATTGATTTGATGGTTCATAGAGAGCGAGGAGTCCAGTATGATGCTGAGGTTGGGTGCGTGGTCCGTACGGGTGGGTGGGGTTCCTAGTGTGGCGGGCCACCAGTAGTTGTCCCAGGCTGAAGGGGTGGGTCCCGGGAAGAGTACTTTGGTCTTGACCGAGTTAAGCTTGAGGCAGCTGTCTTGCATCCAAGTGGCAACTGCCTTCATTCTTTTGTGAAAGTTGGTTCTGGTGGCTGTAGGTTCATTGGTGAGGGAGTGATGTTCAGCTGGGTGTCATTGGCGTAGGAGACAATTTTGAGTCCGTGGCTTCTGATGATGGCTGCGAGGGGTGCCATGTAGACACTGAAGAGGGTGGGGCTCAGGGAGGAGCCCTGGGGCACTCCCCATCTGATCTCTGTCTATTTTTTATATTTATTAAAATCCAATTCATTGGTGAAAAGAGATTTCTAATACATATTTAGGAAACGTTACTTTTAGCAAGTTACATTTGCTCTGCCTGAAGCTCCAGGAGGCTAATTTGCATGAGTCTGTCAGCAGCTGTCCAGCTAGTACTTGACCTTAATGAGGTGTGAAAACTACTCCCAGAGCAAAAGAGTGGCTTAGGCCTGATGACAAGATGGGCTTGGTGTGGGGCAGTAAGCCCTATCAACTTATGAAGGGAAGCTATGAAGGTTCCAGGGAACTTCATTAACTTGAAAGGGGCAGACGTGAGGCCTGCCCATTCAAAGTTTAGTTTAAGGAGAGACCATGAGGGGGACAAACTTTAATTTTCAGACACATGTTAGTCAGCCTGACTCCATCGCAGTGGCAGGGGGAGCTGACCTCACAACCAGTTTGTTGTAGTTTAGGAAGAGGGGACTACTTATTTCCCAAACAGACCCCTCTGCCCTATTGGATTTCCCTTGTAATGGTACAAAGTTAGATAGTTTGCAGTAAAGCGAACAGGATGTGTTACAAACATAGAGAGGGTTGCTCATGGAAAATGATTATCCATCCATTCTGAAATGTCCAGGAGTCACCTCTTTCTGAACCTGCAGGAGATCAGAAGTGGACTGAACTTGCTGTCTGTGGCCCGTGCTGAGACGTGAATGGCTGGACCTGCTCCCACTTGTACCCAGGATGGAAAAACAGACTCTGAGGGTCAAACTCCTAGGTGGCAACAGGGACACGGCAAGCTGCAAGAGGCCTTTTCCTTTAGTGACCAGTTGACCACTAACAACTAAACCCAGGCTTGACCATGCTTGTAACCTTTACTAGGGTGAGTTCTGGCTCTTTGTGCTATCCCTCCAAGGAGCCTTAGAAGTGACCCAGAGAAGTTGCCCCAGAAACCCTGAAAAGTTGTGACTCTGAATATTTTTGGACTTCCAAGACCTTCAGAGCATCAGCGGGTCCTTGCGTCAAAGGTGTTCGATTTTGATACACCTTCAGGCTTGCCCTGTTGGAGGATTTTGAGCTCCATAAAAAAAACTAAGTCAGAAGATAAAATCTTTGACCGGGTCGAACCTGCTTGATGCATTCGATCCGCACTCCATCATGGTCAGCCTGAAATCCCACCTAGACCCTGGTCTACCACATCCTTTGATAGTCTATGTTTCTAATTCAGTTTGGGAATTTTATTGTTTGGTGTTCTGACTTTATACTTGTTTTGGCCCTGCATAAATACTATACACATTGCCCTAAGTTAAGCCTCTGTTCCATAGCTACCAGGTGGTTGAGCTCAGTGTGACTTTTGGCATTCACCTTGATGAGTTAGTGTTATTATTCCTTGAGTTAAGTTACTTCACACCCCAAATATTAATCCACTTTCTTACAGTCCTAATGTAACTTGCATATGCCTCCATCTATGTACCGCATCACAAGAATATATTTACTTATCCTGTGTGTTTTTTAAAAGTACTAATTTTCATCTTCGGATAACTTTGCAGCAAGTACGAACCTACATAAGCTAAGCATATACACTGTAATAAGGATAATAATGTACAAGCCAGTGGAGTCCAGTTGGGCACTATAGTTCTCAACTTCCAATATGCTTCAGTGATGTCATCTGGACTAGTCTTAGGTAAAGGCGGTCTTAAAAAGTTCAATTTTTAACAGTTATCTAAATCAGGGTTAGTTGTGTTTGGGTCTAAGATTAATGTCCAGAGCTCTCCAGAGTTTTGGAGCCAACATTCTCATGCATGGCCCCAGTGCTTCCGAGAGTTGATAGGGCAATGCAGGGTTAGCTGGGATGATGCTGAACAAAGGTTTCCGGTGGGTATGTAGCGTGGTGCCATTTTCTGAACACAGGATGGGCCTTTATTCCAGTAGTGTACATTTTGTTCCGGTTCAGACCTATTTAGTGCTCTTGTAGGGTATTATCATAAATTAACTAGAGCTTCATTTATTCGTCATGCTCAAGTAACCTTCATTTCCACTTTTGAAAGATTTCAAATAAAATACAATGGATTACTCTCCCACAATCCAGCTCAGGCACAGACTCAACGGCTACTCTGAGCTCCATTGAGCTACAATATATCATACATGTAAAATGTATGTGGATTTTTGGGCCATCTCAGAATATTAACAATTAACAGGTGTTCATGACCATTAAGAATACATTTTATAGCATATTTCTCATTATTCTAGTGCATTTTGAGACAATGGTCTCTTCGTCAAAGAATCATTTTTATCAGTACGTTTCATCTGAAAGATAGAAATTATGATCTCGTATTAAAGAGAGTTCATTATATACTAAGTTTAATAACTTACAGCTAATGTAAATAAAGAGCACCTTATTCCGCCATACAAACATCCAGTTTCTGCTGGAATGTTATCTAATGTTAAATCATAACCAACTGCCCAATAACATAAAATTGTTCCCATACTGTCCTCAAAGAGTCATAATTTTACCATATCTCCTTAATTTTGCAATCATTGTATTTCTTTTCCTTGCATATTGTTTGCTCAGACATGTTGCCTCCAAACATGTTGGAGCATGCACATCTCCTGGGTAAACCAGAACTGGATGTGACCTATTACCTGACGCATATCCTGTTAGCATAGTCACAAAAGTTATGCCTTCCTTGAATGTCTTTGCATACACGTTCCATACCAATCTTCTTCTGGGGTTTTCTGGTTTTATTATTATTTACATTGATATTGATATCAATACATTTTAAGACATTCATACCCCTGATGTATCAGTTATAAAGAGGTTTTCAATATTCATAACCAGGGCGCATATATAAATTCATATTAATCTCTCTGTCCATTATTTACAGGTTGTATATTTTACAACAGAGTCCCATCGAATTCCTTAACATCACTTTTATAGTCATTATTATGAGTCCTGATCTTAACAAGGAACACATCTTGTTTCACCTTCATAGCCAATCTCAACTCTGATTTCTTGGAAAAAAATCAACGCTTTAAATTTGTATTGTGATACATTTATCGTTAAGTTAGTCATAAATAGCACATATAAATAAGTTGTTAATTGAGACTCTTTAGTGCCGACAACTGTAAAACGTAGATCCACCTTCCTTTTGAAGTAAAGCTTTTGTTTTTTCTGCTCCTCTTGGTAATGGTGGTTCCACATCAAACAATTTTACCCTAGCATGTATGGCACTTTTCATCAATGTGTTCAGCTATTGGAGATGTTTGATTTTCAACCTAATATTTGATCGATGTTCTGTGAGCAGAATCTTAGCTTTTGTGGTTGTTTCCCCACCAGTCCACATGTCTAAAACAAATTCACTTTCACAGGTGAGATTCATTTGTCTATTGTATAATTTGCAATGGAAGCAATTTAGTCAAGGAAAACTTCCATTTGTTTGTTTAGTACAGAGTATGTTGTGTTGTGATAAAGGTTGTCCTTTCTGCTAGTAGAAAATCTCTCAGAAATCTCTCAGATTACAATTTATATTACTCTCTACTATTAATTTTTCGAATAAAAAAAAGTAATGTATTGTGATCAATGGGATTCTTAAAGTATTTTTATTGATTCTCATAGACAGTGCAGAGAATTTTGTTAAGATTGTGATCGGGTTTTCTTTCTCCTTCACAGACATCACTAGTAATGCAGTCCTTGTCTTTAATTTGGTTCTGCTAAATACATCTTCTAATATTGACTTCCTTTAGTCTCTAGCTCTGAACATATTCATTGTCACTTTACACTTAACATCAAATTCTCACTCATCAGCGATTCTTCTTTTAACCTCAACAATTGCCTGTAAAAATGTCTGTTCATTGATCGTGGATAGAAAGGGGTCGGCTGTAAAGTATTTTTTATCTGCGGACTTTTAATAGATGGTATTTTTGAAACGATACTCTTGGAATTTAACATCAACATCCAGATAACATACATTTGGATTCGCAGTCATGACTGAATATTGTATGCTGGGATAAACGCTGTCAAATTCTTCCAAACTCTTTCTGTTACAACATAGACTTTACATCTTGAAGTGCAATGTGTTCACTTAAGCTGGAAAACTCTACCTGCAAATGGTGAGCACCACAATGGAATCCAGTCTGATCCCATTCTATTCAAATACTTACATGTTACAATTTTAAATGGAAAATAGCCTGAAAAGTGCAATATTACAATGTAAAGTGAAGTACTGGATTAGATACATAAACCACATATTTGCTATCTGGGGAGGCTCAGAAGAGAAACTGGTGCTATACTGTGAAGAGGTACATAGTACAAATAAATGGAAAATAGTCTGGAAAATGCAATATTACAATGTAAAGTGAAGTACCAGATTAGATGCATAAACCAAATATTTGCTCTTTGGGAAGGCTCAATGGAGAAACTGGTGCTATTCTGTGAAGAGGTACATAGTACGAATAAATGGAGTTCAGACGTCCAGCTTGAGCCTGGGTGCATAGTATGTATCCTTTATTCCAATAGACATCTTTTCCCGGAGCTTTATAAGGGAGATTAAGCAATCTGCCCAGAATCACAGTATGTTGAGCGTCCCTGCCGAGACTCGAAACCGCTTCCCCAGCGTCGAGGTCAACCGCTCTAGCCGTAAGGCCACATCCTCTCCTTATAAACGATGCAGAGTGACTTGAATGTAATCCTAGCATCCACTGGAAGCCAATGGAGTAATTTACGGTCGATTTGGGGTAGTAAAATGTATGGAAGGGCAGACAGCATGGCAACCTGAATTTGGACCCTCTGTAGGTTGCCAATCAAGTTATTGGAAGGCCTCTGTAATTAACGTCACAGTAGTCTATCCAAAATGAGACATCTTGTAAGTAGAATATGATGTGAAGATTGCGTGGAAGAGGGCAGTATTGAGGCAAAATGAGCAGGTAAGGTGTTACCATTAGCCGCATCACACTTATTAAAATAATTGCTTACGTAGAACCTGAGGTAACATGTAATCCATTTGTATTTCGGGCAGAGGCGAATAAAGTAACAGCATTTCTTCTTTGGGATATTTGCCAGATTGGTTATGTAATGTTTTCTTTGTGTGCTGTCTAAGGTTTGCTCATTTCCATGATGGCTCAGGAGTAACCGCAGTTGATTCGAAGAGCTTATCACTTTTGATTTGGAAAAAGGACTCCTCCCAAGTGGTGGTGAAAAGTAAATGAACAAAAGAAAATAGACTTGAAAGTTATTTTGCAAAGCAATTCCCAGTTGGAGCTCACACTGCTATCTGACAATGATGCATTAAACACTTATCAAAGTAACAAAAAGGAAACACCCATGGAGAAGTGAAGCTGATGAAACGTGGATCATTTCTGTGTGGATGTATGCGCTAAATGACAAAGCACAATCCATGAATGCTCACGTATCTACTAAGTAAATATATCAAACAACACTAGAAAGTGAAAAGGCAGAACAGGCATCGGAACAGAAATAGGACCAGAGGACACCGAGAAAAGTTTAAGGACGGACATAGCTCTGAGTACAGAAATGAAACAAGTGAGGAGATAGAGACTGCTTGGCTATCGTTCTTTTCGATTAAGCAACCGATTCTAATCCCTAACTGACGTCATCAGAGCAGAGTTAGACTAGAAACAGTCTTTGGGGGCATATTTACAAGCCCCTATAGGCACCAGAACGTCACTTTTTTTGGCGTTGTGGTGGCGATACGGGCTTCGCCTTATTTACAACGTGACATAACGCTGCCTTGTAAATAAGGCACCCTTTCACACTAAACTTAGCGTGAAAGGGGTGGGCAATGGGTGTTGGGGTGGGCGTTCAGCTGCAACACCCATTTATTTTGACGCTGCCCCATATTTACAAGAGTGGAGTAAATATGGTGCAGCAACAAAATTAAGACCAGGGAAATCCTGGTCTTAACAGGGCACAACGAGGAGAAATGTTTTATTTCTCCTCGTTTTTGCTGTTTTTATTTGTGCTGCATTGTGCGTATTCAGAAGTGGCAGAGCGCGGCGTTAAGTCAAGAAGGCTAATGCTGCGCTCCGTCACTTCTTTGGAAATATGCAACTTTGTGTGGTGCTGTTAAACAGTCCATGAAGCTATTAACTGATGGATTGGACTAAAATGGGCAAAATATTTTGCCTGTTTTCAGAATAAATTGAAATACAAGTTTTCCCCCGTAGGATTTCCCAAGGAAATTATTAATGCCATTCTCATTTCCCACCCCTTTGTCTCTTGGTTTGTACATTTTGTGCAGAATTATGAATTTCGGCAACTGTCTTAATTTATCTCTTATGGCCCAATCCATACACTCTGTTGAACATGAATTGTTCGCTCTGGTTCATAAAAAGTTTCAACTGCCACCAGGGCTTTAAGTGGTATGAAGAAATTGTAGGGTCCTTAAAAGGGGCAAGGCCTATGTAATTAGGGGCATGGCTTACACATGTAAACTACATTTATGTGGTTCCTTTAGTGTGCCATCTGACTGGTATCTTCGGTCCCCAGAGCCTTCTGTCATTGCATCCAGATAGAGAACACAAGTACTTAGATACATTGAAAACCAGCCAGGACTGATGGCTTTGTCAATGAGTGTTAGCTGTTCAAGATAAATAACAACAATAACTTTGTTGTAAAAAATACTGAAAATGTTTGTGAGAGCGAGAGTCTCAATCACTCTCAATTGCCTGTAAAAATGTCTGTTCATTGATCGTGGATAGAAAGGGGTAGGCTGTAAAGTATTTTTTATCTGCGGACTTTTAATAGACGGTATTTTTGAAACGATACATATGTTTACTCTATAATAGACATGTACACCTTTTTTTCTCTACACGTCGCGTTCATCTGCATATATAACACTTCATCTCTCTCCTCTTTGGCACCCTCTTTTTACTCTCTCCTGAATGCACATCTTTGCCAAACTGGGTATTTTCTTTTACTTTCAACTTGTCAATATTTTGGCAACTGTGTACATACTTCACACACGTTTGCACAGAATCACAAGTGCAACTGGAAGACGTGGCCTTTGCCCTGTGAGCTCTGCAGAGTGACCAGGAATTGGATGACCTTGTTTTCTGAACACCTCTTAGACCCACTGACAGGCACTGTGAGAAACTCGCACTAAATTCAACCTCAATTCCAGAGCGCCCAATCATGGCCGTTATAAAACAGCTGGTAGCATGCATTTGAAAGGATACACTATGCTAAAGCAACCTGCTGCACGAAACATTTACAGAAACACAACATCCTGGAAATAGCTGACACTCTCAGGGAATGCGTAAAACGTGAAATATAAACATGAACTAAATCGAGGACGTGGATTACGGCCCATTTGAAGCCCTGTTTTCAAAGACGGTAGATTGAATTTATGGCTCTTGTAAATCACCGCGTGACTGCATTTGACAGTTGTAGGTTTAGAGCATGGGTGGCAAAATGTGAGTTTCCAGTGTAGGGTCAATCCATGACCAATGAGTATTTTGAGAAACCTCCCAAAGGCATAGCTTTGTAGGTATTCAAACACCCCAATTTCTTCCTCTACCATAATTGCACACCTAATCATGAGATTGCAGTAATGCTCGGAAAGTACTCATACAGCCATGTGTTTTGAAACGACATAGGGCAAGCATTTTCTTCACATGCATAAGGACCGAATGTATCATCTACATCCCTTTATAACACGTCCTTTACACAGTAGCTATAAACATTAGTCTGAACTCCAAATCTTCTGGTCCATCAACATTCCGTAATTCCCACTCTTTTTTGTTGCGCCTTAAACAGGGAAATCGCTTTTCTACATAATGCCTGTGTAATTCTTTATGTGATGTTCTTGGTTGAATTAAGAGGTTTGTTTTCTTATAAATGTACGTTGCGGTTTTCAACGAGGACTGTACTGAAATAGATTTTTTCCTAAAATATGGATAGCATATTAATATCCATTTTGATAATTCCTTACTTTTAAGATTAATTTTTGAGTATTGAACGTTCAGATGTTTTGCTTCTCGGAAAGTAAGGGTTTACCTGTTTAGAACAGCCTTTATAAAATTAGAGTGTGCTTAGTGAGTATATTCTAATTTATGGACCTTTTGATAGCAGTTAATTTAACAACCGTAATTTATTTTTGAATTTACTTGCAAGCATGTGAGAATCTCATCACAAGTGGCAGCACAGGGGTGTACACAGGAATTCCTTCTCATAAATGAATCGCGCAAACCTTCTCCCCTGTGACGCAATCTGGGGCATATTTACGAGCTCCTTGCACCGCCTGAGCGTCAGTTTTTGTGACGCTCCAGCAGTGCAAATTGCAAATTCATATCTACTAGGCCACGCAAAGCCACTATGCGTGGCTTCGGATGGCCTCATAGACATGGAGTAAGGCAAGGCACCGCAAATCGATGCGTTGCCTTACTCTGCGATCGGGAGGAGTCCCATGGGCGTTGCAGTGTGTTTTCCCAATGGCGGCTCCCCTGCTAAGGCGGAGGAGTGTCGCGCCACTGGTATTTCAGCAGTGCAAAAAATAAAAAATAAAATGATAATAACAGGACGTTATTATCATTTTATTTTTCAATGCGGGAATCGGGGCGGGTCTGGGCTCTGTGATGGCAGAGTACGGGAGGAGTGGTTTGCACTCCTCTAAGTGCACATGACGGGTTGGCCGGCCCTCTAGGGCCGGCCAAACTGTTATGCACACTTGCCATGTTCTCCATTGGGCTGTGTTGCACAGCCCCATGGAGTACATGCCCAGCCTCCCCAGGCACTGCCTGACTGTCCAAATAGAACGCCCAGACCAATCATGACGCTGCTCCTGCAGCATTGTGATTGGCTGGGAGAGTCCGGAAGCCTGGGTGCTTCCGGTGCTTCCTCACAGCAGACTGAGGACAGGCGTGCAGTGTGGGAGAGGTGTGCGGCGACTTGGCAGAGCGATGGAGAAGGTAAGTTTATTTTATTTTTTTAATCCCCCCTCCGCCTCACCACCCCCGTTCTGAGGCAGCTGCCACTGGGTTATCCCACGCAACACCAATTGGGTTTTGAGGCTGCCCCAGATTTACAAGATCATGTAAACCTGGAGAAGCACCAAATCCTTATGCCTCCCAAGGTGAGGCATAACGGGGAGAAATATCTTTATTTCTCCTCGTATTTTCCTAGTTTAGGAAGAGGGGACTACTTATTTCCCAAACAGACCCCTCTGCCCTATTGGATTTCCCTTGTAATGGTACAAAGTTAGATAGTTTGCAGTAAAGCGAACAGGATGTGTTACAAACATAGAGAGGGTTGCTCATGGAAAATGATTATCCATCCATTCGGAAATGTCCAGGAGTCACCTCTTTCTGAACCTGCAGGAGATCAGAAGTGGACTGAACTTGCTGTCTGTGGCCCGTGCTGAGACGTGAATGGCTGGACCTGCTCCCACTTGTACCCAGGATGGAAAAACAGACTCTGAGGGTCAAACTCCTAGGTGGCAACAGGGACACGGCAAGCTGCAAGAGGCCTTTTCTGGAGCGATGGAGAAGGTAAGTTTATTTTATTTTTTTAATCCCCCCTCCGCCCCACCACCCCCGTTCTGAGGCAGCTGCCACTGGGTTATCCCACGCAACACCAATTGGGTTTTGAGGCTGCCCCAGATTTACAAGATCATGTAAACCTGGAGAAGCACCAAATCCTTATGCCTCCCAAGGTGAGGCATAACGGGGAGAAATATCTTTATTTCTCCTCGTATTGTCCTCTTTCTATGTACACATAGAAAGAGGAAAACACCTCTTAGGATTGTTTCTAATCAGGAAGGTGCCCGCACCTTCCTGCACAAAAAATAATCCTGCCTACAACACAGGCACCCTTACACAATGGTGCAAGGGTTAGAATGGCTTGATGCAAGGTCCAACACCCTCTTCCTGTTGCTTAAAAATACCTGGGGGCAGATTTACAAGCCCCTTGCGACACATTTGCGCCGCCGTTGCATCACTTCTGTGACGCAGCTGCGTCGTAAACAATGTGCCACGTTGCGACATATTTACAACGTGACACATCTAGGGAGATGCGTCACGTTGTAAAGCCCCGCGCTACATTATACCTGCGTCAGGTATAATGTATGCAGGGTGGGCGTTCCGTCGCAAGAAAGCCTCGTAAAAGTGACGCAGTGAAATCTACAAGATTTCACAGAGTCACTTTTACAACGCCGCTGCGTCAAAACCTTACGCCTGCTTGAAGCAGGCATAAGGAGTGACGCAGCACAATAAGTATGGGCCGCCCCTGAGCATTACTGGAGTTGCGTTGTGCTTGCGACACGACTCCAGCAATGCGCTGCCCTTACGACAAAAGATGCGACACGCATCTGTCTATCCTTGCCCCATGGTGCCCCGCATTGTAAATGCGACACATCCGTGGTGGCGCAAGGGTATTTTTGCGTGTCACATCTTTACTGGCGCATCCCTGCTAATATGCAGAGATGCGCCAGTCCTTGTAAATCTGCCCCACAGTATTTTGTGCGGGTGAACACTCCAATGGGGCTTGAACGTTACGTACCCCAGTTAGGAAGTAGTTTGAGAGAGAATTTTTGGGGTATCCTCCCTTTTAAAGTAAACCAAGGTAACTTCTTTTCAATATTTTTCATAGTTTTTCATAAGCTCCTTTATTGTTGGAGATATGGTTCCATTTCTGATAATGATGCAATCTTCCATTTGATATATAGATAAACACTTGCAAACAATCAGTTTTTCATTAGCTCCTTTATTGTTGTACATATGGTTCCATTTCTCTTAAACATGTAATACTCCACTTGATGTGTAGATAGACATTTGCCAACAGCCAACAATTGTTTCGCCCCCTGTGTGGCTATTAAGCCTGGGGCTTTCTTTTAGGCTCAAAAGTTACCAATTGCATTCACGTCTTCTTTAGTATATGCCTTTAGTTCCAGTCCTGGGTCAAATCCTTTGGTACGGTTCGTCCACAGATAATGGTGCAAGGGTGGCTGCATTGGCACTAGGCTGCCAAAACGGCACCAGCGCAGGGGAAAAGGAAAGGAATGCACCATATAAATATGCTGCATTCCTGCCCTTTCACTTTGGTATAGGGCTGTGCAACAAGATGACTTGCTGCGCTGCCCGAAACCGAAACCCCATAAATCAGAGCTTCTGTGCTTCTGCCCACTTCCCTTTATGAAGACTTTGTGGTGATGAAGGAGGTGCAGGATGGAAGGATAGTCTTTTTGACAATCCTTGGTGATTTTAAGGTGGCATTTGTGTTTTTTCTTGTATTCTAACCTTTTCCTTTAGATTTGGATTCAATTCTTAGTAGTTTAGAGATGCCTTTGGTACCAAGGGTTTTACTTCTTTTGATAAAAATAGGTTTTAGTTTGTTGCACATTGTGAGGGGTTAAAATTAGTGTTAGCAGCTATTTTCTAGAAAATATATCTGATGAAAGAATTTGAAAATGACTGAGTTTGTACATTACAGAGTGGGGAGCAGGTATGAAATATTTTATCTCTGAGAAAATTAAAGGTTCTATTGCGCAAGCCTTCAACGGTTTTGTTAAGAGTCATGCGAGGAATTATACTTTATATTAGTGGTTCTTAACTTGTGGTTCGGGGGACCCCTGAGGGTCTACGAAGCCTTCTCAGGGAGTCCACGACTTCTTAGAAAATAAATAATATTACTGATTAATAAAGTATGTATAAATAAAGAAGACAAATGTAAAATGAAAATTTTTCAAACGTTCTGTAAATGTGCAGGAATTTCAATTTGGAGTCTAAAAATTAAGTCAGTATCCTCAGATTGATTTATGGGATCAGGGCGAACGCATCAAATGGAATATAGCATGGACAATGAGTTCCCTCAATTGAAATTAGAAAAACTCCATCCTTCCCATTAATATTTTTTGATATATTTAAGAATTTAAAAAAAGAATTTCATCATTTGTGTATTTGTTTGATGAATGTTTCTTTCTGTATTGTTTTGTGGTTCAGATCATGCTTATTCGGGCTGCCTGCCTTCCAATAATGACTTAGTTGGGGTCCCTGAACCGCTGCTGTAGATGTTTCTAAGGATGAGAAATACTTCTGAAACTGAGTACATTTGGGTAAAGGTGCCAAAATGAATGATTAAGGTGTTACATGCTCACAAAATATATACATGTGTGTATACATAGTCCATAAACAATGCGGCGTGCCACTGGGCACGAGACCATCAGCGGTGCTCGTCAATGGTGCAAGACTGCTACTCACGTCTCTGTATCCAACATGTCTGTTGCAGTCATGAAAAGAGACACCGGTAATCAGGGATCGCTGATTGCAGTTTATTCACAAGTGCTGCTGTGTTCCAGACCGGCAATGCTTTTTGGTTATTACTAGCCATTGTCACAACAGTTGACACCATATTGGCAATATATTAAATGCCCAGTGTAATCCACATGTGATAAAGATGAAAGAAATACTGCCAGTATGTTTAAGAAATTAATTTCTTAGGATATATATATATATATATATATATATATATATATATATATATATATATATATATATATATATATATATATATATATATATATATATATATATATATATATATATATATATATATATATATATAAATATATTATCTACTGGCGGTCGCCAGTAGATAGTTATAGTTAGGACCTATTTTCCATAGGAAATCCGCACCACCTGCCCAGGGATGATGGATTCTGGGAGCTGTAGGACTTGCCGACCTACAGCAGGTGAGCGATCACATGACAGGGGAGGTGTGTCCTTTCAATTTCAGGAGGACTGCAGAACTATTTAAAGCTGAGGCGTGTTGCTGTTTTCAGAGTAGCAGCGGCATCTGAGGAAGGCAATTGTGCCGAAATATATTATGCCTATACTGCTGTCCAATTAAAGACTGGTTCCTGTTTTCCCTGTGTGGCCCCTTCCTTCTGTTCGCTGGAGGTGTTTTGGATATTGTCGCGTCAGCCAGAGACGTGTTAAGGGGCCCCGCTCTGTCAAGTTGGCTGGTGGCATTACTGGCGCTCTGCTTTGCAGTTTGTTTTCACCCGAGGTATCGGATTGCTCCAGTCCACCTCCCAAGTGTGGGTCAAGCAAGGGACGCTGCCAGCTGGCAGCTCGTGACTTCACGAGGCGTGCTGGTTTACTTAAATCAGCCCACGACCCGGCGGACGTGCAGCTTGGAGGTTAGAGCGAATGCGGGGACTCAGGGAGGTCTGAGGACTTTAATAACGCTGGATACAGCACGCCTTGCACTGCAGCACACCAATGCCACATGGATTTTATTTCACAAGTTTCCCCACGCACCACCTGCCCAGGGATGATGGATTCTGGGAGCTGTAGGACTTGCCGACCTACAGCAGGTGAGCGATCACATGACAGGGGAGGTGTGTCCTTTCAATTTCAGGAGGACTGCAGAACTATTTAAAGCTGAGGCGTGTTGCTGTTTTCAGAGTAGCAGCGGCATCTGAGGAAGGCAATTGTGCCGAAATATATTATGCCTATACTGCTATCCAATTAAAGACTGGTTCCTGTTTTCCCTGTGTGGCCCCTTCCTTCTGTTCGCTGGAGGTGTTTTGGATATATATATATATATATATATATATATATATATATATATATATATATATATATATATATATATATATATATTATCTACTGGCGGTCGCCAGTAGATAGTTATAGTTAGGACCTATTTTCCATAGGAAATCCGCAACATTCTATTTGAAATAACTTTGGCGCCGGTTGACGAATCTTCGCGAAATTTTCAAAACTCGTGGCCCGCTCCGGTCCGCTCCTATCCTGAAAGTCTCGGGGTGATTCGTCAAGTGGGGGCCGAGAAAAAAGGGGGGTCCCAAAACGTGTTTTCCCCATGCAATTTTCCATAGGAACCTTTCATCGCAGCTACAGCCCGAACTGCTGAACGGAATGACACCAAATTTGGCAAAAAGGTAGCCCTTGGTTCAGAGTCGTGCCTTTTGCTTAAATGGTGTAAATCCGTTCAGTAGTTCCTGAGAAATTTGAAAAAGAAAACACATATATATCTCGGCGGAGCCTAACCACACATGTCATCATGAGATCTGATTGGCTGTCAGCACTTCATCCTGGAATTGCTGGCAGCCATCTTGGGACCAATATAAATGATAGTACCCCATTGAAATGCATTGTAGTGAATCGAAGATTTTGAGGGTTACCAAAAGGAGAACTATAAAGGGTGATAACAGACTTTAGTTACATTAGAATTCATTTGTTGATGGTACCATACTAATTTCAGGAATTGTGGTGTGTTCTAAGGTGATTTTACCCTGTGAAAAACCTTCTGCTGGGATATCATGAATCATGTTTGAGAGAAAACTATTTTCACATGCTTGTCCCATACAGTTTTGGAAGGTGCTCCAGAAGCTAAAATGAGAGCATATTTTCTGTAAATTCACATTATCTTTCTCAGTCATGTGAGAATGAAGTCTGACATTCTCAGTAAAACATGTACATCCAACAAGGGCAGAGACTGTCAGTTGATTCCTTTGTGTTCTACTGCAGCTTCCCAGAGTGTTCTAAAGAACAACTAGAGTGCTAACAGCCTTACTTATGACAAAAGTATGGCACACCTGAAGCCATCTTGATTGGAATAAACTGGTAACACTTAAAACATTTAATTTAAAAAGGAACAAAATGATGGGGTTCATTTTGTCATAGAAATTATGGTTAGTGCTGTAGAAAGAAAAATTAGGACATGTTTCAAGTGTGATCTCAAATATCTTCCTGTTATATTTCAACAGGAGCAGGCTGTCAGTTGATGCCTTTGTGTTCTACTGCAGCTTCCCAGAGTGTTCTAAAGAACAACTAGAGCGCTAACAGTCTTACTTATGACAAAATTATGGCACACCTGAAGCCATCTTGATTGGAATAAACTGGTAACACTTAAAACATTTAATTTAAAAAGGAACAAAATGAGGGGGTTCATTTTGCCATAGAAATTATGGTTAGTGCTGCAGAAAGAAAATTTAGGGCATGTTTTAAGTGAGATCTCAAATCCTCTTCTATTTCATTAGAAAATTCTGACATGCAGACTGAAACAATCACTTTCAATACCAGCAGTAGACTTCCAGTTAACTCCCTGGTGAGCAGTAGCTTTACTACAGTGATCTAATGAACAACTAGAGTGCTTACATTCTGAATTTATGGCAAATGTGTGACACATCTGAATGCCTTCTTGATGGAATCAAAGTAAAAAACTGAAAGCATTTCCTACTGAGGAGACTGCAGTAAATGACGAAATTAGGAAACTTCATAACAAATAAGTCTCCCAAGATGGCCACCAGTGAAAAAGAGCCCAAATGTAGCACAAATATCACCCAGATGTAGCCCACATATAGCCCAATGACAGAAGTGTGCAAAACATTTTTTATTTTGAATTTTTCTGCAGTTTTATATAGTGCAAACTGGTCAGGTATTGGAGCGTTACATCTTACTTGGACCCCTTATTGCGTATTTTGCACGAAGTACATGAGATTGATCTTGCGAAACATTGAACTTTACGATTCTGTTAACCTGAAGTTGCTCTGAACCGGGCTTTGTAACACCCATTTTTACCTACTGGTTTTAATTAATTCTCACTGTATTGTGTTAGGAAAGAGGATTTACTGTTTTTATGTACACTTTTATGATCTATGTTTCTAAATCAGATCAAATAAAGTTTAATGAATTCTATGTCAGGACGGAGGCGAGGATTATGCATATCTTTCCTCACTTTATTTGCATAGCAGTTCAAAGAAAACGTAACACAACAATCATTAAACAAAAGACTACACAACCCATGAACCATTAGGGGGTAGTCTCCAAGGCAACTATAGTCCAATCATATCACAGTCCATCGTATATAATATCGTGACGTCCCTTCCGCTTCCTCTTTCTTCACTGCTCGTCAGTTAAGTGCATTCCTTACATTCTTGGCTTAATCTGACATTGTTGCTGTTTGTATAGCGGTTTCTTGTGCACGTTATTAGCATTATTGCCTTGGTATTGTTTCATATTCCCTGCGCAGCAGGCTCTTGCCCGAGCGCGTTCTCCCCCTCGCAGTTTCTCCCGCTGTGTGCTCTGCGCGCGGTGAGATCCTGTCAGGCGCGTCTGGTACGAGCGAGGCAGCTCCGTCGAGCGCTCCTGCTGGTCTTTACGCGCGTTTGGGAATCCGGTCACTCCTTTAGTGTCCGCTTGATTCCCGACCAACCCTCGCCTAATTTTGACACCGCTATGCGGTGATTTCCCCACACGGCCACGTTAGTGACCAGCGCCACCTGGTGGTGGTAATTGGTATTGCGCCTCAGTCTATTCTTATAACAGCTTCGGGGAAAGCCCAGCTGTTGGAGCACCGGCGAGGGGGCTGTCTTAAGGATTTTAAGGGCATTTGTTCTGTGCTCACACCCTCTGCTATCATGTCGGGGAGAGGAGTTGGCCTAACGGCTAGGGCGGTCGACCTCGAATCTGGGGAACTGGGTTCGAGTCTCTGCAATGACGCTGAACATCCTGTGATTCTGGGCAAATCACTTAATCTCCCTGTGCCTAACAAAAAATGAATGTGTCCTCATGTAATGCAACTGGTGCTATGTAAAGCGCTCTGATACCCGATTCGGGTCAAGTTCGCGCTATATAAAACTTTGCAAAACAAATGTCTTCTCCAGAAGACCATTTTTACTCCTCCTACCAGGAAGTGGAGGAGGAATGGCCCCCCAACTTCTCCCTCCAGCAGTGGACCAAGCCCTCTCTCTGGCTATTTCTAGGGCGCTGGCTCCTCTTAGGGATCAGGTTGATAAGCTGGCGAAAAGCATCCCTGGGGTGTTCAGTGACCCAGATCTGGTGGTGGCAGGTCCAAGTAGCTACCAGATGGGGACTAAAAGGGCCGTTAAGCATAACGCGGGGCACTTGGAAGGATTTGATAAACTTACGGAGACCTTCCTCAAGAGTGCGCAAACGCTAAAACATGCACCCTGCCGGGAGGCGGAGGGGCCCGGAGAAAATTGCGACACTGTCACCACTATTGTAGACCCCGACGGCGGGTTTCCCTTAGAGGGAGAGGGTGTATCGGAGGACGATTTCTCCTCCGATGAGGATAAGGACTCGGGGCGTCCCTGGCGTCCAGAGTACCACTCCTCTCAGTCCTCGGTTGGGGACGAGGTCCACTCGGACATGTTCGAGCCTACCCAAATTTACCATCCTAGGTCGGCAGAGTGGACACCTGATGCCAAAGTGGCAGAGTATGTGGTGGGGAAAATCCATCAACCCCTTGAAAGGGAGGTCAGGAATAGGATGAGGGGAGAATGCCCCAGGCCCTCACTGAAGAGGAAGGTGGCACACATGCCTGAAATTGATGAGAAACTATGTACCTTTTTCTCCAAGTATATGAGGGATCCCAAGAAAGGAATTGATATGTCTTGGACGTGGTAGGGCCCTTGACCCAAATTATTCAATTGACGGAGCGTTCCAAAGAGTCAGGATCCCCTTTGTCCACGGATATTGTGGCTGGTTGGGCGCACTACCCTAAACCCTAAAACACTACCCCCTCCACTACCCAAACACCACTGCACTACCCTAAACCCTAAAACACTACCCCCAGCACGACACCCTACACTACCCAAACATAACTGCACTACCCTAAACCCTAAAACACTACCACCAGCACGACTCCCTACACTACCCAAACACCACTGCACTACCCAAACCCTAAAACACTACCCCCAGCACGACTCCCTACACTACCCAAACACCACTGCACTACACTAAACCCTAAATATACCCCCAGCATGACCTCCCACACTACACAAACACCACTGCACTACCCTAAACCCTAAAACACTACCCCCAGCACGACCCCCTACACTACCCAAACACCACTGCACTACCCTAAACCCTAAAACACTAACCCCAGCATGACCCCCTACACTACCCAAACACAACTGCATTACCCTATACCTAAAACATGACCCCCTACACTACACAAACACGACTGCAGTACCCTAAACCCTAAAACACTACCCACAGCATGACCCCCTTCACTACACAAATACCACTGCACTGCCCTAAACCCTAAAACACTACCACAGCACTACCCCCTACACTACCCAAACACCACTGCACTAACATAAGCCCTAAAACACTACCCCCAGCACAACCCCCTACACTAAACAAACACCACTGCACTACCCTAAACCCTAAAACACTACCCCCAGCACGACTCCCTACACTACCCAAACACCACTGCACTACCCTAAACCCTAAATCTACCCCCAGCATGACCCCCTACACTACCCAAACACCACTGCACTACCCTAAACCATAAAACACTACCCCCAGCATGACCCTCTACACTACACAAACACCACTGCACTACCCTAAACCCTAAAACACTACCACCAGCATGACCCCCTACACTACTCAAACACCACTGCACTACCCTAAACCCTAAAACACTACCCCAGCACGACCCCCTACACTACCCATACACCACTGCACTACCCTAAACCCTAAAACACTACCCCCAGCATGACCCCCTACACTACTGCACTACCCTAAACCCTAAAACACTACCCCCAGCATGACCCCCTATACTACCCAAACACCACTGCACTACCCTAAACCCTAAAACACTACCCCCAGCACGACCCCTACACCACCCAAACACCACTGCACTACCCTAAACCCTAGAAAGAAACCCCCACCCCATGCCCAATCCCCCTTACCTCTCACTCCTCATGGTTCCTCTCTCCTCGTGGTTCCTGCTTCACATCATCTCTGAGGGGCGGTGCACGTCGTTGTGAGGAAACGGAACAGCCTCTGTTTCCTTACAACGACATGGATCGTCTACATGTTTTTTAGAACGCATGGTCATTTACCATACATACCTTTACAACAAAATTCGTTGTAAAGGCATGCGTGGTAAATGACCATGCGTTCTAAAAAAATGCGTAGTAATGAGTTCGTGATGTACAAAGCATGCGTGGTAATGCATGCGTTGTAATGGTATCGCAAAGTAAAAAGTCATTGTAACGGCTGTTTACCGATCGAAGCTGGCCCCTGTTCTTCAGTGAGAAGTTTATTTGATTAATTAGGAGGAAGGAATGTGGTTTTTTACCGAAAAGTGCATTCCCGGCTGTTGTATTGTGAAAGTGTCCGCGTGGCCTGGTTTCACTTCCGGTGAGAGAGTGGAAGAGTCTGTTTGGATCTAAAGGAGTTCTGTTGTTGGACGGGGCCGGCGCGACATGTCATCAGAAAACATAGCTAATGGAAAGCGTCCTCCCTGAAGTGTGGAGCAGTGCCATGAGAGGTCAACGAGTGTGCGTCCCACCGCAGTATGACCGTACCGCGTGACCCATGTGCCGCCTCCAGGGTACGGGAGGCAGAAGCGGCATCGCAGGTCCTCTTGAAGACCGTTGTAGCACTAATTCTACATTTTGGTACTAGGGTATTTTTACTTCGTTGTTCCTGCCAGATACAAAGAGAAGATCCTGTGTTATTCAGTGCCCTCGTTACCTTTTTTGTGGGTTGTGGTGCTTGTCACTTCGCTGCCCCGCCGGTGCACACGACTGGGCACCCCACCTCGTGTGCCATCTGCAGGGCCTCTGCCCTCGGATCACTGGTTTCGGTTTCTGGAGTGGCAACATAAACAGTTGCTCCCGAAGGACTAGCCTGAACACTTAGGTGAATATCCCCTGCACCAGCATTCCACGGAAATTCTTTCCTAGCTCTCCCACGTCAACGAGCACGGCTCCGCTCGCGACACTGTATGACGTCATCGGAGCCATAAGAGGACCTCGTCGGCGTGCTCATTTTTTCCGTGCCACCGAGGCAAACAGGGGACCGAGACATTTTCACATGTATACATAGTATAATAAATATATATATATTCACTGAAAAAACCATAGGTTTCAGGCACGTTATAGTTAGAAATTAGCATTTAAAAAACCTTAGAAATTCACTGAAAAAACCATAGGTTTCAGGCACGTTATAGTTAGAAATTAGCATTTAAAAAACCTTAGAAATTCACTGAAAAAACCATAGGTTTCAGGGGCGTTATAGTTAGTTGGACATTTCACTCGTACAAAACCATAGAAATTCCCGCGTTATAATTAGTTCAGCTAACTATAACTCGCGCGCCCGCAATGCACTGCTGATGACGTCACATATTACATCACTCATGACATGGTCAGTGACATCACTCATGACATCACTGATGACATCTCAAATGACATCACTGATGACATCACTGATGACATCATCCAGTGAATGTGTGTTTTTCTGAAAATTAAATATGTTTTATATATGTATATCTCAAGGTCGATGGAAGAATAAATGGGTATATAAGTGTCTAAATGGATGATTTTTTGTAAAATTGATTGTATAACTGACTAAGTGTAACTTAGTGAATACATGGGTTAGTGAGTAATGTTTAAATATGAAAATATCTGTATCAGTCTCTCACTTTGTGTATAAGTGGCTGCATGGGTTGGTGAGTAGCTACATGAGTGTCTATATGGGTTATTAGTTGGTTTTTTGAGTATCAGTATGAGTGTCTGAGTGTCTGTATGGTTCGGTGGGGGGTATTACTTAGTGCATAGATGCATGAATGAGTGACTCACTGTTTGTATGTGTTGAAGACAGCATGTGTGCAGGACTGTATAGGTGGATGAGTATGTGTATGGGTGTGTTAGTGAGTGAATGACTGTCTCAATAGTGTCTTTATGAGTTACTACATATGTTTTAAACTAGTATATGTGAGTATTGGTGTATATAAGTGAGTATATGTGAGAGTGAGAGATTGGAAGAGTTACTGTACAAATAAGTAGGTGTTTCTATAAGTGATTGTTTAAGAGAGTAAGTATGTGTAAGTTTCTGTAGAAGTAAGTGTGGTAGTGTGTGTATAACTGTATATGCAAGTAAATGGATGTTTGATACTTTGTTTGCAAGTGTGACTATGTGTGTGAGTAACTCTATGGATGAGTGGCGGTGTGTAACAGGATGTTTAGGTGTATGAGTACGTATGATGAGTGAGTACATGTATGAGTGACTGTATACCGTTGGTGAATGAGTGGATGTGTGTGTAGATCTTGGAATTACTGAATAGGTGTGTTGTAACTGGTATTGGTATGTCCATTGTTTTGAAAATGTTAGTTTGTATTTTTGAGTGTGTGTATCAAAGGTTATATTAGGGTGAGAGGAGGTCTGCCACTCTATCACAAGGATGATGTCATCAGTGATGTCATCAGTGATGTCATTTGAGATGTCATCAGTGATGTCATGAGTGATGTCACTGACCATGTCATGAGTGATGTAATATGTGACGTCATCAGCAGTGCATTGCGGGCGCGCGAGTTATAGTTAGCTGAACCAACTATAACAGGGGAATTTCTATGGTTTTGTACGAGTGAAATGTCCAACTAACTATAACGCCCCTGAAACCTCTGGTTTTTTCAGTGAATATATATATATACATACACACACTACATATATTACCTACTGGCGGTCGCCAGTAGGTAGTTATAGTTAGGACCTTGTTTCTATTCAAAAAGCGTTTTTTCTTTTGCCAATATCTTTGGCGCCGTTTGACGAATGTTCGTGAAAATTTCAAAACTAATGGCCCGCTCAATCCAGCTACTGTGTTGAAAGTTTTGGGGTGATTCGTCAAGCGGGGGCCGAGAGAAAATGGGGTCCCAAAAGGCGATTTCTCCATGTTAATTTCCATAGGAAACTTTAGACAAGGCAACAGCCCGAACTACTCAATGGAATTACACCAAACTTGGCAAAAAGGTAGCTTTTGGTTCAGAAAGTGTTCTTTTTGTTAAAAGGTGTAAATCCGTTCAGTAATTCCTGAGAAATTTAAAGATTTCTCAGATATACAACTGTGGCCGCGATGGATCCGTGAACCCTCCCGATCTCGAGTGTGAGCTCTGATTGGCTGCCAATATTTCAAACCAGGAAGTGTTGGCAGCCATCTTGTGACTCAGTTGAACCGAGTCACAAGAAAAAAGTGCAAAAAAAGAAAAGGGGGCAGGGTAGAATCACCCTGACCCCGTAGGCCTGCTCAGGGGGTCCCACAGGGACCCCGAGGGCCCAAAAAAGCATTTTTTTAAAGAAATTAAGGTGGGATTTGCATTGGGCTCCCATGCTTTGTTTGTTTTAAGCACCCGGGTGGGCCAGGTCCCGGGAGAATGAGGAATTATGGAGCAGGGGCGCTGCCCCGGGGACCGCCACCTCCCTGGGGTGATACCGATTAAATGCAGAGGGCACGCGGCCCCCCAAAGCCCTGGGGACTGCCACCTCCCCAGGGCTAACTTTAAAAATATGATGTGGGGGGCTTGAGCCCCCCCCACACTGCCCCAGGGACTGCCACCTCCCCAGGGCACAGATTAATTAAATGCGGGGGTCTGTTGCGAATCCCCAGCCCCGGAGACCACTACATCCCCGGGGCTTTGATGGTGTTGGAGGGGGGCCATGTGGCCCCACTCACGGAGCCATAAAGATCCCTGGGGACTGCCATCTCCCAGGGTTGGCTCCAGCAATGTCCCGGGGTGCCCAACACCCGGGACATTACAGTTTGCTATGTCCCGCCAATCCAAAGCAAACTAGTGTTCCACTGTGAACAAGTGAGAGCATTTTGCTCTCACTTGTTCACAGTGGAGCACTTTGGTTTTTACCTTCAGGAAGCTGCTTGTCAGCAGCTCCCTGGGGGTAAAAAGCAATGCAGGCTCCCACAGGAGGCGGGAGCTGGCCGGGACTGCGGTCCCTAAAGAGATGGCCATGCCCGACGGGATGGGGTCCCCAGGCCAGAAAGTGGCTGGGAGAGGGCCACTCCCTTTTTGTATTTTTTTTTTTTAAAGGAATGGCCGGGTCCTAGGGGATGGGGTCCCCAGGGCTGTAATCAGCCTGGGGAGGGGGGCCGCGCAACCCCCTTCCTAATGAATTTAAATAATGAATCAAATGGTGTGGCCCCGGGGGATGGGGTCACTGGGGCCGAAATGGCCCTATGGAACTGGGGGGCATTAATTTCTTTTTCTCTCATGGTAGAAGTTGCGACCCTATCACGGCTCTCAGCGCGGCCTCCCCAGTGTAACATCACAGTGGAATCGTGACTCCTTCTTAAATAAATAATTAAATACTATCTAATTCAGAAGGCAGTGTTATAGTTGTGAACTTTTTTTTATAGAGGTAGTGATATTGAACTTCATAATCGCATTAAAATTGTCAGAGTTTGATATAATGTTTAAATGTAAATTAAAAGTTATAGTTGAAAGGTTATATGTGCTGTAGTACATTAAATTCAGGCTTTTGTTTTGCAGATTTGCAAAGGGATCGCGAATCCCCAAAAAATTAAAAATACTATATATGTTTAAAAATATAAAACTTTCACTGTTGGGTTATAGGGTGGCTCTAAGAAGAGCTGTTGTGTTTATTATGACTTGGTTGGCTTTGTTGCTGCTACATGTAAGTGCGGATGCACAGCTTAAGGTTATTGAGAAACACTCTGTTGCCTTATTATTATTAAATTTGTATAGCGCCTGAATCACCCCCGAAGGGGTATCTCTGCTCTTTTGGACATACATAAGAGTGCTGGCGCTATAAAAAGAGTCTAGAACAGATAAGTTTTCAGGGACTTTCTAAACTGAAGATGGTCCGGGCATTGCCTCAATGTAATAGGGAGCAGATTCCAGTACTGGGGAGCAAGATACGAGAAAGCTTTCCCACCTGTCCTTGACTTGTTAATCCGGGGAACTTTGAGGAGGGATTTGGAGCCAGAGTGAGGATCCCTAAGGGGAATGTATTGGTTAAATTTCTCCGCAAGGTAGGCTGGACCATTACCAAACACCGCCTTATGAACGATGCAGCAAACCTTGAATTTTATTCGTTTGCGCACCGGAAGCCAATGAAGCTGTTGAAGAGGCGGAATAGAGGTTGATCTATAAGGGGCATTTAATACCAGCTGAGCCTCTGTATTTTGGACTACCTGTAAGCGGTCCAGCGAGGCCTCGTTAGCCGAGACCAGCAGAGCATTACAATAGTCAAGTCGACTCAGAACTAGCGTCTGAATAAGAGTCTTCCGTGTAGCATCTGGGAGGAAAGGAAATACTCGTCTCAGCAGACTCAGCACATGAAAACCGGAGTTGACCGTGTGGGTCACATGCTCCTTCATGATCAAGGTCTGCTCAATACGAACCCCTAAGTTTTTTACTGATGTCTTTGGGACGGGAGAAACACCCAACTCCCTTGGCCACCACTCTGGTGTCCACAGCAATGAGGCCTCTCCGAAAAGCATAATCTCAGTCTTCCCGGCATTTAGTTGTAGGAAGTTGTTACGCATCCACTGGGATATTGATAACATGCCGGAAGAAAAGGTGGTCTGAGCAGTCAAGGAGGATTTATTGAAAAAGAAGGTAAGCTGAGTGTCATCCGCATGATACCTTCATGTGTGAAGTGAACTCCATCAGTTCTGTAGATGTTAGCATGTTAAAACATAGATTGTTATTATAGATAGAGCCCATGTTATGGTCTCTGAGGTAAGCAGAAAGAGCTTTATTGACATGCTTCCTAGCTTTGTCAATCTGTGAACAGAATTGATTTGACCACTTCCATTTCTGTCTTTGGTATATATTAGAGTATACAAAGACAGTGTGAGGGAAAAGCTACATCAGTTGTGCAAAGGTATCCTTCATTATGATTTCCAATCCTACCCCAGTCAATGTGCCTAGGTCATTGCCACCACAGTACACAATCATGAGGTCAGGGGATTGGAGATGCAAAAAGGTTTTAACCAAAGGCATCAATTGGTGCCACTTTAATCCTCTCTGCGCAAACCATTTAATATCCACATTTTGCAAACCTAGGTCTCTGTCAATACCTCTGTGTTCAGCATACCTTTTGCACCAGAAAACATAGCTGTGTCCTACAATCCATACAGAAAGCATTTTGAAGGGATGTGTGGAAGGAATCAAAAGACATCCGTAGCTGAGTAAGTCAGTTGGTAGAATGAAAGGTATCTAAAATGGTGAAGAAGATGCTATTTTAGAAAAAGCAGATAACTGATTGGCTGTTCATAAACATTGTGTACTTAAAAAATAGGATGCATGTTACTTTGTTGAACAAGCATCTTTCTGATTGGTTATGGAAAAACGTTTGAAAAGTACATTAGACAGGATAAGCTAATATTTTGCAAACGTCAACCACACCTGCTATTTGCATGTGTAAGCTAGTGTGCTGAGTTTGAAAATACGGTGAACTTGTGACCTACTGGTACAGTTGAATGTTGCAGAAACTGTTACTATGTAAACTAGGGTTATGCAAAACAGGAAGGGTTGAAAGTTAACTGTGGTTTTAAAATAAGAAATGGTAAGTTATATATATGTGATGTGCTTCTAAAGTAAGTTTTTCCAAATCAGTACTATGTTTAGAAGTGGTATGTTCTTAAAAAATAATACTAGTATTATTGGAAATAGGTTTTTGAACTCCCATAAGGGTTTGCGACTCCATCGCGATGCTACACTGCGGCACTGCGGTGGAGTCTCGATTCCAGTAAATTACAGAACCAGTTTGGGCACTTTTAGAAGAGACTAATAAAGGGATAATATGTCTAACCAATAGAAATGGGTTTCAGAATTTGAAATAATGAATGAAGCATTTTGATTTGTTACTTACATTCATTTGTGTGCAGAAAGAGAGGGAAAGTTTGCTATTACTGGTTTTAATTTGTTGAGAGTGGTGCATCACATTTATTGTGTGGGAAAGAAAAACTTTTATGAGTTTCTGATAATTCATATTCTGCAATACTATTTGAGAGGTGAGTTACAGATTTGTAAGGAGTGTTAAGTTTTGGGTAGGAGTGATTCAGTGTTTGTAATTATATTTTTAAGTTTGTAATGCATTATTTATAAAGCTTCCAAAGCGTTAGAGAAATGTGATGTTTGAAATATGTTGTGTAATGTAGGCACGTGTATTGTAGTCTGCTTTATTGTACTGAAATGAACATTGAAATAGGTTGTGCATACTAATATTTGTATTTTTGAGTTTCTAATGAAAGTAGTAGAGAAAATTGAGGTTTCTAGATGTATTAAACTGTATCTCAGTCTAAATAAGTATATGTGTGTGTAACATCCATTACGATGCAGGCATTAGAATGGTGCATGCGTTGTAATGGCTTGTATTGTAATAGTATGCATTGCAATGGAAGCTGCATTGTAAAAATCATGCTGTAAAAGTATGCATTGTAATAGTTTGCGTTGTAACACCATGTATACTTAAAATAAGCTTAAAAGTATGAGACTTACAATAGTGACATGAGAAGAGTTGGTCTTTCATATTTGCCTAGGCCTCAGTTTGTGAGGTGTCAGTGAATAGTGAAGCTGCAAGAGAAAAGTGAGGTTTAAGACATTTTAGCAGAGGGATTAGTAATTAGGGTACTTCGTATGAGTCTGTGGAACGGTACACTCGAAGTAGGCTGTATAAATTTAGGTGTATGCTTGAAATGGGAAGTTCAGTCTGTCAAGTTTATAAGTCTGCGTGCTCTCGTGACTGAGGTATGTGTCTACTTGTACATGTATTCTCACATCTGTTATGCATCTGAAGATGCTAGCTTAAGAACCTGGTAGCCTCTCCTACTGGAGGACAAATCTTCTCATTTCTGCTCTCTCATTCGCTCGCACAGGCAGACATGTCTTACGTATGTAGGTGTTATAGAGCCCCTCAAATAGACTTTTTAATACTCATGTGCCCTGTTTTATGAGCAAAAAGGAATACATACACCTTCTTGTACACAAATTTAGAGAGCATGCGGTCTGAAACACAGGTATCCAACTATGTGTGTGTTTCTTTTTCTGTATCATGTCACTAGCAAAAGGCACAGACAGACACCTGCATGCCTTGAGAAACATGGTGAGACTTACAATAGTGACATGGGAAGGATTGCTGTTTTAAATTTGGCTAGGCCCAACATTCTGAGCAGTCGGTGAATAGTAAAGCTGCAAGAGAAAAGTGAGGTTTAACACATCTTGGCAGAAGGATTGGTGATTAGGCTACTTTGTATGAGTCTGTGGAAAGGTACACTTGAAGTAGGCCGTATACATTTAGGTGTCTGCTTGAAGTGATAAGTGCTGTCTGTCAAGTTTAAAGGTCTGCGTGCTCTCATGACTGAGGTATGTGTCTACTTGTGCATGTATTCTCACACATGTTATGCATCTGAAGATGCTAGCTTAAAAACCTGGTAGCTTCTCCTAAAGGTGGAGAAATCATCTCAGTTCAGCTCTGTCATTCGCTCGCACAAGCAGACATGTCCTACGTATGTAGGTGTTATAGAGCCTTGAAACCAAGGAGAGGGGCTCTGAAATCCAAAGGGATGGAGCTCCCGGTAACTTAGAGGTTAAAAATAAATGTTCCCGTTGGAAAGACTTACAGGAGACGATTCACGCTAGGTATGCGACCACATTCATACTCAACACAATTATCACTCCACTCAGGATGTTTAAAGCACTTATATACAAACAAATAAATATTTTTAAAAAATTAATGAACATAAAAATGCACGGATTTTAAATCCACATGGACACTTTTTAAAAAACTTTAAAATCACATTGATTCCTAAATGGAATTGTTCGTATATCTAAAAAGGAGAGTTCATCAAGACAATCAAATTTGTCTTACAAATGCTAATTTGGACACAATATAGACAGCACAAAGCATGGGTATAGATTCCCTGTCTAAGACTTAATTGCTGACTTTGCCAAATTTAACACAAAGAAAACATTAGGCGTCGACGCGTTTCGGTGGCACAATCACAATAGGACCACCTTCTTCAGGACACAACAATTTTCTCCTTTGTAAATGGATCTCATTTCAATCATTAATCACACCTATTATAAAAAAAAGTGAAACATTTTTTTTTACATATCACTTCAGTGGAATTTATTACCATGGACAGAGATTTGCTCATTTCAATTATTTAAAATAAGTTAAACTTTTTATAAAACATCACGATTTAAACAAAATACATTTTTGATTTCCAACTTATAAGTGCTCCAATCATCCCAAACTGGGAACTTACTTAAAACAACAAGAAACAATCCTCTCACATACTGTTTGTTCAAAAACACTCAGCATCGGACACTCGTCACCTTCCATGTACTCTATATTTCAACTCACCGGTGCAACTGCACTCAAATGAATGTTTCTCCAGATCAAAGGAAGTAGATAAATGGTGCTTCAAAAATTGCTAAAATAATCAAGAAGACCCATCATTTTTAGTCATACTATATTGTATATCGTAATTATTGCTCACTTGACCACTTTTATTAAATCCAGCTGCTTTTACCTTTTATAGGAGTTGGTGAATTTTGAAGAAAATAGGTAGACTTTTTAAAATTCGATGATAGTCCAATCTCACTGCTCCCTATATAGTGGGGGAGATTACAAGGTATGTTAACCCCACCATCCTGCTGTACAGAATTCATTGACATCATTAATTTCCTTATGTTTATAGTAAATGATACCACCATATTTTGTAGGGAGTATATTTTCATCTGACCTCACCTTAAGAGGGATTTCAATTTGAGTATCACTCATATATTTTTAATATTTGATAAAAACCGGAACACGTCTCGGTCCCTGAAATTTAAAGTAAATTCAATAAGTAAATTGGGATCCTAACATTTGTAGTTGATCTACCATCTTTATTAATGTTCAAATCTAAGAGTTGAATCAATGGTAATTACATGCACCTCACCTCATGTAATGAAAGTTGCGGTTCTCAATTTACCCCGTCTCATAGGTACCCGGATCGCGTTTCCGTAGCTAAACGTGAAAAGATATAAGCCAATATATAGGATTGTATCTATGCACATATTTATAGTGTCTCAAATACTTTAAAAGCTATTCACAACTATAGCCCTGCAAGTTACAATCCCCGTTCTTCAGTGCTGTTTTAAAATGTATTTTGAACCGGGATAGTGAACCCGTCTGTCTACAATTTCGATGCTGTCAATCGTAACGTGACATTGCCTAGAATTGTATATTCCTGGTAATACACCAATATCTTCATAGTTTTGATGCCACCCAGTCGAGCGCCCTTAAGGAACATGATAAAATAGGAGCGCAATAGTACCGTGATGTAATGTTTCAATATATCACCCTTACTTCAATAGTCAATTCTCCTTCGCAGCAATAATCAATTCTCCCCATTTACGGTAAGGTTATAGAATACTAACTATTATTTACATAAATAGTGCCTATATTTATAAGAGCCACCCAATCTAGTTTCTTTTTGGAAAAAAGTAAAGTCTCTATCCCGCGGCTCTTTATAGCACTCACCTTTTTACTCTGATGGATTCCGCTACTCCCGGTGCCTTCTCTCGGTCGTGGTTCATAAATGAATGAGCCGCCGTGAAGCACCTCCATTTTATCTCATTCCGTATGCGTCCTAATGACGTTATAGAGCTCCTCAAATAGACTATTCAACACGCACGTTCCCTGTTTTATGAGCAGGAAGGAATAAATACACTTTCTTGTACACAAATTTAGAGAGTATGCAGTCTGAAACATAGGTATTGAACTATTTTATGTTTCTTTTTACGTATCATGCCACTAGAAAAAAAGGCACAGACTCATGCATACCTTCAGACACATGGTGAGACTTATAACAGTGACATGGGAAGGATTGCTGTTTTAAATTTGTCTATGCCCAACATTCAGAGCAGTCGATGAATAGTGAACCTTGAAGAGAAAAGTGAGGTTTAAGACATGTTGGCAGAGGGATTAGTGACTAGGCTACTTCGTATGAGTCTGTGGAAAGGTGCACTCAAAGTAGGCTATATAAATTTAGGTGTCTGCTTGAAATGGGAAGTACAATCTGTCAAGTTTAAAGGTCTGCGTGCTTTCATGACTGAGGTATGTGTGTACTTGTACATGTATTCTCACACGTGTTATGCATCTGAAGATGCTAGCTTAAAAACCTGGTAGCTTCTCATACAGGTGGACAAATCTTCTCAGTTCTGCTCTGTCATTCGCTCGCACAGGCAGACATGTCTTACGTATGTAGATGTTATAGAGCCCCTCAAAGAGACTTTTCAATACCCATGTGCCCTGTTTTATGAGCTGAAAGGTATACATACACCTTCTTGTACACAAATTTAGAGAGCATGCAATCTGAAACACAGGTATTCAACTATTTGTATGTTTCTATTTATGTATCAAGTCACTAGCAAAAGGCACAGACAGACGCATGCATGATTTGAGAAACATGGTGAGACTTACAATAGTGACATGGGAAAGATTGCTGTTTTAAATTTGGCTAGTCCCAACATTCTGAGCAGTTGGTGAATAGCAAAGCTGCAAGAGAAAAGTGAGGTTTAAGACATTTTGTCAGAGGGATTAGTGATAAGGCTACTTCGTATGAGTCTGTGAAAAGGTACACTCATAGTAGGCCATATAAATTTAGGTGTCTGCTTGAAATGGGAAGTGCAGTCTGGCAAGTTTAAATGTCTGCGTGCTCTTGTGACAGGTTTGCTAATGTGCAAAGTACAATATTCTACATATTTAGTTGTTATGGAGAGATTGCCAATGTAATTGTAAGCAACTGGTTATTTATTATTATGAATATTAATATATAATTATTTCTAAAGTATAAAATTAAGTAACAAAATAGTAATACTATTCTTTGTTTTTTAGATATTTACTTTTTGGGGGAGAAAATTGAAGATGGCAAGAAAAGATCAAAAGAGAAGAGAAGAAAAACAGTACTACTTAAAGAAAAGTGAAAAGAGAAAATTAGAAGAAGCGCAAAACGTTAGACACAAAAAAAATTCTTCTGGTAAGAGATCTAAACAGTTTGTTAAAATAGTTTTACAGAGTTTGAAAAAAGTCGCAAATGTTGAAAACATAAAGAAAATTATTTTATGGGAAAACAATGCATATTACAAGAAGGGTAAAAGAACATAAGGATATAAGGAGGAGAATGTTTAGAAGTAGAGCACTACAAAATGTATTGAAATATTGTAAAAAATATAAAAGAAGATCAGCAGCTTATGAGAAAGAGCAACAGATTGAAAGTGTAGTAGATAAAGCTTTTGAAATAAAACAAAAATTATTTATATTAATATTGAAGAGAATGAGAACATCGGATAAAAAATGGTGTTTATGAAGGAGAAAAGCAAAAGAAAAAGACTGGTTAATAGAAGTAACTTTTGTAAAACTTTCACTGGTGAATGGAAGCACACTTTCAGTACTGAGCCTTTCTTTAATGAAGAAAGCTATTTTCAACAGAACCCATTAGTGCATGCAGTTGATACTAGTGGTCGATGCTATGAGGTGAAAGATGGTTCTCCCCTTGCAAAAGAAAAAATGGTTGCTAGGAATGTGGAAGAAGTAATAGCTGAAGAAGTTCAAGGGAGGCGTACACAAGCTCCTGTATATAACTGGGATTGTAGCAGTATTTGCAGTATTCAACAGAAATGTATTGACATATTACGAATTTGTTTACGAGGATATGCCAAAAAAGTGTTAAACAGAAGATTAAAGATGTTACAGGGACTAGATCCATGTAAAATTTGAAAATATACTAATTTGCAAGGTCATTCTTTGGCTTGTCTTTCAAGAAAAGTGTGCCAAAGTATTTTTCATCATTTAAGAATGTTAGCTGTACACCACTCTGAAATGCGGAGGTTAGTAAGGAGACTCTATTATGTATGAACTCCTGCATTACGTTGAAGTGAAATGAATACAGCTCTTTTGCATGGTTCTGTATCAGATATAGAGAAAGTGTGTGATGATATACAGTTTCGTCTTTTGGGTTCAGAAGACGAGTGTAGAGAAACTAAGAGTTTGGTGTTGAAGAACACAAGAAAGAGATTAGTATTGATGAGTTTGCAGAAGAAATTACAAAGTTTAACACAGTTTCGTCTAAAAACCAAACTGTATTTGTATTTGTTGTCGATGTACTCACTATAGAAGTCAAACTAGGAATGTTGATTTATATTTAAAAAGTGAAAAAGAAAACAGTGATAAGTGGCAGCAATTTTGTCTTTATTTTTTTGTAAAAAGTCACTTTGTTTTGGGTTGTGATCAAGTAATTTGTAAGTACTGTTACAACAAATTAGAAGAAAACAAAATGCCAGCTAGAGTAGTACATAAAACTTAGAGTTGGTACCCATTCCTCAGGAACTGGCAGATTTAAATGTATATGAGTCTATTCTTATTCAATATGTACACCATTTTCAGGCCATAGTTCGTATGGAGCCTAAAACAGGTAAGCTGCCACCAACAGATTTGCAAAAAGGTCTCAACGGAATAGTTGTATACTTACCTTTAGAATAACATTGAAACTGTTGGTGTAGAGAAAGAGGAAAATGAGCCAGTAGTTATTCTAGTAAATGGTGTACCAACAAAGAGTAGGAAAATCTGTCAAGAGTTTGTAGATGTTAATAAACTTCGAAATGCTAAATTATACCTGGTACAGAATAATATTTATTATAAAAATGTAAATGTTGATGAGGAAGAAATATGCTAAGAAGATGAAATAGTAATGTCAAGTGGCCAAATTGAAAAAGTGGACAAGTCTAGGACTGAAGAGATTTATGAACATTATACAATACATCCTCTGCATTTGAAAGAAGTTATAGGAAATAGAATTGAATTATTTCAAATGAAGGAAGCAAAGGGAACTCCCATGAGTATATGGGAAAAAAGTTTAGAAGCTGGTTGTTTTCCACAGCTATTCCCCACTGGAGAAGGTGGACGATTTGATGAGTGAGATGTACGGATTCTAGCTTTAGAATACCGATCAACAAGAATCTATTGTAAAGATCCAAGATTTCGGCAGTGTATTCCATATATACTTCATCTTCTGTTTGAAAGCGATTTGTCTTCACTTTCATATGCAGTGAACCATATATTAAAAACCGGAGTTCATCTTCAACATGTTTCTGCAAAACAGTTCATGGACAAAGTTGAACAAAGAGATGAACATTTAGAATCTCAGTTAATTAATTTGATGGTGTGTCGAAGTGGTACCAATGAATAGTGGTATCACCGTCATGGTGAGCTTAAATGCATGTTAAGAAACTTAGACACAACTACATGGTTTGTAACACTTAGCTGTGCTGAATATGCGTGGGATGATTTACTTGAGTTTCTACGAGAAGCAAATTCAAATGCTATAAACATTCAATTGAAGACAGCTGGATAACTCTGTTCCTTGGATCCTGTAAATGTTTGCAGGTATTTTAACCACAGATTCCAAGCTATGATGTCATTAATCTGCAATAAAAAAATTCCACCTCTTGGAGAGGTAACTGATTTCTTTTGACAAAAAAAGTACCAAGACAGAGGGTGCTCCTCATATGCACATGCTATTATGGATAAAAAATGCACCAAAATTTGGAACAGATAGTGATGAAGCTGTTTTGTCTTTCATTGAACAGTATGTTACATGTGCCATTCCAAGAGATGGAGGAGAGAAGAGCTTGAGACAACAAGTTTGACGGTTTCAAAGTCATGGATGTGGGAAATACTGCAGACGGAAATTTAAATTTAAAGGGAAATTTTATACAAAATGTTGTTTTGGATTCCCATGTCCTATAATTTCTAAAGGAAGAGTAAATCTTTTTTTCTCAGTAGTAAGGCATACCATAACTCGGAAATCTCCCAACAATACCTACAACTTGAAAAGAACAGAAGCTTCAAAGTACATTAATGACTGCAATCCAGTTATTTTGAAAATGTGGAATGCAAACATGGATATTCAGTATGTTGCAGATAATTCAATTGCTGTTGAACGGTATGTTACATCATTTATTACCAAATCTGAAAAGTCAGAGATGAAAGAAATGTGGGAAGAAATTTCAGCAGAAAAGAGTCTTAGCAAGAAATTGTACAGCTTCAGCTTGAAAATGCTTTCCCATAGAGAGATTAGATCCTATGAATGCTCGGATTGGTTTAGCTCAGCCAGTTTATATTCTAAGTCAAGAGGAATCATTTGGATTATTTATTTTTATTTTTATTTGAAAAGTTTTATAAAGCGCGAACAAGACCCAACCGGGTATCAGAGCGCTGTACAAAGAGGAAAGCTGACGTATAAGTACAGAGACAATATAAATACATTTACAAAAAAGGGTAATATGAGAGGAACCGGAAGCAAAAAGTAAATGAGGGTGCTAGGGGAAGAGTAGGTAGCAAGTGAACAAACAGGTAACAGCCAACCTAGATGAGGCCAAGCAGTTTCATCATCAACTTACTTCAAAGACAAACGAAATAAGTTTAAACCCCCAGTAGAAATGATTGTCAAGCAGTTTCATCATCGACTTACTTCAAAGACAAACTAAATAAGTTTAAACCCCCAGTAGAAATGATTGTCAAGCACAAGTTTCAAACATAAAGTGAAGGTAAATTGTTAAGCATGCAATAAAACACCCAAGCACACCCCATAAGGCAACATGAGAGGAACCTGAGGCATAAAATAAATGAGGACGCTAGGGGAAGAGTAGGTAGAATGAACAAACAATAAACAGCCCACCCAGATGAGGCCGAACAGTTTCATCATCGCCTTACTTTAAAGACAGCTGAGATACGTTTTAAACCCCAAGTGAGAATGATTGTCAAGCACGAGTTACAAACAAAGAAAAGTCAATTGTCAAGCATACATTTCAACACAACAAAGTAAAAATGCTTGTCGAGAATGCAAGGTAATTGACTAGCAAATGACATGGAGGCTATTGTTGATGCAGTTCTTCCAATAGTAGCCATTTGACCTGTTTTTTGAATGAGGCAGTCGAAGGGTTGGCTCTGATCTCTGTTGGTAGGGCATTCCAAATTCTTGGAGCCAGCCCTGAGAAGGTACGATTGTAGGTTCTTTTTTTATTGAATTTCGGTGGTTTCAGTAGTAGGGTATTGGAGCTTCTTAGGTTTCTTCTGGATCCGGAGAGCTCAAGTTTTTTGCCAGGTAAACGGGGCTATTGAAATGTATAGCTTTATGTGCCAGGCAGGCTATCTTGAAGCGGATCCTAGCTTCAATGGGGAGCCAGTTAAGCTGGATTAAGTCAGGTGTGATATGATCATGCTTTCTTGAGCCTGTGATTAGTCTGGCAGAGGCGTTCAGAGTAGCTCTTAGCGGCGCTAACCTAGATTTAGGAAGACCAGCTAGGGTTACCAAGCCATATTCTACTCGTGATATAACTAAGGATTGGACTGCTGATTTCATGTCTTCGTGGGGTAGGAACGGTTTGATTTTCCTAAGAGTGTTGAGCTGATGGTTGGCACTCTTAATGGTTGCACTGATGTGACCTTGCATGTTTAGAAATGTGTCTAGGGTGACCCCTAAAGAGCAGGCGGAGTCCACCAAATGCGGGGTGCAGTTGAGTGCTGAGATTTTTTTGATCCAGTTTTGCGTGGGAGCCTCGTGATTGCGTGGGGAAATCAAGAGAAATTCAGTTTTGAGAGAGTTAAGTAATAAGTGGTTATGTGTTAGCCATTGTTGAGTTTTTTTAAGCGCTCCGTTAAGAGTTTTAATGTCATCTGGAGAGGAGATCTTCAAATACAGTTGAGTGTCATCCGCGTACATGTGGTACTGAATGTTTGAGTCATTTAGAATGGCAGTTAGAGGTTCCATGCATAGGTTGAAGAGAGTGGGCGAAAGTGCAGAACCTTGAGGCACCCCAATAGAGACTGAAGTGCTGGCCGCCAAAGATTGGTTGACTTTGATTCTTTGTGTTCGGTTATGCAGGAAAGAGGAGAACCAATTTAGGACAGGGCCCGATAGCCCCATCCTGTATTGAAGAAGGTTAATCAGGTTATCATGTTTGATAGTGTCAAAAGCAGAGGACAAGTCCAGAAGAATTAGAAGACATGGTGTATCTTGGTCCAGAGCTCTCAATGCGTCATCAACAATGTGAGTTAGCGCTGTTTCTGTGCTATGACCTGATCTAAAGCCTGATTGATGTTGGTCTAGGAGCTAAAATTTCTCAATGTGGTCGCAAAGCTGTGTGTGAACACATTTCTCGAGCAATTTTGCTAGGGACATGATGTTGGTGATCGGCCGGAAGTTACTGGGATCTGTAAGGTCTGCATTGGGCTTCTTGGGGATGGGTGTGACTTGCCCCATTTTAAGACAGTCGGGAATCCTCTCCTGTAAGAGAGATTGTTGGATGATCCTGGACCAGAGAGGCAGAACTGCCAAGTTGAGGTCTTTGAGCAGCTTGGCGGGAGTGGGTCCTTGAAATGGTTGGAAGGTTTCAGAGAAGCCAGGGACAGTGACAGCTCCTCCAAGTCTGGAGGTCGGAAGGAATTCCAGCAGGCATTGTTTTTGGGTGTGTACAGGCATTGATTTTGGGTGTGTATTGCCGTGTAACCAGGCAAACCCTCGGAACTCATAGACAACAAATTCTCAGTGGCCCGTTGCAGTTCCCGCTCAATACTTCTAGACTTTTCAGCGAAGTGCTCTGAGAAGTCCTCCTCACTGGGTCCAGCGATTTTGATTGCTGGAATAGGATTAGCCTGTTGTTTGATGATATCAAACAGTTTCCTGGGACGGTTTTTAGCGCTGTCAAGCTGATCTCTGAAATGATCTGATTTAGCGATGCGAATGAGTTTGTTGTAAGAGCTTCTCATCTTTCTTAACTGTTCGAGGCTAGAAGTGGAGGGGGCATTTCTCCAACGTCTCTCAGAGAGCCTCAGCTTGCGACGTTCGTCATTAAGGGTACCACTGAACCAAGGTTTGGATTGTTTGCAGGGAATCCTTTTAAGTAGCTTCGGGGCTGCAGAGTCGAGAATATTAGACATAGTGTTGAAGTAATGATCCGTCAACTCTTCCAAATTATTCATGGTAGTTGGAGGTTCAAGTAGATTCTTGCTCAAGATGGAAAGGTTAGAGATGTTGATATCTCTCAGGTTACGAGTCAATTGCTTGTTTTTGAGTGGTTGCCCTTGTCTAAGCAATACCTTCTCCTGAATGCGAAAGGAGATTTGGAGATGATCCGACCAATCACATGGTACTATGTCATCTAGCTGAATAATGTGCTCTCTAGCTATGATGAGGTCAAGGGTAGCGCCCATGCAGTGGGTAGGATCGTTGCAGGCCTGTATATAGTTGAGGTCAGAGAGGAAAGACTTAAGAGAGCAGACTACTGGATCATTAGAGTCATTCCAGTGAAGGTTGAAGTCACCGAGGAAGATGTGATTAGGATGGAGGGCTGAGCTGGCAGAGATGGATTCCATTAATTGTTCTATGAAAAGTAAGTTGTTGTCCCCAGGAGGATGGTAGATCGAGTGAAGCACACAGACAATCTTGCCCTTGTTCCAAATTTCAGCGACAAGTAGCTCACAGGAGGACATCGAGTCCTTATGAGTCTGCTTCAAAATGAGGCTGGACCGATGGATGCAGGCAATCCCCCCCCCCCCCAGCTTTAATAGCCCTATCACATCTGACAATGTCATAGCCAGGAGGAATTAAAATGTCAAGTATTGGGGAGGAAGAGTCATTGAGCCAAGTTTCCGTAAGAATCAGGAGGTCTAATTCTTGTGATAAGATGAGTTCGGAGATATCTGCTGCGTGCTTCACTGCTGATCTGCAGTTGAGAAGCATCGATTTGATATGGGAATCTGTGGTTGCTTCCACTAGGTGCGAAGTAACTACCTGAAGTAAGTTGTCCTTATTCAAGAATCTCAGGTTAACACTCGGTTCTCTATCAGGATCGGAGGAGATAGTGGGTATGGAGCTAGGCAAGATTGCATAGTCCTCATAAGATAGTGAGAGTGCGAGCGTGTCAACCTCAGACCCCTGCGTTTGTAAACTACAGGGTCTGGAGTGGAGGTAGGGAGGAGGGGGAGCGGGCCCTCGAGGGTAGTACGGGCAGGTAACAGAGGACCTTTCCATTCCACCATTTAAATTAGTTGCAGGGTGCGAGGGTAGATCCGATTCCGCGGGCGGATATGGTGTGAGGAACTTTTCATTCTTTATTGAGCATTGTAGGAGGATCTGGAGGTTGTCATTTACAGTAAGGAGGTCCCGCTTCAGTTCGGCCAATTGTTCCTCAATCCGCCGAAGACTGACACCATCAGGTGACCGTCCAGTATAAGGTGCAGGGAGATGCCCCTTCTCCATACAGCTATTGCAAGGGGAGATGGACCCCTGCTTAAGCTCAGTTATGGGCTCCAAAGGAGTAGTGAGAATGGTAAGGATGGCGTCAGGGATCATAAGCGGCGGTTGAGGGGTACACCCTTGAGTATGTCCAAGGGGCGGTCCACCGGTAGTATCCTGAGCCCTGGGGGTAGAGCAAGAGGAAGCAGTTCAGAGGAGAGGGTGGCCCAAAGGTAGCGTCCTGAGCAGTGGGAAGAGAGTTAGAGGAGGAAAGCAAAGGAAAGGGAGTCCCTAAGGCATTAGGATTAGGAGTAGGGATAGATTGGACGTGAGGGGAGGGGTTGTTGTTGCTTCTAGTCAAGAGGTTAGGTCGCGGTGTAGTGGGTTTTGGGACCAAGGGCGGTGAGTGTACTATGTTTAGGGGGAAGTCCGTGTCCAAGGGACTGGCAGTCGGATTGAAAGTGGGGGTGGTTTGTGCCTGAGGTGGTGGGACAGGGGGGTTGAGTATGCCGCGGTTTGAGGGGGGTCAGTGTCCAAGGGATCATTGGTGCCGTTGGCTGTAGAGAGGGTGTGGTCAGGAGGGGTAAGTGTCTCGGGATCAGCCTTGTGGTGATTCCTGGTTGTGCGTTTGCTGGTCCTGGTAGTATCGGTTGCCGTCATTGTAGTGGGTGTTTGCCGGCGGAGTGTGATGATAGGGTTAGTGAGATTATAGTTAGTGATGGTGGATGTCCATGAGTTGTATCGTGGGTCATCTGGTGAGGGAGATTGGGTCGGTTCAGGGTTTTTGTCTGGGTGAGGGGCGGTAAGGAAAATTGGGTTAGAAGGCACTGCTGAGTTATAGAGGAGAGTAGCGTTGGGAAGTGCCGATCAAAAGTGGTGAGGTGCGGGTCTGAGGCCTGAATGAGAATGTTTCCTGTTTTGAAGATGGAAATTGTCAGTTCTCCTTTAAAGGTAGGGGAGACAGTTGTGGAGATTTTTTCACCATAGGGAATATTAACCGACTTGGTGACTAGAAAATGAAGAAGGAAGGTGTTTTTCCACTTAGTTGGGCGGTTTGTGTAAAAGATGAAGTTAGTTTTCGTCTCGCCATTAGTAGCAGTGAGGTAGTTGTCAACAATAAGTGTTTCTGGGTGCTGTTTTAGGGTTCTATGCTTTAAGTTCTTTTTAGCATTACTGGTCAGGTTTTCTGGGTAGTTAATGGACCAAGAGTTTGGTCCGTGGCGAACGAGTTTAGAGATCCTGGTGGTATATGGCGGAGGCATAGTTAATGACTGAGAGATTCTGGATCAAAAGAATCGGTTGGAGGAGAAGTTAGTTGTGCATTTGCGTCTTGATGTGGTGTATGGCTGAACTAAATAGTGCGGGAAATGTCAAAAACTGGATTAGGTTGTTTTCTAGTATCCCTGTTTGGTATCAAAAGGCAATGTCATTCCACAGACCAGTATCATTGATCCGCTAAGAAAGTACGCGTTCGTGTCTTATTTAGGTTCCCTGAAGGAGCACTCAGCCTCATCAAACAGACAGGCAGTGTAGATCCAAGGACCTGTAGCAGAACCATCAAGCACAAGTAATCCTGCAGTTCTACTTGTGGCTCTAGGATTGAGCTCTTAAGCTCACTCACGCGATCCAAGTCTCCTAGCTAATGTGAGGTAGGTAGCGATAAATAAGACGTGATTACGAGGAAGATAACATGACTTTTGGGGGGGGGAGGAGAGTGGTCTTCACACAATGTCTGAGCACCAAGAAGTTGAGAGCCACATCACAAAATTATGATCCAGCCGGCTGTCCCACATTAGACTGAATAGACATACCGAGCACATCCCCCACATCCCCCAACTCCATGGTAGACCCCAGACATGATCCATGCAAAGGGTTCATTAAGCTCCCAGGAAGGGCAGCCCTAGATAGAGATGCCTACACATGTAGGCATGTAGGCTGTCTTGCCTACACATGAAATAGAGTATTGAAATCTTTGCAAGAAATCGAATACTTAGCACAATATGAGCCAGAAAGTACTGATAGTCTCAAAACTAATATGTTGGACACATACTATTCCAGAAGGAGTCCACAACTTGAAAACTTGTGTCTGTATGAAATACAAAAGACACACAATTGATGGAAGGAATGCAGAACAAATCAAAACATTCACCCCCAGTCAAGAGATCTGGGTTAAATCCATCATTATTTTGCTCACCATGCCACCCCAGTTCAGACCTGGCCATATGCAAATCAGTCTTGACCCTGTGCCTCATGGGAACAGTCCAGCCCGAACTGCCAAGCCAGGTCCTCCCTGGACCGGAAACAAGCCTCCTAGGACCAGTTTCGGGGTTTCACCCCTCATCAGCCAGGATAGCTTGAATCCAGTGGCACAGTGAGCCCGGGACCCATGTCTGGGCATACCCGGCACACTTAGGGTGAGGAAGCAAAAAACACACAATTGATGGACGGAATGCAGAACAAATCAAAACATTCACCCCCAGTCAAGATATCTGGGTTAAATCCATCATTCTTTTGCTCACCATGCCACCCCAGTTCAGACCTGGCCATATGCAAATCAGTCTTGAGCGTCTGAAAAGTTTCAGCGCTCCGTCCATCATCTCCTTGTGTTTGCTTTGTTCGCCCTAAGTTGGCAGGGTATGCCCAGATGTGGGTCCCTTGCTCACTTTGCCACTGGATTCAAGCTAGCATGGCTGATGAGGGCTGTTAGCCCAAAACCAGTCCCAGGATGCTTGTTTCCGGTCCAGGGAAGACATGGCTTGGCAGTTCGGGCTGTACTGTTCCCATGAGGCTCAGGGTCAAGACTGATTTGCATATAGCTGTGTCTGAACTGGGGTGGCGAAGTGAGCTAAAGAACGATGATGGATTCAACCCAGATCTGTGACTGGGAGTGAGTGTCTGAAAAGTTTCAGCGCTCCGTCCATCATCTCCTTGTGTTTGCTTTGTATGAAATACTTCAGCATTACACATTTAAAAAGAATGTTAAAGAAAATATAAAATAAGAAAAATATGCAGTGATGGATGTTTAGTGAAACATGTGAAAGGGAATCTTCTTAACCACAGAAAACTGAGCCTTGGTGTAGTGAAACAGAATTGCTTGGAGATTTTGACTGCTTTGAAGATATTTTTTAATGCAACTAAAGATAGCATTCAGTGCCCCATTTTTCCAACTTACCTGCAAATGATAAATGATTAAATTGAACAAGAAGGTACCATTGCAGCTGGAATAGCTAGAGAAAGTTCACAAAGCAGTCAAAGTTCTGGTCCACTGACTGAAGATCGACTGGGACAACCACTTATTGAAAATGAAGCAGCAATAGCCGTGAATGAGGTTGAAACTGCAAGGCAGCAAGCACAACAGGATATTATTCAGTTTGAAAAGTTAGAGGAACAACTAAATATTGAACAAAAAGAAATATATCTACAAGTCAAACAACAGGTAGAACATGGTTTGCTTCATGAAAAAAAAGAATGCCAATGTTCATCATTTAACCCAATCCTATTGTACATTAGTGGTCAAGCTGGAACAAAAAAGCGTTTTAATTAAAGTTTTGACCAGCTATCTACAGAAAACTACACAATCACATTTATCTTGAATCGTAACAGCTCCAACTGGATTAGCAGCAAACAATATTAAAGGTATTACTTTACATCATTTACTTACGCTTCCAGTTGAACATGATAATAAACTACAATATCAGAAGCTATCTGGAGGAGCCTACTTTGAAGTCTTAAGAGTACTGAAAAAACTGAAACTTTTAATCATTGATGAGGTGAGCATGGTCGCAAACTTAATGATTGCCTTTGTGTACTTGTGTATGCAATAGATTTTAAAAACAGATTATGATGTTCTGTTTGGAGGAAAGCATTTAATTGTATTTGGAGACCTACTACACCTTACACCCATTAAAGGAGAACCTGTTTTTAAAACACTTGTCCATGATGACACAAGGAAATCTTTGGGAAGTATTGGGAATGTAAATATTTGGTTATACTTTGAATATAAAGAAGTTGTTAAGAATATGCGAGAAGCAGGTGATTAAAAGTATGGAAATATTCTTAAAGACTTAAGAATCAGTATGTTGACGCAACATGGCAAAGAAGCTTTAGAAAGTCGGCTATTAAGGAACTTGGATACATCTGAAAAAAACAGCAGCAGAAGTAATGTACAATATGCTTGTAGAAAACAAGTCTACAGTTTGCCTAATGCCTACACTGCAAGAGCGTTCTACATTTAATGAACAAGTTCTCAAACTGGAAAAACAACACATTCATGAAATTAAAGCTATCAAAAATCGAACATCGAGGAGTAACAATTCTTCTTAATGAGAAACTACAGACTAAATTGGATTCCTTGGAAAATTCTGTATCTAAAACTGCAGGATTAGAAAAGAGTTTACGTGTATGTAAAAACTGTCGAGCAATTTTGCGGCGAAATTTGAATGTAGAGGAAGGATTATTAAATGGAGCAATGGGAAAAGTGGTTGATTTTGTTAATTTTCAAAATAAAGATGGAATAGAATTTATGATTTATGATTATAAAATTTGACCAGATTGATGAGGTAAGACAGATTAGGCGTTGTGTAGTCGTTTTTTGCTTGTAAAAGACTTGTATGTTCGTAGACAACAGTTCCCTCTGTCTGTAGCATTTGTAGTAACTATTCACAAATCTCAAGGATTAAGTATAGACACAGCTTTTGTAAATATTGGAAGTACGGTGTTCAAAGAGGGAATGGCATACGTTGCATTGTCTCGAGTAAGAACATTGTCTGGTTTGTAATTGATAGATTTTGATCAGAAAAAGATTAGTGCTGATGCAAATTGTGTAAGAGTGTACAATCATTTAAGAAGACTTTATGCTGCTCATTTAGGTGAATATCCAATAGATGAGAAATGTATACTGTGTCAAAAATGGAAACACATTAAACAATCAAGTGAGGCCGAAAATAAGAAAACAATTGAAGAGAAAGTTGAAGGCATAAAGAAAAAAAAATAGAAAGTGATAATGAGATTGTAGGATACCAGTTGGAAAATACTTCGGGTATCAACTGTTATGCTAATGTGATTCTGAATGTTGTGTTTCATTTAACACATCTTCATCATGAAATCATGGAAAATCGTGGAAACAGATTCTGTTCCGCTATACATCATGTATTTCAACAGTTGGTAAATGATAGAAGTAAAATACATACTGCTTCTGGCATTCGACATCTTTTAGATCTATGTACTGGTTCATTGACATCCACTCTAAACATAGAGCAAGATGCACAAGAATTTCTAATGCTCATGCTTGGAGTATTAGAACACGAAGGAATACACATTGATAACTTATTTGGACTAAGTTACAAATGGGACCATAACTGCGAAGAGTGTTCATTTAGTTCTACCACTGAACTACAATCAGAATGATTCCTATACTTAACAATACCAGACTGCAAATCAGTACCTTTTAACAAATTGATTAACCCCTTAACCGCGGCGCAAATTCTCCCGCAGTGCGGGAGAATTAATGAGTGGGCGGGGTTTCGACGTCCAACGGACGTGCGCTGCACCAGGGAGGTAGTGCTTGCGTCGGCCATTGGCCGACGCAAGCACCGAAGGGGTTAAAACAGCAAATCAAGATATGACATGTTCACATTGTAAATCAGAGATGTTGTCTACATTACATGTAGAAAGATTTGGAAAATATCTCATTTTAATGTTACAACGTTGTAGACCAAATGGAAGAAAATTAGAAACAAAAATTACAGATTTTAAAGGAAGTCAAATATCTATTGCAGTGAGAACTTATACAACAGTGGCTATTATTTTTCATGATGGACTTACTACTACATCTGGACACTATGGGGCATATTAGCAAGGGCACTATCGCCGCTTTAGCGGCACTTTTTGCCGCTAAAGCGGCGATATTCTTATCGCCCTATCAGCAAACTGTCTCTAACAGCAGTTAGCGACAGTTTTCGGGCATTAGCGCCCGTGTTTTACCGCTTTGCATGTCAGCGATATTTATCGCTAATGACATGCAAAGTGGGCGTTCCCGACGAACAAACCTGGGAAACACCCGCTAACAGGCCTATCGCCTATTAGCAAGGTGGCCATGGCCCCAGTTAGCGACGTGAAAAGTCGCGCTAACCGGGGTCATCGCCATTTATTTAACACCTGCAATTAGCAGGTGTTAGCCATATCTAACATGGGGGTGGATTATGCTGATACGACCACAGGGTCGTATCAGCAAGAGTTATCGCCGTTTTCCATGAAACATCGCTGGAAAACCAGTGATGTTTCATGGAAAACACAGCTATGGCTGGAATAATTATCGCCATAGTGCTAAATGCCGCTAATACAGCGTTAGCATGGCAAATTATTCCGACGATAGCCGGCGATAAAAAAGTGCTCGCTAAACACGCTTTGCGATGTTTAGCGCACTTTTTAGATAATATGCCCCTATACCTTTTATTTAAAGTGCAACAAAGGATGGACACATTGCAATGATGCCCACCTGGAATTCAAAGCCAGATTGCCTTCTCAGTTACCAAATTCTTATATGTTATTTCTCCAGCCAAAGTTTTGAGTACATCATTCGGCCTATTGGGGAAGATGTCAATAAAAAGTAGAAAGCACTGCAACCTATTACTGTTTATAATTAGTGTTTTGACTATTATTTGGCCTAATTGATATTACTTTAAAAAAATTGTGTTTAAAAGCAAATAGTTTATAAATCAGTTGTCAATATTGTACCAGATATAAATGAGATATTACATTATTCAAAATATATTTGTGATAAATAATGGAGTTAATGTAGATGAACGAAGTGATTACCAAAGTGTAGATAGTAAAATGCATAGCTGCACATATTCATAACGATGTACTATGTTTATTTGGTTTTTTTTCCAACAATAAACTTGATTGTTATTTTTCCCCGCTGTTCCATGATGATGCTACATTGAAAGCACTGTGTATGGTGAAGTTATGTACAATCTGAGAACAGCTAAAAAGGGAAACTGATGTTGTGATCTAATTCTAAATTAATGTTGAGTTCTCAAATAAATTATATTGTAATTCCTCTAATATATTATCATTAATTAACATTTTTTTCTTCTTTTTCATAGTACGTACTGTTGAAGATTGGACGCTTGAGGAAAACTGCGGGCAAATCCATTGTCCCTGGACCTCCCAGCCGAGGCTGTGTCATCTCGAGCCCTTTGTGCCTTCCTGAACCTGGCCAGTTACTTTCAAGGCCACCGCGAGTGCACTGCTGCATTTTCCACACTCTGGTGGGACTTCAAGTCCCAGAGTGCAACGTGTGTTTTCCCGCCACAGACGTCCATCGGTCAGCTGAGAGGGAGGGGCCGGTGGTGTCCTCATCAGCGCGGCTTGCCTCCCGTGGCGTGGGACGCTTGAGGAAAACTGCGGGCAAATCCATTGTCCCTGGACCTCCCAGCCGAGGCTGTGTCATCTCGAGCCCTTTGTGCCTTCCTGAACCTGGCCAGTTACTTTCAAGGCCACCGCGAGTGCACTGCTGCATTTTCCACACTCTGGTGGGACTTCAAGTCCCAGAGTGCAACGTGTGTTTTCCCGCCACAGACGTCCATCGGTCAGCTGAGAGGGAGGGGCCGGTGGTGTCCTCATCAGCGCGGCTCGCCTCCCGTGGCGTGGGACGCGCGCGGGCTGCGCCCGGGCTGCGCTTGGGCCAAGGGCGGGCCCTTCCTGCGCCCGTCAGCGCCAGGAAGAGACGGGACAGGGCCACCACTCTGATAACTGACTCTAGGGAGTAGAACTGACTTAAGGGGCGTCCTAAGGTACTGTACTCTTTTTTTTTATTTTTGCTCTGATGAACCCCTGGACCTACAAAAGCAAATAGTTTTGGTACTTTTCAATCTACACTAACTAATATTGTTACGCTTTGGTTTCTATTTGTGGGATACAGTTACCAGGGTAGCTAAGGCAATCTGATGGGGAAAAGGAAACAGTTGGAAGAGTGCGGAGAGGGCGGGGAGGCAGGGGGAGCGAAACCTGGCCGGGGCAATAAGGGCAAAAGGGCGAAAAAGGCAATCAAATCATCGGGTAGTAACTGTGTGATGGATCGCATCGATAGTCGAATTAATGAATGCGAGGTCATTTTAGAACCTGCCTCAGAGAAACCAGTAGCTAGTAAGAAGAAAAACATATCTAAGCAATGCCCCCCCTTCTAACTTGTCAATACCGGATATGTTTCTTAAACAAAACAGTACTAAGGCCCTAGTAAACTGTATTGATAAAGCAATAGAGGAGGAGAGGGTATTAGATTTTAGTGCCAGTCCAGTGATACTTCCGTCAGATACTTATTACGAAGACCCCCAAGTCCTCTGTTCAAATAGATTTCAGTCATTACTAACGTTAGAAAACCCAGTTTGTGATGAGGGTGAAAGGCTAATGCCAGTTCGGGTCTTTGTGGCCGAAACGAATGAAAGGCAGGATGTAGACACAGACTTAGACATTAGTCGACAGAATTTAACGGAATTGGTAATGTCATTAAAAACGGAAGTGAGTTCTATGAGAGGTACGATAGAGGAATTAACTCTACTGGTTAAATCGCTGGTGCTAGACTTAACCCAAAGTAGGATAGGGAATGTAAACAATAACTGCCATACAGCGCGCCAGCAAGGAGTTACTCCAGCGAGGGAAATAGGCACTTGGCCAGCATTGACATGTAGGCCTTCTCCCCAGCTAGATAATGCCAGTCGAAACTCACAACCTCAGCTGATGCCTAAAAATTTACTGAATACCGTCTCAAGTAACTGCATTGGTACTAGGAGGTTGGGCGACAGGAGGGTACTTGTATTACCTACTAGAAACCCTCCTGGATTAGTGGAACAGCAGCAGAAGGACAATCAGCCTATTTCACTTCAGCATGATGCTGTGGTAAAGAATATACCCAACACATATCCTACTTCCAACCCTAATAGAATCTTAATGACCAACGTACCAAAATATGACGCACGAAGAGGCATAGAGAACAGGGAGTCGGTAATCAATAAGGCTATTCACTGGATAAGGCATGTTAGGGGTTGCCGATCTGTAATTAGGGATGACATAGTTTCAGCATGTAGGCTATCCTCACCTACCCATCCCTTTGATTGTATTGAACTTTTAATGAAAAGTGTAGATCTAGTAGAAAATCTTTTTACACTTGAGTTTCGCACCACATCACCAGGCCACTCAGCTATCCAATTTAGACGCTTCCTTCCGAATGATCACAGCAACTGTTTGGCAAAAGAAAGGCCTACCAGTTTGCAAGGGAGCTCTGCGTTGGATAGTAATGATTGACTCACTAAGGGTTCAGCATTAAGAAAACAAGACCGCATAATCCTGAATTCTATCATAAGGAAGAACCCTGTGTGCCCGCAAGACCAGGTGACAGAATTGGCCCAATCTACTCCGCTTAATAAAGCTCTAACATTGCTAGTAAACGAAGTGTATGAGAATGGTAGTTCTGTGCACCCTAAGGTCTCATCAGTGGAAATGACACAGACTTCCATCCTAAGCTTAGCCAGCCTAGCTCAGGCAGACAGTAGTTCGATGGAGGGTCATTTGTCCCATCCCTCTATAGATGGGGCTTTGACTCGGAATACTTCACCATATAAGAATTCTATCCTGTCATGGAACATTGCAGGGTTGAGTAAAAAGATGGTCTCTCCAGAATGGCATGCATTCATTAGAAAATATGATATCTGCCTTTTCCAAGAGACCTGGGCAGAGAATCCACTGTATTGTGAAGGGTATTTAAACTATCACATACCAGCCTGCAGGGGAGAAAAAGGGAGGCCATCTGGGGGTTTGACCATTTGGGTGCGACAAAATCTTCAGTTAACTATAAAGGAAATCCAAATCCAAAGTAAAGACATCCAGGTAGTTAGGCTGATTTTAAGTGCAGGTCAAATAATAGATATCTATAACATCTATGTGCGGGGCACAAGAGGCAAGAAATCGGGAGTCCTGGATGTTCTAGATGCTCACCTAGATTCTTACCAGGAAATTACTAAAGCTATTATTGCTGGGGACTTTAATATGACATTTGAGCCTCTAGTCCAGGAGGGAGGTAACCACCTAGATGATGCAGATATTTTCTGGGGCATCCCGAAGTTGGAACTGGATCCTATAAGAAAGTGGACTGATGTGGTCATTCAAATCAATACTATCTGTATGGAAAGGGATTTGAGGGCGGTCAATGGGCGTACGCACTCCGATAGGTTTGGGGCCAAGACTTTTAATAATGGATTTAGCTCCAGTAGAATTGACTATGTATTGTTGAGTTTGGATCTATGGCATCTTTTAAATGATATGGTAGTTATTGATAGGGAGGAAAGTGACCATAACCCGCTGTGCATAACTACTCACCGGTGGGGGCCTAAGACACAAATAGGATCTAGTGATAATAGTGTGGCGAATGAAGTTAGTTGTTCAAACGATATGCGACGTCTTAAATGGGCTCAAATTATCGAAACACCAGAATTACTAGATTGCATAAAGAAGGGAGTGGATAGTGCTACCACCGAACTTGAAAGGAAGGTGAAAAGTTCTAATGGACTAGACGAAATAACAAGTACTCATAACCTTTTTTTTGCTGATTTGCGCACCTATTTCTTTAAGCAGGGGAGACAAAAAAAGGTCTTTAGACAGAAAGGTGAGCGCTGGTTCAACAAAGAGTGCAGAGAAGCTCGGCTTGCGTTAGGGGAAGCCATTAAGGTAGGAGACCCTATAGTAGTACGTAAGGCAAGAAGTGTTTACAAAGGAACTCAGGCTTCTGCGAAGAGAAGTTGGGATGACAAAAGATAGCTTGAGCTAAAGGTGGCCTGCGCCTCAAAAAATTCTAAGGTATTTTGGAATGTTTACAAATGGGGGAGGGGAGGCTCAGCAGCCCCTGAATCATGTTTCCCAAAAGGACTGGGTGTCCCACTTTAGACCCCAGTATGCCTCAGAAATAGTCTATGATGAAGGTGGCTTCACCACTACACCATATCAAGGCCCAGTCTTTTGTGAGGAAGAGGTCGACATTGCACTTAGGGCAATCTCAGTTGGAAAAGCACAAGGGCCAGATGGCATACCGGAGGACGTTTTCCTATATGATAGAGACAAGTGGAATCGTTACATCCTCTTGTTGACAAATGCTATCGCTCAGGGGGCGCCAATACCAGAATCCTGGAGAGGAGCAATAATTATACCAGTCTATAAGAAAGGGGATAGGTCATGCCCCGGGAATTACAGGCCAATCAGTCTGATTGACTGTATGCAAAAGGTTACGGGGAGATTGGTATTGAATAAAGTACAGACCTGGATCGATGAGTTCAATGTTTTATCTCCCCTTCAAGCAGGGTTTAGGGCATTAACCAGCACCATTGATCAGGTGTTTAGGTTTGTTTTGCTTTACTGGAAAACTGTTACTTTGGGCAAGGGTAGATTATACGCCGCATTTGTTGATCTCAAGTCGGCATTCGATCTAGTTCCCCGAGCAAAACTCTGGAAGGTGCTACATGAGTTAGGGATGCCACATGAGCTTTTGTCACTTATTATTAGGCTGCAGGATGAGAATAGTGCCAAGATAAGATGGGGGAATCAAGACGAAGTGACTGAGTCGTTCCCTGTGGAAAGAGGGGTGAGACAAGGATGTGTGATGGCCCGACACTATTCTCATTATATATTAATGGAATAGTGAGTAGTATGAGCTCTACCCCTACGGATGCCCTAAGTCTAGCTGGAGTAAAAATCCCCATACTGTTGTTTGCGGACGACCCTTTAATTATCTCCAAGACCCCTAGCGGACTGCGAAAGGCCCTCAAAATATTTGAGGAGTTCTGCTCATTGCGTGGGTTAGAGGTTAATGTGTCGAAAACAAGATTGATGGCATTTAATACCCAAAAGGTACTGAAGGGCGGAATTGCTATGAATAATAGACCGCTAGAATATGTAAAAGAGTTCACTTATTTGGGGGTCAACTTCCAAAATAATCGGAAATGGAATCATCAGATAGAATTGGCATCCCTTAAGCATAGACAACTTGCGGGGCGGTTCAACTCGAATACAATACCTCATATACAAAACCCATAAGTCCTGGTCTGGAGATTTATAACACAAAAGTTATTAGCTCAGCCCTTTATGGTTCGGAGCTGTGGGGCTGTGAAAATCTGGTGGTGCTTACATACTCTGAAAATAGATTCTTGAGGAATATTATTAGACTACCCCAAAGCACCCCAATGTGCCCATTATTGCTAGATTTGGGGAGAAAACCGATTGCAGCCCTAGCGAAATTGTGTCCTTTATTGTATTGGCGTAGAGTATGGAGTGTACCCGAACTTGCAGGTTATGCAGCAGGGTTTTTAGATATAATTAGAGCCGACACCTTTCACTCTATAAAGTGGCTACGGACAGTTAGAGATATTTTATTTAATATTGGCATGATCCAGTTGTGGAATGATCCGGAAAATTCTGCCTTCCCTTCAAAACAATGTACGAAGGAGTTGTATTGGGAATGGGTTTATCTCAATGTTTTTAGATCTAGTGATTCTTCCACTTTGACTGGTTCTTTTTGGAATTCAAAGCCATCCCGAGGATGGAGTCTTATTGGGACCTCATTACAAAACCATTGGACCGGAAATTGTATTTCCAGTTTAGGGTAGGCTCCCTGCCTTTGAGAGCTTTTACTGCGGGATGGAAAGTATCTAGTGATAAAACTTGTCCTTTTTACAAAGATAGTGTTGAGTCTTTGACACATTTACTATTTGTTTGTGTTGGATACAAAATACCACGTCGTGTTTGGTTATGGCCAATTTGTAAGCTCATAGGCACAAGAAGGGCGCAGGAGGCTGAAAGAATACTGCGCTCGGATACAACAGCACCTATTGTCATAGCAATGGCGAAATATCTAGGGTGGTCGTGGGCTTTAAGATCAAATTACCTACGACATGTATAAGAGAGCTATACAAAGAGCTGCCCCGCAAGTTTTGTAATCATAAATACTCTTGAAGGGAAGGTCCTTCTAATGTATTATAAAATGTACATGTTACATGTTTTAAAGTTGGTTTTAATATATTGTTTTTTATAACATTGTATATATTTTAAAAATAATCTTTTTAGGTTATGGATTTTTATGATGGATGGTTCCTATATGCTTTTATGACTTAATTTGTCGAATAAAGCTATTTGAAACGAAACGATTGAAAATAGTTTTATTGCTGTTCAGGATAAAAATACTCAAGAATTAATTTAGTAAGTGATATATGAAAATTATTTGAGAGGTAAGGATATATTATAGAATATTCATAATAAGCAGCTTAATTATTCACTGACTGCTTACAATGTTACGCCTAGCCAAATATAAAACAGCAACTCATCTAATGTCTCTGTTGTAAGTGTTACAATCTTTGTGAAAATGTCAATGTGTGTATCTGTCTGTCTTTATGGTGATATGGTACATCAAAAGAAGACTGCAAATACCAGAATACCTCTGTTTTCTACTATAAGCTGTCTAAATTTGTGTACAAGAAAGTGTATGTATTACGTTTTGTTTATTATACGGATCAGGTGTGTTTTGAAAGAGTTTTTTTATTAGATTTGAAAATTTTACAGTTTTGAAGTTTGATGTATGTTCTCATTTGAGGGCACTACCCATGCACGTATGCAATCAACCAGGCAGTATGCATGTACTTATGCAATCACATAAGCACTAGTTGTGCAGTTATCCAATCATTCAGGCAAGACTTTTACACTCAACCATTGATGCAGGCACTAGCAATGCACTTATACAATCATCCAGGCACTAGCCTTGCACTCATCCACTCACTCAGGTACTATCCATACACTCCTGCAATCACTCACACACTTCACATCCACACATCCAATGATCCACCCAGTACTGTTGCACTCATCCATTCACTCATATACTACATATATACTCATCCAACCACCCAGGCACTACTTATGCACTCATGTAATCACTCAGGTAGTACCCTTGCACTCATCCAGTTACCCAAGCACTATGCATGCACTCATGAAATCACTCAGGCACTACCTGTGCATTCATCCATTTACTCAGGCACTACCTATGCACTTATCCATTCATTCAGGCACTACCCATGAATCATCTGGACTCTACCCATGCACTTATCCAATCAAACAGGCAGTACCGATGCACTCATCAAATGAGCTAGGTACTACGCTTGCACTCATCCATTCTTTCAGGCACTACCCATGCTCTCATCCAATTACCCAGACAACTACCCTGCACTCATCCAATCACTCAGGCACTACTTATGCAGTCATCTATCTCAGGCACTATCCAGGCACTCATTCAATGACCCAAGCACTACCGTTGCACTCATCCATTCACTCAGGCACTACCCATGCATTCATCCAATCACTCAGGCAATACTCATGCACTCATCCAGTCATTCAGGCAGTAGTCTTGCACTCAACCATTCACTCCTGCACTACCCATACACTCCTGCATGCTCTCAGGTACTAACCATACACTTATACAATAAAGCAGGCACTACTCTTGCACTCATCCAGTTACCCAGACACTACTCATGCACTCATCCAATCATTCAGGCAGCATTCTTGCACTCAAGAATTCAGTCAGGCACTCCCCATGAACTTATGCACTATGCTTGCACTCATCCAATGACCAAGGTACTACCCTTTCACTCATCCATTCTCTCAGGCACTAGCTAAGAACTCATGCATTATCTGAGACACTATCTATTTATTCATCCAGTCACCCAAACACTACGCATGCACTCATGCAATCAGCCAGGTACTCTCCTTGCACTCATCCAGTCACCCAGGCACTACCCATGCACTCATCCAATCACTAAACCACTACCCATGCAGTCATCCAATCACTCAGGCACTACCCATGAACTCATATATCCTATCAAGCACTACCTATGCACTCATCCAATCACCCAGGCACTATGCATACACTTATTCAATCACCTAGACACTCCCCCTGCACTCATCCACTCGCTCGGGAACTAACCATGCACTCATCCAATCACTCAGGCACTACCCTTGCACTCAACCCTTCACTCAGGCACTATGCATACACTCATCCATTCTCTCAGGAACTACCCTTGTATTCATGCAATGACACACACACTACCTTTGTAGTCATCCATTCACTCAGCCACTACTCTTGCACTAAAACATTCACTCAGGCATTACCCATGCACTCATCCATTCTCTCACGTACTACCCATGCACTCATTCAGTCACTCAGGCACTATCTTTGTACTCATCTATTCACTCAAGCACTACCCATGAACTTATCTAATCACTCAGGTAGTATCCTTCAACTCAACCATTCACTCAAGCAGTACCCATGCACTCATTCAATCACCGAGGCACTCAACATGCAGTTATCCAATCACTCCAACACTACCCATGCATTCATCCAATCACCCAGACACTACCCATGAACTCATCCAGTGAGCCAGGCACTAGCCTTGCAGTAATCCATTCACTCAGGCACTACTCATGCACTCATCCAATCACTGAGGCACTATCCTTCAACTCAACCATTCACTCACACAGTACACATGCACTAATGCATTCACTCAGGCAGTACTCATGCACTCATCCAATCACTCAGACACTACCCATGCACTCATCCAATAACCCAGGCACTACTCTTACACTCATATATTCAGTCAGGCACTACCCATGCACTCATCCAATTACTTATGCACTACCCATACACTCATCCTCTGACACAGGCACTACCCTGGCACTCATGCAATCACTCAGGCAGTAACCCTGCACTCAACCATTCACTCAGGCAGTATTCCTACACTCATGCATTCACTGAGGTACTACCTATGCACTCATTCAATCATCCAGGCACTATCCTTACATTCATCCGCACACATTTATGCAAGCAATCAGTTTCACTACATATAATTTTTCTATATTTAACCAGTATAGGTGGTTCCGTAAGAACCTTTTTTTTAAACTATTTTAAGGGTTTTTTGTATTTTATAACAATTTTTTATTTTTTTTAGTGTTTTTGACATTTTAAAGAGAAAAAAACTTATGAAGTCCAAATTTCTAAAGATCAAAGAAACACAAGGCTTCAAACCCCCCCAAAATATTAACACTTGTGTGTTTTGAGAAGGTTGATGATAGCATCAATAGAAAGTTCTCCAACGCAGAGAGTAGTTAGGCACTTTCTGCAGTATATTCCTGCATCTGCCAGTTCGGGGGAGATCTGGGGTTGAGGAGTGGTGAGAACAGCTCCAGCAGATGTTGATGGCTGATTTGGGTCACCTTCTGCAGCTTGCTCCCTCTTCTCCCAAGCCATTACTTCTCGCGCAAGATGAGTTGGGTGCATCGTCTCAAGATGTTTTTTCATAGACAATGTGCCACAACAATATTATTTCTCCGATCTCTCCGATTTCTGTAGAGAAATTTCTGGCATATGAAGCAAGTGACTTTGCGAGCATTCACCTTTTTTTCACCCTCCGGCATGGTGAAAAAGGCCCAAGCAATGCTCTACTTGCGCTTTTTGATGGGCTCTTTAACCCCTTCGATGCTTGTGACGGAACCATGCCGTCATGAGTCACGGTTGGGCTGTGCTCATGACGGCATGGTTCCGTCACGACCACGCCCGCGATTGGAATGTCCAGCACCGGGCTGGAATTCCTGCTGCAGGCAAGGTGTTAATATCTTCAACGTCCTCTTCTGGATGTGAAGATGCCATTTTAAGATATTTGTTGGTCAAAACACCAAAAATATAAAAAAAATTGACTAGAGCCTACAAAAAAGCTGTCTACACATGCAGACTCACCCAAAATAAGAGGAAAAGAACAGGTGTTGGATCCTCCCTCTAAGAGAATGAAAACCTTTTTAACCAATAAAAAGCTTTCTTTCCATGTCACATGGAGTCGCGTAGGAGTCGTGCACCCATCGCGTTTACGTCGCAGACCCGTAAAATGTGCTAAATTTAATTAAAAAGTATAAATTGCTATTTGTAAATTGTGTTTGAAACTATTTTAGTGGAAAGACTTTAAGCAAAACAGATATTTAAACTTGGCACATTGATATTTCAGACTTTTTAAAATTACGCCAGAGTAGCGACCCCTACGCGATACCAGAAATACGTGCCCGCTGGGTTTGCGACTCCTACGCGACTGGTGCACGATGGTGCTGCATACATAAAAATGTGTTTTAAATGTCTTAAAAATATTTTACAACTACACTAATACACATTTTTTACATTCAGTAATAAACCTATTTGTTTCAAAAATATATTATTTCAGTGTAAATATGTATTTTACACTTATATTCGCATAACGGCTTCGCGCACCGAACGCGTAGATCCGTGACTGGTGCGTGATACCGTCGCGTCTATAAAAATCTGTTTAAAACATTTCAAAACAAGTTTATAACTTCTGTAATACTAATTTTTTACACTCAGTAATAAACCTCTTCATAAAAATATATATTATTTTGTTGTAAATATGTATTCAATACTTACATTCGTATAACGGATTTGCGCACCGACCACGTAGGTTCGTGATCGGTGTGTGGCCCTTTTTTGGAAACAAAAAAATATATATATATAAAAAGAAGATATTTATCATAATGACACAACAGTACATCTTCTATACTATTAAAAGTAAACATACACAACTTAATTTAGCAAAAAACAGTAAAACAGTTACCTCAATATATTAAATACAAATTTTCTTTTTCTATTCTTTTTCTGTCATATAATATCATGCTATAGACAAATATTTCAATTTACTACCTATGTGGGTGTAGTTAGAAATTAGCATTCAAAAAACCTTATAAATTCACTGAAACAACCACAGGTTTCAGGGGCATTATAGTTAGGAATTAGCATTTAAAAAACCTCAGAAATTCACTGAAAAATCCACAGGTTTCAGGTACATTATAGTTAGGAATTCACATTTTAAAAAACATTAGAAATTCACAGAAAAAAACAAAGATTACAGGGACGTTATAGTTAGGCTGACATTTCACTCGCACAAAACCAGAGAAATTCAACCATTATGGTTAGCTGAGCTAACTATAACTCGCGCCCCCGCAATGCATTGCTGATGACGTCACATATTACATCACTCATGACATGGTCAGTGACATCACTGATGACATCACTTATGACATCTCAAATGACATCACTGATGACATCATCCACATAATCTCTGATGCACCTACGCACATCCCAATATAACCTTTCATACACCCACTCCAAATTTGAGACTACCATTCTTGAAACCATTGACATACCAACACCAGTACATACAAACCCACTCACTGATTCATAGGTCTACATACACATCCACTCACTGACCCATGCTGGCACTCATGCAGCCAGTCACTCACCAATAGAGCCGCTAATATATACACTCATACACCGTCAGTCACCCATAGAGCTACTCACACACCTACTCACTCACCCAAACACTCAATCACACAGCCACTTACTCAACCATACAGCAACACACACACACTCACTACTCATACATATACTAACAAATACTTACTCTCCTTACAGTCCCTGACACAAGCAAACACTCACAGACACAGCCACTCTCACAATCACTCACTCACACATATAGTCATTTATATACTCCAACACTCACATATACTGCCTTTCACATCTGCAGTTACTCACCCATATACCACTGAGACATCCATTCACTCACCAACACAGCCATATGCATACTCACTCGCCCATACAGTCCTCACAGACGCACTCATGAACCCATACACCCAGGGATTCACCCACTCATACATCCATGCAGGGAGTCACACACCCCCGCACCCACCCACACAGACACTGAGGCACCCATACAGGTACTCAGACAACTAATGAATAACTCATATAGACACTCATGTACCTACTCACCAACCGATGCATCCACTTACACACCAACTGACAGACTGATACACACATTCACACAGATTAGTCACTCACCCATACATTCACTAAGACATGTTTAATCACTCACTTATACAGTCAGTCACACACCCACTAAATCATTCATAAAGACACTCATACACCCACTCATTGTTTGAATACACCTTGGGATATATGTATAACATTCTTAAACTCAGTCACTGGATGATGTCATCAGTGATGTCATTTGAGATGTCATCAGTGATGTAATCAGTGATGTCACTGACCATGCCATGAGTGATGTAATATGTGAGGTCATCAGTGGTGTATTGCGGGGGCACGAGTTATAGGTAGCTCAGCTAACTATAACAGTTGAATTTCTCTGGTTTTGTGCCAGTGAAATGTCCAACTAACTATAACGTCCCTGAAACCTGTGGTTTTTTCAGTGAATTTCTAAGGTTTTTTAAATGCTAATTTCTAACTACAACGTCCCTGAAACCTATGGTTTTATCAGTGAATTTCAAAGGTTTTTTAAATGCTAATTTCTAACTATAACGTCCCTGAAACCTATGGTTTTTTCAGTGAATTTCAAAGGTTTTTTAAATTCTAATTTCTAATTGTAATGTCCAAAAAATGCTTTTTCTAAATTTGTAAACCTTTATAAAAATAATGTGATGTTTTCTCCTTTCTAAAATATGCATGTACCTTTTTTTTTTTATTTTTAAAGTGGATTTGTGTACCGATCGTGTACCAGTCACGGTGGTTGTGCAAATCCCAAAATGTTGCCACCATATTGGTTAAGTCATGTACGATGCACTTATGGTATGCAAAGGGTGCGCGGTTCTGGACCCCGCGCAACATCACGTACGTATTTCCGGGGGTCACGCTGGGTGCACGAATCCATCGCAAATCTTTTAGTTTTAAAAGTATATGTGTATAACTTTATTATATATATTATACCAAGAGATTACTTAATATAACTGTAAATATCATATATTTGTAATTGTAATAAAGATATATTATTGTTAAATATATTTTTCGGGATTCGCGCCAGGTGCGCGCCGGTTGCGCACCGGGTGCGCGAATCCCATGTGACTTCAAAAGAAATAATTTTATTGGTTTAGAAGCTTTCTATTCTAGAACTTGAAGGGCCCCACCTGTTTTTTTCATTCTTCCAGGAGCATCTTTTCAAGAAACACCTCTTGTGTTTTCTGTGCCTCTTTATTTGATTTTTTTGGTGTTTTTTTCCAAGAGAGGAAATGGCATCTCAAAATCCACCACAGGATATTCCTGCAGATGAAGAGGAGCTGGAAGAACCCATGAAGAAAAGGAAAGAGAGTATTGTGTGGGCTTTCTTCGCTATCCCAGAAGGAGAGAAGAAGGTGAATGCGCATAAAGTCACCTGCACTGTGTGCAAGAACATTTTATCTCGTGGATCAAAAAAGTAGTATTCCTGCGGGACTTCATCTATGCTGAAACACCTTCAGACCATGCACCCAAACCGTCTTGCGCGTGAACAACATTGGCGCCAAATGCAAGAGTCACAGCAAGATGATCAGGTCGCAGGACCTAGTACTTCTGCGGGATCCACTGCATCCACACAAATTGTTCCAGAGTTTGCATGACTGGAACAGCACTGCATAAAGTGCAAGAATTTTCTTTGTGCAGGCGAGCAATCTGTTGCAGCTGTTGTTGCTGCTGCGAAAAATCATCATTGTTAAATATTTTTTTGTTTTTGCAATGAGTTTCTAATTGCAAAATGTTTCAAAAAGTTTTTTTAGTTCATTTCCTTGTTTTTTTCAATCTTTTGTTTAAAAAAACACCCAAAAATTAATAAAAGAGTTCACAAAACACAAAAAAAATTAAAAACAAAAAAAGAAGAAAAAAATGGTTCTTTTTTGAACCGCCTAATTGGTTCAAAATAGACAAACTTGTATGTGTTCTATGAATGACTGCAAGGCTAATGTCTGAGTAATTGTATGAGTGAATAAGTACTGTCTGAGTGAATGAATGAGTGCAGCAGTATTGCCTGAGTCATTGGATGAGTGCATGGATAGTGTTTGAGGGAATTAATGAGTGCAGCAGTAGTTCCTGAGTGATTGCATGAGTGCATGGGTAGTGACTGGCTTATTGCATGAGTGCTTGGGTAGTGCCTGGGTGATTGGAAGAGTGCATCGGTAGTGCTTGAGTGCATGGATAAGTACAAGAGTAGTGTCAGAGTGATTAAATGAGTGCATGGGTAGAGTCTGAGTGCATAGAAGAGTGCATGGGTTTTGCTTGAGGGAATGGATGAGTACAAAAAGATTGCCTGAGTGATTGGATGACTGCAGGCATAGTGCCTGGGTAATTGGTGGAGTGCATAGCTTGTGACTGGCTGATTGCATGACTGCAGGGGTAATGTCTGGGTCAGTGCTTAATTTGAGCCGGAGGTTTCCGGTGCTAAGCGCCGGCACTTAATTTGTTTCCGGTGCTCGGCACCGGCACCTAATTGTCAACACCATACTTAGAACAGTCCACCACATGGTGGCGCTGCTCATCTAATTTAGAGATGAGCAGAACAACGGTAGTTTAGGAATACAATATACATTAAAATTGCTAATACCTGCCTCCCCAGCCATTCCTATAGCTTTGGGGACCTGGAATAATCTGAACTGTCGCATTTACATGCAAGAGAGATGGTTAGTAGCTGTTTTGGCAGCGATGACAAGGGCGATGGGTGCTGCAAGCTGCAGTGGCCTCCTGGTCAGAGCCCTGGCACTTAATATTTTACAAATTAAGCACTGGTCTGGGTGATTGGAGGAGTGCATGGGTAATGCCTGGGTGCATGGAAGAGTGCATGGATAGTGCCTGGGTGCATGTAGGACTGCATGGGTAGTTCCTGGGTGATTGGAGGAGTGCATGAGTAGTGCTTGGGTGTTTGCATGAGTGCCACAGAAGTGCCTGAGTGCATGTATGAGTGCATGCGTAATGCCTGGATGATTGCATAAGTGCATGGGCACTGCCTGAGTGATTGAAGGAGTGCATGGGTAATGCCTGGGTAATTGCATGAATGCAGGGGTAATGTCTGGGTTAATGGAGGAGTGCATGGGTAGTGCCTGGGTGATTAGGCGAGTGTATAGGTAGTGCCTGGGTGATTTTATAAGTGCATGGGTAGTGGCTGGGTAATTGGAGGAGTATATGGATAGTGCCTGCATGACTGGAGGAGTGCAAGGGTAGTGCCTGGGTTATTCCATGAGTGCATAGGTAGTGCCTGGGTGATTGCAGGGGTAGTACCTGAGTGATTGAAGTAGTGCATGGGTAATGCCTGTGTGATTGCATGAGTGCAGGAGTAATGTCTGGGTGATTGAAGGAGTGCATGGATAATGCCTTGGTGCATGGAAGAGTGCATGGGTAGTGCCTAGGTGCATGTAGGACTGCATGGGTAGTTCCTGGGTGATTGGAGGAGTGCATGACTAGTACCTGGGTAATTGCATGAGTGCAGGGGTAGTGCCTGGATGATTGGAAAACTGCATGGGTAGTGCTTGGGTGAATGCATGAATGCTACAGAAGTGCCTGAGTGCATGTATGAGTGCATGGGTAGTGTCTGACTGATTGCATGAGTACATGGGTAGTATCTTGGTGATTGGAGGAGTGCAAGGGTAGTGTCTGGGTTATTGCATGAGTTCATAGGTAGTGCCTGGGTGATTGCATGAGTGCAGGCGTAGTGCCTGGGTGATTGGAGGAGTGCATACGTAGTGCATGAGTGATTGAAGGAGTGCATGGGTAATGCCTGGGTGATTATATGAGTGCATGGGTAGTGCCTGGGTGATTGCATAAGTGCAGGGGTAATGTGTGTGTCATTGGAGGAGTGGGTAGGTAATGCCTAAGTGATTGCATGAGTGCAGGGGTAATGTGTGGGTCATTGAAGGAGTGCATGACAAATGTGTGACTGATTGCATGAGTGCAAGAGTAATGTCTGTGTCATTGCATGACTGTACTGGTAGTGTCTGGGTGATTGTAAAAGTGTATAAGTAGTGCCTGGGTGATTTTGTAAGTGCATGAGTACTGGCTCGATGATTGGAGGAGTGCATGGGTAATGCCTAGGTACAACAAGGAGTGCATCAGTAGTGCCTGTGTGATTGCATGAGTGGATAGGTAGTGTCTGTATGTTTTTATAAGTGTATGAGTATTGCCTGGGTAATTATATGAGTACAGCGCTACTGCCTGGGTTATTGGAAGACTGCAAGGGTAGTGACTGGGTGATTGAAGGCGTGCATACGTAGTGCATGAGTGATTGAAGGAGTGCATGGGTAATGCCTGGGTGATTATATGAGTGCATGGGTAGTGCCTGGGTGATTGCATAAGTGCAGGGGTAATGTGTGTGTCATTGGAGGAGTGGGTAGGTAATGCCTAAGTGATTGCATGAGTGCAGGGGTAATGTGTGGGTCATTGAAGGAGTGCATGACAAATGTGTGACTGATTGCATGAGTGCAAGAGTAATGTCTGTGTCATTGCATGACTGTACTGGTAGTGTCTGGGTGATTGTAAAAGTGTATAAGTAGTGCCTGGGTGATTTTGTAAGTGCATGAGTACTGGCTGGATGATTGGAGGAGTGCATGGGTAATGCCTCGGTGCAACAAGGAGTGCATCAGTAGTGCTTGTGTGATTGCATGAGTGGATAGGTAGTGTCTGTATGTTTTTATAAGTGTATGAGTACTGCCTGGGTAATTATATGAGTACAGCGCTACTGCCTGGGTTATTGGAAGACTGCAAGGGTAGTGACTGGGTGATTGAAGGAGTACATGGATAGTGCATTGCTGATTGGAGGAGTGCATGGGTAATGCCTAGATGCATTGAGGAGTGCATCAGTAGTGCCTGTGTGATTGCATGAGTGCATAGGTAGTGTCTGTATGTTTTTATAAGTGTATGAGCACTGCCTGGGTAATTATATGAGTACAGCGCTACTGCCTGGGTTATTGGAAGACTGTAAGGGTAGTGACTGGGTGATTGAAAGAGTACACAGATAGTGCATGACTGATTGGAGGAGTGCGTGGGTAATTCCCAGGTGCATTGAGGAGTGCATTAGTAATGCCTGTGTGATTGCATGAGTGCATAGGTAGTGCCTGGATGATTTTATAAATGCACAGATACTGCCTGAGTAATTGAAGGAGTGCATTTGTAATGCGTGGGTGATTGCATGAGTGCAGCGGTAATGTCAGGGAGATTGGAGGAGTGCATGTGTAATACCTAAGTGATTGCATGAGTGCAGGGGTAATGTTTGTGGCATTGCAGAAGTGCATGGCTAAAACCTAAGTGATTGCATGAGTGCAGGCGTACTGTCTGGGGGATTAGAGGAATGCATAGTTAATACATCAGTAATTGTATGAGTGTGGGGGTAATGTCTTGCTGATTGCAAGAGTGTAGGGGTAGGGCCTGGGTGATTGGAGGAGTGCATAGGTAGTGCCTGAGTGATGTTAAAACTTGAAGGGTTCTGGCTGGGTGATTGGAGGAGTACAGGAGTAGTACCTGGGTGATTGGAGGTCTGTATAAATAGACCTTGGGTGATTTTATAAGTGTATGTGTACTGCCTGAATGAATAGAGCATTGTATAGATACTGCCTGGATGATTGAAAGAGTGCAAGGGTAGTGTCTGGGTGATTGCATCAGTGCTGGGATAATGTTTAGGGGATTGGAGAAGTGTATAGGTACTACCTAGATGATTGGAAGAGTGTATGGGTAATGTCTAGCTGATTGCATGAGTGTAGAGATACTGCCTGGGTGATTGGAAGAGTACATAGGTAGTATCTGGGTGATATTATAATTGTATGGATACAGGCTAGGTGATTGGAGAAATGCATGGATAGTGTGGGAATAGTGCCTAACTGTATAGATCAGTGCATGGGTAGTGTTTGAAAAAATGGATGAGTGCAATAAAAGTGACTGTAAACATTACTTCATATTATTATGCTTATTACATTATTTCATCTTACCTTCTTTATTAAAGTAGATATAAAACTCAGTAAAACTATTTTACAGTACTTTTGTTGTAAACTGAATTTAAAATCTTTTCAAACTTTTGTATTACTTTCTGTAAGAAAAACTGTTATTACATATAATATTATAGTTTTAAGAACACAACATAATTTTAGAATTACATAACCTATTCAGTTTCCCTTTTATGCTGTTTTCAGATTCTACTGAATTCCACCATACACAGTGATTTCAATGTAGATCATCATATAACAGCGGGAAAAAAATACAATCAATGAGATTGTAAAAAAAAACAAATCTGCGTTGAAAATATTTACAACAAGTTCTACTATCTGTTTATCTATCTACAGTTACTAAATTACATTCTTCAACTACATTAAATCATTTATTTCTCTGAAGTATATTTTCTAAAATATACACTCTCATTTACATTGCGTATAATATAAAGATCGAATATATAAACTACTTCTTTCAAACACAATTTTGCAAATGCAATAAGAATTATCACAAACAATAATCCAAACAGTAATTGTTCACATCTTCCCAATAAGCCGAATAATGTTTCCAAATCCATTTGCATTGAAAATATCCAAAATAAACTCATAAATTTGTGTTCACATCTTCCCGAAAGGCCGAATGATGTTTTCAAAACTTTGGCATTAAAAATATCAGCTATGAATCTGGTAATTCGAAAGGCAACCTACATTTGAATTCCAAATGGGCATCATTGCAATGTGTCCATCCTTTATTGCACTTTAAATACACAGTATAGTGTCCAGATGTTGTAGTAGGTCCATCATGGAAAATAATAGCCACAGCGTTAGAAGTTCTTCCTGAAATTGATAGTTGACTTGCCACAAAAAAAATTATTTTGGTTTCCAATTTTCTTCAATTTGCTCTACAACGTTGTAGCATTAAAATGACATATTTTCCAAATCTTTCTATATATAATGTTGACAACATTTCTGATTTACAATGTGAGCATTTCATATCTTGATTAGCTGTTTTTACTAATTTGTTAAAAGACACTGATTTGCAATCTGGTATTGTCAGATATATGAATCGTTCAGTGTCTATTTCAGTGGTAGAAGACAATGAACATTCTTCACATTTATGATCCTATCTGTAACTTAGTCCAAACAAATTTTCAATTTCTATTCCTTCATCTTCCAATACTGCAAGCATAAACATAAGAAATTCTTGTGCAGCTTGTTGTATATTGAGTGTAAATTGCGAAGAACCAGTACATATATCCAAAAGATGCTGAATGCCAGAAGCAGTATGGATTTTAGTTCTATTAGTTACCAACTTTTGAAAAATATAATGTAGTAAAGAACAGAATCTTTTTTCTCCATTTTCCATAATTTCATGATGAAGATCTTCTAGATAAAAGACAACATTCACAATTACATTAGCATAGCAGTTGATACCTGAACTATTTTCTAACTGGTATCCTACAATATCATCAACAGTGTCCATTTTTATTTTCTTTGCAGCTTCATCATTCTCTTGAATTGTTTTCTTTTTTTGAATCACACTAGAATGTTTCTCATATTTCCGTTTTGGACATACTACACGTTTCTTATATATGGGATATTCACCTAAGTTAGGAGCATAAAGTCTTCTTAACCGATTATACTCTCTTTCACAATTTGCATCAGTACTAATCTTATTCTCGTCAAAATCAATCAAATACAAACCAGATAATGTTCTTACTCAAGACAATGCAACGTATGCCATGCCCTCTTTAAACACTGTACTTAAAATATTTACCAAAGCACTGTCTACACTTAAACCTTGAGATTTATGAATGGTTACAGCATATGCTAAAGAAAAAGGAAAGTGTTTTCTACGAAAATAAAAGTTTTTTACAAGCAAAAAACGAACAGCACAACTTCCAATCTGTTTTACCTCTTCAATTTGATCAAATTTAATCTTTAAAAATTCAATTCCATCTCTGTTCTGATAATTAACAAAATCAACAACTTTTCCCATTGCTCCATTTACTAAACCTTTTTCTACATCCAAATTACGCCGTAAAATTACCCGACAGTTCGCACATACATATAAAGTCTTTTCTAAACCAGCAGTCTTAGATACAGACTTCTCCAAAGAATCCAATTTTGACTGTAATTTCTCTGAGAGAAGAATAGTAACTCCTTCGTGTTCCATTTTATCAATGGCTTTTATTTTCACTATTGGTTGTTTTTCCAGTTTCAAAAGTTCTTTATTGAATGCAGAACACTCTTGCAGTGTTGGTATTAGGCAAACTATAGACTTCTTTTCTCCAATTTGTTTGTACATTATTTCAGGTGCAATGTTTTCATTTGGAAACAAGTTCGTTAGTAGCCGACTTTGTAAAGCTTCTTTACCATGTTTTGTCAAAACACCAATTCTTATATCTTGTAGAATGTTTCCATAATGTTCATCACTTGCTTGTCGCATATTCTTAAAAAGTTCTTTATATTCAAAATGAGACCAAATGTTTACATTTCCAATACTTCCCAAAGATTTCCTAGTATCTTCATTGACAAGTGTTTTAAAACTGATTTCCTTTCACAGGAGTAAGTTGTAGTAGATCGCCGAATACAATTACATGTTTTCCTCCAAATAAAACATCATAATCTGTTTTTAAAATCTGTTGCATTCTTAAATGTATAAAGGCAAGCATTAAGTTTGAAACCATGCTCACCTCAGCAATGATCAGAAGTTTCATTTTCTTTAGTACTCTTGAGACTTCATAACAAGCTTCTCCAGATAGCTTGTGATATTCCAACTTATTTTCATGTTCAACTGGTAGCATAAGTAATCAATGTAATGTAATCCCTTTAATGTTGTGGGCTGCTAACCCAGTTGGAGCAGTTACAACACAAGATAAATGTGATTCAGTGGTTTTGTGTAGATAACTGGTCAAAACTTTAATTAAGAAACTTTTTCCTGTTCCAGCTTGACCACTGATATACATTCGAATAGGTTTAAATGATGTGCATTTGCATTCTTTTTTTCATGCAGTAAACCATGCTGTATCTGTTCTATCACTTGCTGATATATTTCTTTTTGTTCAATATTTAGTTGTTCTTCCAAGTTTCCCAATTCAATAATATCCTTTTGTGCTTGTTGCATTGCCGTTTCTACTTCACTCATGGCTATTGCTGCTTCATTTTCAAGAATTGGTTGTCCTAATGGATCTTGACTTAGTGGAGCAGAACTTTGACTATCTTGAGAACTGTCTCTAGCTATTTCAGCTGCAATAGTAGTTTCTTGTTCAATCTCTTCATTAAACATTTGTAGATAATTTAGAAAAATTGTGCATTGAATGCTATATTTACATGCATTAAAAGAATCTTCATAGCAGTCAAAATATCCAAGTAATTCCATTTCACTACGTCAAGGCTTGAAAAGTTGCAGAAGTACTAAATAGAAAAATTCCCTTTTATCTGGAGTTTCGCAACTGAGTTTCCTGTGGTTAATAAGATTTCCTTTGGCATGTTTTACCAAACATCCTTCACATCCAATTACTACATATTTTTCTTCATTTATATTTTCTGTAACATTTCTCTTAAAACTGTAATGTTGCAGTATTTCAAAGAGACATATGTTTTCCAGATGTGGACTTCTTTTAGGATAGTATGTATCCAACATATTAGTTTTAACAATATCTGTACTTTCTGGTTCATTCAATGCTAAGTATTCTATTTCTTGTACAGATTTCAATACTCGATTTTGTGTTGCAGCAAGACCTAGACTTACCCAAATGATTCCTCTTGACTTTGAATATAAACTTGCAGAGGTCAACCGACCCGAACATTCGTAGGATCCAATCTCTCGATGGGAAAGCATCTTCAAACTAAAGCTGTACAATTTGTTACTAAGAGTCTTCTCTTGTGAAATTTCTTCCCACATTTCTTTCAACTCTGTCTTTTCAGATTTGGTTATATATGACGTAACATAGCGAGCAACAGCAATCGAATTATCTGCAACATACTGGATATCCATGTTTGCATTCCACATTGTCAAAATCACTGGATTGTAGTCATTAATATACTTTGAATCTTCAGTTCTTTTTATGTTGTAAGTATTCTTCGGAGATTTCCAAGTTATAGTATGCCTTACTGCTGACATGAAACTGTTGACTCTTCCTTTTGAAATTACTGGACGTGGGAATCCAAAACGACATTTTGTATAAAATGTTCCCTTTGACTTTTATTTCCGTCGACAATATTTTCCACATCGATGACTTTGAAACCGTAAAACTTGTTGTCTCAAGTTGTTTTCTCAACCTTCTTTTGGAATGGCACACGTAACATACTCTTCAATGAAAGACAAAATACTTTCATCAGTATCAGTTCCAAATTTTGGTGCATTCTTGATCCATAACAGCATGTGTATATGTGGTGCACCTCTGGCATGGTACTCCTTTCTCCAAAAGAAATCAACAACTTCTCCAAGAGGTGGATTATTTTTATTGCAGATAAAAGACATCATAGCTTGAAACCTATGATTAAAATATCTGCACACATTTACAGGATCCAAGGAACACAGTTCTCCAGCTGTCTTCAATTCAATGTTTTTAATATTTGAAATTGCTTCTCGTAGAAATTCAAGTAAATTGTCCCATGCGTATTCAGCACAGCTAAGCGTAACAAACCACGTAGGGGTTCCTAAGTTTCTTAACATACATTTAAGTTTTCCGTGACGACAATACCAATACTCATTTGTACCACGTTGACACGCCATCAAATTAATTAACTGAGATTCTGAATGATCGTCTCTTTTTTTAACTTTGTCCAAAACCTCCTTTGCAGAAACATGTGTAAGATGAACTCCCGTTTTTAATGTGTGGTTCACTGCATATGAAAGTCCAGACAAGTCACTTTCAAACAGAAGATGAAATAAATATGGAATACACTGTCGAAATCTTGGATCTTCTGAGTACAATCTTGTTGTACGATATTCTGAAGCTGGAATTTGTACTGGTCGTTCATCATATCGTCCACCTTTTCCAGTGGGGAAGAGCTGTGGAAAACAACGAGCTTCTAAACTTTTTCCCATACACTCATGGGAGTTCCCTTCGCTTTCTTCATTTGGAATAATTCAATAGTGTTTCCTATCACTTCTTTTGAATGTAGAGGATGTATACTATAATGTTCATAAATTTCTTCACTCCTGGAGTTGTCCACTATTTCTATTTGGCCAGTTGAAATTTCTCTTTCATCTTCTAAAGATATTTCTTGTTCTTCCACATATACATTTTTATAATAAATATTGTTTTGTACAAGATATAATGTAGCGTTTTGAAGTTTGGTGACATCTACTAACTCTTGCCATATTTTCCGACTCTTTGTTGGTACACCATTAACTAGAATAACTACAGGTTCACTTTCCTCTCTCTCTACACCAACAGTTTCAATATGTTTCTTAAAATCTAAAGGTAAATACACAACTCTTCCTTTTAAACCTCTTTGTAAATCTGTTGGAGGCAGCTTACCTGTTTTAGGCTCCATACGAACTGTAGCCTGAAACGGGTGCACAGACTGAATAAGAATGGACTCATACGTATTTAAATCTACCAGTTCTGGAGAAATAGCTACCAACTCTAGGTTATTATATACAGCTACAGTACGGTTATTTTGTTCTCTTCTAATGTGTTGTAACAATATTTACAAATACGTTGATCACTACCCAACTCAAAACGACCTTCCAACAACAAATAAGCACCAAATTGCTCCCACTTATCATTGTTTTCCTTTTCACTTTTTAAATACACATCAACATTCCTATTTTGACTTCTATAGTGAGTACGTCGACAACAAATACAAACATAGTTTGGTTTTTCACAAGAAAGTACCTTAAACTTTGTAATTTCTTCTGCAAACTTCTCAGTAGTACTATCTTCTATCTCTTCTTCAACACCTACACTTATCAAACTCTCACTTTCTCTACACTCCTCTTCAGGACCAAAGAAACGAAACTGTATATCATCAGAAACTTTTTTTACATCCAATACTGAACCATGCAAAAGAGCAGTGTTTATTTCACTTAAAGATAATGCAGGACTTTTTACATAGTACGATCTTCTTACTAACTTCCGCATTTCTGAGTGATGTACGGCTAACATTCTTAAATGATGAAAAGTACTTCGACACACTTTTCTAGAAAGACAAGGCAGAGAATGACCCTACAAGTTAGTATATTTTCTCACTTTACAAGGAACTAGTCCTTGCAACATCTTAATCTTCTGTTTAACACTTATTTTTACCATAATCTCGTAAGAAATTTCGTAATATATCAATAGATTCCTGTCGTATGCTACAAATATTACTACAATCCCACTTATACACTGAATGTTGAACTTCTTCAGCTATTACTTCTTCCACATTTCTAGGAACCATCTTTTCTTTTTCAATTGGACAACCATGTTTAACCTCATAACAATGTCCCCTGGTATCAACTGCATGAACTAATGTATTTTGTTGAAAATGGCTTTATTCATTAAAAAAAGGTTCAGTACTAGAAGTGTGCTTCCATTCACCCGAAGTTTTTTTGCAAAAGTTAGTTCTATTAACCAGTCTTTTTCTTTTACTTTTCTCCTTCATAAAGTGCATTGTTTTACTCAATGTTTTCATTCTCTTCAATACTAATATAAACAATTTTCTTTTCAATTCAAAAGCCTTTTCGACTACACTTTGAACCTGTTCTTTCTTCTTGTAAAATGCTGATCTTCTTTTACATTTTTTGCAATCTTTCAATACATTTTATAGTACTCTACTTTTATACATTATCTTCCAAATGTCTTTATATTCTTTCATCCTATTTTCAACATGGATTGTTTTCCTATAACCTGATTTTGCATTAATTTCTCCTTTTTCTTTTCCTTCTGATTGCTTGTAGTACTTTTCTTTCTCTTCCCCATTTTGAAAATCGATTACATTTTTTAAAAGACTTTTAACAAATTCTTTCGTTCTCTTACCAGAAGACTTTTTCTTCAACGTCACATGTTGTACTTCATCTACTTTCTGCTTTTCTCTATCCTGTAAATAGTTCTGTTTTCTTTGTTGTCTTTTCTTTTGAACTTTTCTTGTCATACTGAATATTTCTTAATAATTATGTAGAATTTCTAAAAAAAGAAAAGTTTATTATCTTTCTAAAAAATATTTAATATTATTAAAATAATTATATACAAATATTGTCATCTATAAATAAAGAAATACATTGAGTAGTGCCTAGGTGAATAGATAAGTGCAACAGTAGGACCTGGATGATTCTACAACTGCAAGGGTAGCACATAACTAGTGCCTGGGTGATTGCATGACTAAAGGGGTAATATCTGAAGGATTACTGGAGTACATAGCAAATCAGTGGGTGATTTTATAACTGCATGGGTACTGCTTGGGTGATTGCAGGAGTACTGAGGGAATGCCTGAGTGATTGGAGGAGTGCAAAGGTAGTGCCTGGGTGATTTTATAAGTGCATGAGTACTGGGTGAGTGATTACATAAGTACAAGGGTAGTACCTGCATGATTGAAGGAGTGCAAGGGTAGTACCTGAGAGATTATATAAGTTCATGGGTAGTGGCTGGGTGATTGAAAGAGTGCATGGGTAAGTGCCTGGGTGATTTCATGAGTGCAGGGGTAATAACCTGGGTAATTGCAGCAGTGCATATGTAGTGCCTGGATCATTGGAAGACTGCATGGGTAGTACTTGGGTGTTTTTATAACTGCATGAGTGTTGGGCCTAGCCAAATATAAAGCAGCACACTATTACATGACTCAACCATAAGTCTCTCCATATTGTTAAAAGCATGCATACATACGTCTCTACCTTTTCAAATCATCATCATATCTAAAAGAAATATGTATACAATATTTCTGAAATATAGTGAAATCTAGAAACTGAGGCATGTAATAGATCTGCCTGAGTGATTGCATGACTCCATGCGTAGTGCTTCGATGATTGTATGACTCCAAAGGTAGTCGCTAGGTAATTGCAGGAGAAGATGGATAGTGACTGGCTAATTCATCAGTGCACACATACAGGTTGAGTGCATGGATAAGTGTATTAATAGCACCTGAAGGCATAGATGAGTCATGGAGTAGTGCTTAGGTAAATAGATGAGTGCAACAGTAGGATCTGGGTGATTCTATGACTGCAAGGGTAGTGTATGGGTTATTACATGACTGCATAGGTAGACACTGCATGATTCTATGACTGCAAAGGTACTACATAAGTAGTGCCTGGCTGATTCAATGACTACAGGGGTAATATCTGGGGGATTACTGGAGTACATAGCAAGTGAGTGAGTGATTTTGAATCAATGAATAAGCATTTCTTAAGTGCGTAGCTACCCGAAGGCATCCCAGCGCTGATAGCAGTACATTCAAGAACTCCGAGCGGCATTAGGGAAACAATAAGGTTTTAATTTGTTTACGGAAGTTCAGGTGGTTAGCCTCAAGACGGTCCTGAAGGGGAAGGGAGTTCCATAACCTGGAGGCATTATAAGAAAAAAGACGGCCTCCACTTCTTGACCTTCTTATTTTAGGGACTGTAGCCAGATGTTTACTGTCCGAACGCAGGGCCCTGTTTGAACAATAAGGCAGAATGATGGAACGATTAATGGGCGGTCCCTTACCTGCTAATGTCTTGTGTGTAATACACAGAGCTTTAAACTCTGTGTATTACACACAAGACATTAGCAGGTAAGGACCGCCCATTAATCGTTCCATCATTCTGCCTTATTGTTCAAACAGGGCCCTGCGTTCGGACAGTAAACATCTGGCTGCAAGGGATTTTATAAGTGCATGAGTACTACTTCAGTGATTGCAGGAGTAATGAGGTAGTCCCTGAGTGAATAAAGGAGTGCAAAGGTAGTGCCTGGGTGATTTCATAACAGCATGACTACTGGCTGAGTGATTACATATGTACAAGGGTAGTGTCTACGTGATTGAAGGAGTGCAACGTTAGTGACTGACTGATAATATAAGTGCATGAGTAGTGGCTACATGATTCAAAGAGTGCATGGGTAATACCTTGGTGATTGCATGAGTGTATAGGTAGTGCCTGGATGTTTGCATGAGTGCAGGACTAATGCCTGAGTGATTGCAGCAGTGTATATGTAGTGACTGGATCATTGGAAGACTGCATGGGTAGTACATGGGTATTTTTATAACTGCATGAGTGTTGGGCCTAGCCGAATATAAAGCAAAAGACTTTTACATGACTCAACTATAAGTCTCTCCATATTGTTAAAAGCATGCATACATATGTCCCTACATTTTCAAATCATCATCATATCTAAAAGAAATATGTATACAATGTTTCTGGAATATAATGAAACTTACAACTGAAATATGTAATAGATCTGCCTGAGTGATTGCATAACTTCATGGGTAGTGCTTGGGTGATTGTATGCGTGCAAGGGTAGTCACTGGGTAATTGTAGAAGAAGATGGATAGTGACTGGCTAACTGCATGAGTGCACACATAAACATTGAATGCATGGATAAGTGTATGAATAGCACCTAAAAGTATAGATGACTCATTGAGTAGTGCCTAGGTGAATAGATGAGTGCAACAGTAGGACCTGGATGATTCTACATCTGCAAGGGTAGGGCCTGGGTTATTACATGAGTGCATAGGTACAGCCTTCATGATTGCATGACTGCAGGAGTAGTACATAAGTAGTGCCTGGGTGATTGCATGACTGCAGGGGTAATAACTGCGGGATTACTGGAGTATATAGGAAGTGAGTGGGTGATTTTATAAGTCCATGAGTACTGCCTGGGGGATTACAGAAGTACTAAGGTACTGCCTGAGTGATTACAGGAGTGCAAAGGTAGTGCCTGGGTGATTTTATAAGTGCATGAGTATTGCCTGAGTGATTACATAAGTAGAAGAGTAGTGCCTGGGTGATTGGAAGAGTGCAAGGATAGTGCCTGGGTGATTGAAGCACTGTATAGCTAATGCATTGGTGATTGCATGAGTACAGAGGTAACGTCTGGGGGATTAAAGGAATACATAGGTAACGCCTGGGTGACTGCATGACTACAGGAGGAATATCTGGTGATTTACATGACCACACAGAAAGTGACTGGGTGATTTTATAAGTGCATGGGTACTTCTTGGGTGATTTCAGGACTACTGAGGGAACGTATGAGTGAATAAATGAGTGCAAAGGTAGTGCCTGGGTGATTTCATAACACCATGACTACTGGCTGAGTGATTACATAAGTACAAGGCTAGTACCTCTGTGATTGAAAGAGTACAACGTTAGTGCCTGAGTGATTATATAAGTGCATGAGTAGTGGCTACATGATTCAAAGAGTGCATGCGTAATACCTTAGTGATTGTATGAGTGCATAGGTAGTACCTAGATGTTTGCATGAGTGCAGGAGTAATGCCTGAGTGATTACAGCACTGCATATGTAGTGACTGGATCATTGGAAGACTGCATAGGTAGTACTTGGGTGTTTTTATAACTACATGAGTGTTGGGCCTAGCCAAATATAAAACAGCAGACTATTACATGACTCAACTTTAAATCTCTCCATATTTTTTAAGGGTAAAAGCTTGCATACATATGTCTCTATGTTTTCAAATCATCATCATTTCTAAAAGAAATATATATACAATATTTCTGAAATATAGTGAAACCTAGAAACTGAGACATGTAATAGATCTGCCTGAGTGATTACAAAACTCCATGGGTAGTGCTTGGGTGATTGTATGACTGCAAAGGTAGTCGCTGGGTAATTGCAGGAGAAGACGGATAGTGACTGGCTAATTGCATGAGTGCACACATAAAGGTTGAGTGCATGGATAAGTGTATAAATAGCACCTGAAGGCATAGATGACTCACTAAGAAGTGCCTATGTGAATAGATGAGTGCAACAGTGGGGCCTGGGTGATTCTATGACTGCAAAGGTAGTGTGTGGGTTTTTACATGACTGCATAGGTAGACACTGCATGATTCTATGACTGCAGGGGTAGTACATAACTAGTGCCTGATGATACCCATGACTACAGGGGTAATATCTAGGGGATTACTGGAGTACATAGCAAGTGAGTGGGTGATTTTATAACTGCATGAGTACTGCTTGGGTGATTGCAGGAGTACTGAGGGAATGCCTGAGTGATTAGAGGAGTTCAAAGATAGTACCTGGGTGATTTTATAAGTGCATGAGTATTGCCTGAGTGATTACATAAGTACAAGAGTAGTGCCTCCGTGATTGAAAGAGTGCAAGGATAGTGCCTGGGTGATTGAAGCACTTTATAGCTAATGCATTGGTGATTTCATGAGTACAGAGGTAACATCTGGGGGATTAAAGGAGTACATAGTTAAAGCCTGGGTGACTGCATGACTACAGGAGTAATATGTGGTGATTTACATGACTACATAGAAAGTGACTGGGTGATTTTATAAGTGCGTGGGTACTTCTTGGGTGATTTCAGGGCTACTGAGGTAACGCCTGAGTGAATAAATGAGTGCAAAGGTAGTGCCTTGGTGATTTCATAACACCATGACTACTGGCTGAGTGATTACATAAGGACAAGGCTAGTGCCTCTGTGATTGAAAGAGTACAATGTTAGTGCCTGAGGGATTACATAACTGTATGAGTAGTGGCTACATGATTCAAAGAGTGCATGCGTAATACCTTAGTGATTGTATGAGTGCATAGGTGGTGCCTAGATATTTGCATGAGTGCAAGAGTAATGCCCGAGTGATGACAGCACTGCATATGTAGTGACTGGATCATTGGAAGACTGCATGGGTAGTACTTGGGTGTTTTTAGAACTACATGAGTGTTGGGCCTAGCCAAATATAAAACAGCAGACTATTACATGACTCAACTTTAAATCTCTCCATATTGTTAAAAGCTTGCATACATATGTCTCTACGTTTTCAAATCATTATCATATCTAAAAGTAATATATATACAATATTTCTGAAATATAGTGAAACCTAGAAACTGAGACATGTAATAGATCTGCCTGAGTGATTACAAAACTCCATGGGTAGTGCTTGGGTGATTGTATGTCTCCAAAGGTAGTCGCTGGGTAATTGCAGGAGAAGATGGATAGTGACTGGCTAATTGCATGAGTGCACACATAAAGGTTGAGTGCATGGATAAGTGTATAAATAGCACCTGAAGGCATAGATGAGTCACTAAGAAGTGCCTAGGTGAATAGATGAGTGCAACAGTATGGCCTGGGTTATTCTATGACTGCAAGGGTGTAGTGTGTGGGTTATTACATGACTGCATAGGTAGACACTGCATGATTCTATGACTGCAGGGGTACTACATAACTAGTGCCTGTGTGATACCATGACTACAGGGGTAATATCTGGGGGATTACAGGAGTACATAGCAAGTGAGTGGGTGATTTTATAACTGCATGAGTACTGCTTGGGTGATTGCAGGAGTACTGAGGGAATGCCTGAGTGATTAGAGGAGTTCAAAGATAGTGCCTGGGTGATTTTATAAGTGCATGGGCACAGGCTAAGTGATTGGAGGAGTGCGTTGATCCTGTCGGGGTGATTGGAGGAGTGCAAAGGTATTGCCTGGGTAATTGAACCAGTGTATAAAAAATGCATTGGTGATTGCATGACTGCAGAGGTAATGTCTGGGGGATTAGAGGAGTACATAGGTAATGTCTGGGTGATTGCATGAGTTAAGGGATAATATGTGGGGGACTATAAGAGTACATAGGAAGTGCCTGGGTGATTTTATAACTGCATCAATACTGCCTAGCTGATAACAGTACTATTGTGGTAGTGCTACAGTGATTGGAAGAGTGTAAAGGTAGTGCCTGGGTGATTTTATAAGTGCATGCGTACTGGCTAAGTGATTGGAGGAGTGCATAGATCCTGAAAAGGTAATTGGAGGAGTGCAAGAGTATTGCCTGGGTGATTGAACCAGTATATAGCTAATGCATTGGTAAGTGCAAGAGTTTAGAGGTAATATCTGGGGGACTACAGGAGAACAAAGAAAGTGCCTGGGTGATTTTATAAGTGCATCGGTACTGCCTGGGTGATTAGAGTAATACTGTGGAAGTGCCTCAGTGATTGCAAAAGTGTATAGGTAGTGCCTGGGTGATTTTATAAGTGCATAGACACTGGCTAAGTGATTGGAGGAGTGCATAGATCCTGACAGGGTGATTGGAGGAGTACAAGGGTAGTGCCTGCGTGATTAAACCAATGTATAGCTAACGCATTGGTGATTGCATGATTGCAGGAGTTATGTCTGGGGGATTAGAGGAGTACATAGGTAATGCCTGGTGAATCCATGATTGTAGGAGTAATATCTGGGAGATTACAGGAGTACATAGAAAGTGCCTTGGTGATTTTATAAGTGCATGTGTACTGCCTGGGTGATTGGAGTAGTACCTGAGTGATTGGAGGAGTGCAACATCCTGAGTAGTAGCAGAATACTGAAACTGAAGCACAAAAGTCAGGTCTATGGCATGGTGAACACTTTTGTACTGCAGCTTCAAAATTCTGTAACTGCTCAGGGTGTTGGGCATACTCAAAACAAAGCATAAAAGCTAAACATGAGTCTGTTATAAATCTCACCATATTCTTGAAACTATACATGCATATATGTCTACCTTATGAAATCATCATCATATATAACAGAAATAAATAAGTAGACTGAACTTTACATTTCAAAGACACACCTACATGTCTGCAGTGTATTTCAAGTGTACCTTTACCCAGACTCATAGAAAGTAGCCTAATCAGTAATCCCTTCTGCTAACATGTCTTAAAACTCACTTTTGTGCTATAGCTTCACCATTCTACGAATATTGGGCCTACTCAAACATAAAGCAGCAACCTATCACATGTCTCTACCATAACTCTAACCATATTCCTAAAAGCATGCATGCTTCTATCTATACCTATTGCCAAAAACATTAAACATATTAGAATACATGTGCAAGTAGAAACATAAACACACTCACAAGACCATAAAGGCCTTAAAACTCGACAGACTACACTTAACATTTCAAACACACCTAGATTTATGCGGCAAATTTCAAGTGAACTTTTACACAGACTCTTATAAAGTACCATAATCAATAATTCCTCTCCCAACATATCTTAAACATCACTTTTCTACTACTATTGCTTCACTATTCTAGTACTAATCAGGTATAGAGCATAGCTAACAGCAAAGCAACACTTCACTTATCTTTCATGAAAGTCTCCCCATATTTCTAAAACCATATAAGCATGTCTGTACCTTTTGCTAGCAGCATCATATATAAAAGTAATACACAGATAAATGTATACCTGTGTTTTATACATCTATCATCTTCAGACGCATAACACATACCATAATATATGTGCAAGTAGACACTTATCTCAGTCACAACACCATCCACAGCTCACAACTTCACAGACTACACTTCAATTTTCAAACAGACACTGAAAATTATGCGGTATATATAAAATATAACTTTCCACACATCATACAAATTACTGTAATAAATAACACCTCTACAAACATCTCAAACCTCACTTTCGGGCTGCTGCTTTACCATTCTACAACTACTTATAATGTTACACCTACCCAAATACAAAGCAGGAACCCTTCACATGTCTTTACTAAAAGTCTCATCATATTCCTAAAAGCATACATGAATATGTCTGTACCATAACACTATCCAAACCTTACAAAATTCACAGAACAAACTTCCAATTTCAAGCAAACACCAAACATTATGTGGCATTTTTCAACTGTACCTCTCTAGAAACTTAAAAAAAGAAGCCTAATCACTAATACCTTATGTCAACATCTTTAAAACCACACTATTATGCTGCATCTTCACCATTCCACTATTACTCACAGTCTTGAGCCTACCACATAAAAAGCAACAACACCTCTTTGTTAAACATCATGCACCTTCAAATGTATAATACATATGAAAATACATATACAAGTAGAGACACACTTGAGACAGAACTCCATGCACACCTTAAAACTTGACAGACTCCACCTTCAATTTTAAAGCAACACCTAAAATTATGCGGTATACTACAAATGTACATATCCACACACTAAAACAAACTACCATAATCACTAATCCATCTTCCAATATACACATATTACTATACAAAATCTATTTCAAAAAAATTTAACTACAATAAAACAAACTACAATACACATCTCTACATTTAATAATATATTTCAAACATCACAGTTCATCAATAATTTTTAAAGATTAAAAATATACCTAATACATAACACACTTCACAAATTTATAACTCACCTTCCAAATTGATTTGTAGAATTTAAAATATCACAAACTCATAAAAGATTTTCTTATGCACACAATCAATGTAACGCACCACTCTCAGCAAGGTAAAACCAGTAATGGCAAACTTTCCCTCTCTTTCTCCACACAAATACATGTAAGTAACAAATCACATTGCTTCCTACATTATTTCAAATTATAAAACACATTTCTATTGGTTAGACATATTAACCCTTACCAACTGACTTCTAAAAGTGCCCAAACTGGTTCTGGAATTTTTTGGAGTCGCGACTCCACCGTGCACCAACGCGATGGAGCCGCGAATCCATACGGGAGTTCAAAAATATATTACAAATAAAAATACCACTATTTTTTAACAACACACCACTTCTAAACATAGTACTGACTTGGGAAATTATACTTTAATAACATATCACCTATATATAAATTACAGTTTCACATTTTAAGTCCACAGTTAAGTTTCAACCCTTCCCCCATTATGCTTAATGCCAGTTTCCATAGTAACAGTTCATGGAACATTCAACTGAACAAACAGGTCACAAGTTCATATTTTCAAGTTCAGCACACAAGGTTATAAATGCAAACAGCAGGTGTGGTTGACTTTTGCAAAATATGAGCTTATCCTACCTACTGTACCTTTCAAACATTTGTTACTAACCAATAACGAACATGCTTTTTAAAGAAAGTAACATGCATCCTATTTTTGAGTGTACAATGTTCTTAAACAGCCAATAAATTCTCTACTTTTTAAAAAACAGCATTGTGTCCAACATTTTAGATACCTCTCATTCTACCAACTGACTACCTCAGCTACAGACATATTTTCATTACTTCCAGACATCCCTTCAAGATGCTTACAGTATGGGTTGTTGGACACAGCTATGTTTTCTGGTGCAAAAGGTATGTTGAACGCAGACGTATTGACAAAGACCTAGGTTTGCAAAATGTGGATATTATATGGATTGCACAGAGAGGATTAAAGTGGCACCAATTGATGCCTTAGCTTAAAACCTTTTTGCATCTCCAACACCCTGACCTCATGATTGTGCACTGTGGTGGCAATGACCTAGGCACATTGACTGGGGTAGGTCTGGAAATGCCAATGAAGGACACCTTTGCAAAATGTATGTTGCTTTTACCTCAAACTGTCTTTGTATGCTCTAATATCTGCCAAAGACAGAAATGGAAGTGGTCAAATCAATTCTGTCCACAGATTGAGAAAGCTAGAACAAATGTCAATAAAGCTGTTTCTGCTTACCTCAGAGACCATAGGATGGGCTCCATCTATAACAACAATCTACGTTTTGATATGGATGCCATCTACAGAAGTGATGGAGTACACTTCACAGATCAAGGAAACAGAGTCTTTCTCAACAACCTAAAGCTGTGCATCCGCACTTACATGTAGCAACAACAAACTCATAATGAAAACAAGGGCTCTTTTTAGAGCCACCCTATAACATAATAGTGAATATAAATTATTTTTTACACATACATATTTTTTTTTTTGTGGATTCGAGCACCCGACGCGAATCTGCAAAAGCATGAATTCAATGTACTACAACACAATACACTTTTCAAGTTTAACTATTAATTTTAAATTTTACATATTTTTAACAACTCTATCAATTGTAATCTTGGCATTAACTTCAATCACAGTAACTCTTTAAAACAACTTCACAAATACAACACTACCTTCTAAATTATATACTACTTAATTATTCATTTAAGGTGAATTTGAGAATCCAACGTGATGTTACATGGGGGGGCCGCGCTGAGAGCGATGTTGGGGTCGCGACTCCAAACTCAAAAGAAAACAAAAACGCCCCACTTCCATTATTCGGTATTCGCCCCAGGGACCCCATCCCCCGGGGCCTGCCAGCATTTATTTTTTAAAAATAATTAGGAAGGGGACCGCGTGGCCCCCCTCCTCAGGCCAATAATGGCCCTGGGGACACCAACCCCCGGGGCCTGCCATCATTTACAAAAAAAATAATAATAAGGAGAGGGACCGCGTAGCCCCCTCCTCAGCCCAATAAAGGCCCCGGGGACCCCATCCCCAGGGGCCTGCCACCATTTTTAAAAAAAAATAATAAGGAGGGGGACTGCGTGGCCCCCCTCCTCAGGCCAATAATGGCCCCGGGGACCCCATCCCCCGGGGCCTGCCACCAATTTTTTTTTTAGATAGGGAGGCGGACCGCGTGGCCCCCTCCTCAGGCCAATAATGGCCCCGTGCACCCCATCCCCCGGGGCCTGGCCTCAGCGTTGGGGACCATGGGGGGAGCCCCAATGCCCCCAAGGTCCCTGCCGGCTCCCCGCCTCCTGCAGGAGCCGGCATTGCTTTTGGGCAAGGGAAGCTGCTAACATGCAGCTCCCCTTGCCCAAAAGCAATTCTGCTTTGCTTCGTTGAAGCGAGAGCAGGTTTCCTCCAGCCCTGGAGAGCTTGCAGTCCTCGGGGCTGTGGGGGCCCCCGCGGGCCCCTCTATATAATTACACATTGCCCCCCGGGACCTGGCCCACCCGGTCTCCGGCACTTCGTTTTTTAAAAATGTTCACTACGCACCGAGCGCTACTTTCGCCCAAAAAACAAAAATGCTTTGGGACCCCCTGACCAGCCCTAGGGGTCAGGGTGTGTCTACCCTGACCCCTTTCCTACATTTACAACTTTTTTCTACCTTTTTCATATCACTCGGTTCGACCGAGTCACAAAATGGCTGCCAACACACTCTGGTTTGGAGTGTTGGCAGCCAATAAGAATGAAGCTCGTGCTCGGGAGGATTCGCGGCTCCTCCTCGGTGCTCAGATATATACATTTTTATTTTTTGAATTTCTCAGGAACTACTGAACGGATTTACACCATTTAAAAAAAAAGGTCACTTTCTGAACCAAGAGCTACCTCTTTACCAAATTTGGTGTAAATCGGTTCAGCAGTTCGGGATGTAGCCTGTTCCAAAAATTGCTATGGAAATTAACATGGGGAAAACGTGTTTTGGGACCCCCCCTTTTTTCTCGTCCCCTGCTTAACGAATCATCCCGAAACTTTCAAGACAGGAGCTGACCTGAGTGAATCATTAGTTTTGAAAATTTCACAAAGATTCGTTAAATGGCGCCAAAGATATTGGCAAAAAAAAAAACACTTTTTGAATAGAAACGAGGTCCTAACTATAACTACCATACAATCATATTTTAGCACATCATTGAATAAAATACAGTCTCAATTCAAAATGTATGCACATATTTTAACTTGCATTAACACTTTGCAATATTGCACTTTAATCATCCCCCAGTGGGCCTCTCACTGTGCACAGTCCCCAGGATCTAAGTCTAGCCATTTTCAAAATTCATTTTCAATGTTGTAATTATCAGCCTGCCACAGAGCACTTAAGGGTTTCTGGATTTTAAGCATCAACTTTAACTGACAGTAATTCTAACAAATAGTTTTAAAATATTAATTAAAACCTAAATGACATAAAATTCCTGCAAGGTTTAATAACTTAATTATGTCATAGATGAACATGTTGCTCCTCATCATTATTTAGTCCCTGTGGCAAAGGTTTGATTACAATTATTACAAACTGTGCCAATACTTTTACTTTGTTGCTCAGAGTAATCAAAGATCATTGTTTTAAATGTTTTCACTAGGAGAAGGGGACATTTTCCTGGTCTAGGTTTGAGTCAGGAGAGTTGGGTACTGCAGGAACATTTGGATCAGAAATTAGATGTACAATTATACATGAGTTTTATTACAAAAAGAAAAAGTCAGTTTTAGTTTTTGCACAGATGGTTGGTTTTTAGGTTTTTAGTTCAATACACTAATTCCAATTCTCTGTCTGTCAGATGCCAAACTAGAGGTTATCAGGAAGGAGATACAAATTTTGTCCTATAACTTTTTTTTTTTGCGGGCAAGGTTATCAAGAGTGCTAGGCTTACTTTCTTCATATATTCAGGATGTATTTGCTGTGCCATTGTATTTCAGGTTTTGATGTGCCTGAAAGACTGTCCATTACAAGAGGGACCTTCGTATGAGAGTGTGATACAGTTGGAACAGCAATTGAAAAAATAATTTCAATGGTTGATCTAGAAATTGGAAGTTTGTAATGACAGGGTATTTTTTGGTGCTCTAGTTAATGTGCTTTTGGTATTGGATGCCAGCAGATTAAGTTGGCATGCCAAACGGACCAGGAAAAAGGGAGAACAATTGTTAGAGGAGAAATTGCATAAACATTGCTTGGAATTGTTAGCAGGTATATTTGTGGTGAGAATTTGGGTGAGGGTGAGGTGACCTCAGCATTTTCATATAAAAACAGACTAGGGAGACATAATTGAAAACGTTGCCAGATTTGACAAGAGATTTTTAGTACTTTTGTCTGGTCCACAATATTTCTGTTGGATTATATGCCAGAATTGACAAAGTTTGTGGCAGCTGGGAATTTGATGTTTCTAAGGGATTCAAGTGTTTCATTGTTAAATCCAAGGATCCTCAGAAATAGATAGGAGTTCTGTGGTCTGTTCACGACAGATGGGTTTGATAGTTGGTTGACAGCTCAGTTGCAAAATTTGTACAGCTGGAGAGCAGGTCCGGAGGTAGTGGTTTATGATAAGTTTATGGAGGTGTGGCCAAAGAGATGCAGGTAGGCATTCACTTCATTCTCCATGATTTTGGAGGTGATTCTGCAGAATATGAGAATGAAAGTTTTGTTATTGTTAATCCAATCAATCAATCAGGAGTTTGTTAAAGCGCGACTACTCACCCGTAAGGGTCTCAAGGCGCATGGGGTGGGGGGGGGTGCAGGTTCCATTCCATCAAGGAGGGGGTCTGTCGAAGAGCCAGGTTTTGAGGTTTCTTGCGTAGATGGGGAGCGATGTTGTCTGTCTGAGGTGGAGCGGAAGGGCGTTGCATGCTTTGGCCGCGAGGAAGGAGAAGGAGTGGCCTCCCGATCTGGTCTTTCTGGTGCGGGGGACCACGGCGTAGGAGAGCTGGGCTGATCGTAGGGTCCTTTGGGGTGAGTGGAATTTGAGTCGGCTGTTCAGGTATGCTGGTTTGGTGCCGTGGAGGGCCTTGTGTGCGTGGGTGAGCATCTTAAAGGTGATTCTCGCCTCGATGGGGAGCCAGTGGAGTGTGCGCAGGTGCTGGGAGATGTGGCAGTGTTTTGGCAGGTTGAGGACCAGTCTTACGGCGGCGTTCTGGATGTTCTGTAGCTTGCGGATGAGGTTTTTGTTTATTCCGGCGTAGAGTGCGTTGCCGTAGTCGAGTCTGCTGGTGACCAGGGCGTGAGTGACTGTCTTTCAGTGTTCGAGGGGGATCCATTTGAAGGTCTTACGAAGGAGGCGGAGGGTGTGGAAGCAGGAAGACGAGGCAGAGTTGATCTGGCGGTCCATTTTGAGCTCGGAGTCCAGGATGATTCCCAGGTTGCGTGCGTGCGTGGTCTGTGGGTATTGGCGGGTTTCCGAGGGCGGGGGGCCACCAGGTGTCGCTCCAGGCGTCAGGGTTTGGGCCCATGATGAGTACTTCTGTTTTGTTGCTGTTTAGTTGTAGGCAGCTGTTTTTCATCCATTTGGCGACGGCTTCCATGCCTTCTCAAAAGTTGCGTCTGGCGGTGTTGGGCTCGTTGGATAGGGAGAGGATGAGCTGGGTGTCGTCTGCGTATGACACGATGTTGAGTCCATAGGTTCTGATGATGGGGGCAAGTGGAGCCATGTAGACGTTGAAGAGCGTCGGGCTGAGGGAGGAGCCCTGGGAGACTCCGCAGGTGGTAGGTGTGGGGTCCGAGAGGAAAGGGGGGAGTCTGACCCGCTGTGTCCTGCCGGAGAGGAAGGAGCAGATCCAGTCGAGGGCCTTGTCCTGGATTCCTGCGTCGTAGAGTCTGCGTATTAGGGTGCGGTGGGAGACTGTGTCGAACGCCGCTGATAGGTCGAGGAGGATGAGGGCTACTGTTTCTCCTTTGTCCAGTAGGGTGCGGATGTCGTCTGTTGCGGCGAGGAGGGCGGTTTCCGTACTGTTGTTTTTATCTGAAGCCGGATTGGGAGGAGTCGAGGATGTTGTGTTCTTCAATGAATGTGGCGAGTTGGCTGTTGATGGCTTTCTCGATGACTTTCGCTGGGAACGGGAGCAGGGAGATGGGTCTGTAGTTTTTGAGGTCGGTGGGGTCCGCTGAGGGTTTCTTTAGGAGGGGTTGACCTCGGCGTGTTTCCAGTCGTCGGGGAGCGAGGCGGTCGCCAGGGAGCGGTTGATGGTGTGGCGGAGCATGGGTGCGATGGTGTCGGCGGCTCTGTTGAAGATGTGGTGGGGGCAGGGGTCCATGGGGGCCCCTGAGTGGATTGACTTCATTGTCTTCAGTGTGTCTTCGGTGGTGAGGGCTGTCCAGTCATCAATCGCTGGTTTCCGGGTGTCGGGGGTGGTTGGTGAGGGTTCAGTGTGTTGGTTGTCTTCGTCGAAGTTGTCGTAGATGCTCTTGATTTTGTGGTGGAAAAAGGTGCTGAGTTTGTCGCAGAGGTCTTGTGAGGGAGGGATGTCGGTAGACTCGCTGGTGGGTTGGGCGAACTCCTTGATGATGCTGAAGAGTTCCTTGCTGTTGTGCGCGAGGGTGGAGATTCTGTCTTCAATCCATCTTTTTTGAATGACCCAATCAGGATTTCCAAACCTACCAGAGAGGCCTTTGAAAGAGTAATCGTTTTCCAACATTTCAAGGATTGTTAAGATATATAAGGATATCAAGTTTGTTGCGGACAAGCAATCTCCGCTATATGATTTGTAACATTTCTTTTTTTCTTTTATTTCTGTCCTCATTTACCAGCAGATGATTCTTCTATGGGAGATGGGGAAGCAACTGACAACCAATTTACAGACAATGGCTGAAATTGTCAGCCCTGAATGACTTCCGGGCCAACTCTTTCAACCAGCCTTGGATTATTAATTGAACATAGAAAGAGAAAAAATATATGTTACATTTTGGGTCGCCATAATAAAAAAGCTTCCCACATACTCTAGTGTTTATCGTTGGGCAGCGGCCTAACTCTAACCTGCTTATCTTATCCAGTGTGTGCTTTAAGCCATTCCCTACCTATAGGGGTGTGGGGCTCTATCCACCTCTTGTATATCTCCCTTCCTGCCATGAGAATCAAAAGAAAGAGGAGTTTTACCTTACGCTGTGAGAGAGATTCAACAGCTTTGAAGTCTGTACTGAAGAAGATCAGGTAAAATCCTTCCTTAATCATCGGGCCAAAGATCTCTGATATCATACCACTATCTTCTTCCCAAATGTTAACATTCGCTGGGACATAAACATGTGGACATCATTGGTGCCCTTCTCTTAACATCTTTTACAACTTGGACTGGGCCTTTTGAAATAACTCCTTCATTAAGGGTACCAGATCCTGTATTCACTCCTCAAATTTCCACTTGTCTTCCGATAGATGATTTTTTGTACTCCACTATGATGTTAGCTGAAGGAACCTGAATCTGGAAATAAACCATTTGGTGACCACGACCAATGCCTCCCATGACTTTATTTGTAACTGATTTTTCAATTGACCCCAGTATACTAGGTCCGCCTCCCTTAGCAGAAGGCTAAGTTTATCTTCTAAGAAGGCTGGCAAGCCTGAGGAATCTCAGATAGATGCGTATGTCTTGTAATAATTGATCCCTAAGATTTTCCTCCTGTGGTACCAAAATTCTAGACATGATCGCAGCACTTTCAAGCATATTTTTAAAACAAATATTTGGGTGAACAAACTTATGCAGAACTTTTCTTGGATCAAAGACACCTAATAATGATGAGAGTACCCTTCCCCTGCATGAATCATCAGGTCTGTACAACATCATTCTGTAATGTTTAAATTGAAACATGAGGTAATACATCAGCACATTCGGGAGTACTAAGTCACCTGTCTCAAGCTTTCTACTGAACCTCTTCCAACTAAGTCTGTTTCCTTTATTTGCCCATATAAAGCTGCTCAATAAGCTCTGAATCTTTGTGATAGTATCTTTCAGAAGGACAGAGGTCTGTTTTTAAATAAATACATCAGTTTTGGGAGGGTCGCCATTTTAATCAAATTTGTATGCCCATAGATAGTCACAGGAAGATTCCCTCCTTGGGTTAATGTTTGGCAGGTCCTCGGATTTATCTGTGACTGTAATACCCAGATATCTGATACTGGATTGCTTTCTACCCATATAGTTCAGCAAGTTCCAGTCCATAATCTCCATCTTGTACTTATTTATTGCATACCCTCAGAGGGCCCTGAATTCTTCTGTAATCTCTTCTATCTGGGAAACAGTTAGTTCAGGGTTTTTTAGTACAGAGCACAATGCCATCATCATATAAAGCTATCCTATTTTCAAAATCCAGTGTCTCAAATGGTATAATCCACTTATCCCTCTGGAGATATTAAATCTTCCCATTCACCTAAATCTGAGTTGAGGATGCCATATATCATTTTTTAATTCCTTCTATCAGGTGTAGGGGTGGACCAAATAACTCCTAAACCTCACAAAAATAGACCCAACACACTCTATCATCGATTGTAACTATTGCTATGGGTCACCATTTGCATTGGCGAAGTCAATTGAAGATCTTAACAGTTTGTAAGGTCATGCATTTGCTTGCCAGTAAGAAACCCTTTATGATCTAGATCATGGGTACTCACAAACATTCCCTCAGGGGCCGAAACGCACAATCTGGGGTATGACTGGGGGCCGCACAGATGGGTGGGGGTGTGGCATGTGATTGGGGGCGGGGCTAAATTGGGCAGGACATGGCCTGGTGGGGAGTCTGGTGGACAAATTTTACCACATGGAGTAAAACCATGCATGGCATTCACAAAGTAAGTCTTTAAATAAACTGTTCAAAAGTTTGAGAGAATGCTGCATTTTGAAATAAACATGTGAATGGATATGTTTGAAATGTAACCATTAGCAATAAGGATGAAAAAAAGGTGACAGGTCCAGCTTTGCAAAGGGCCTTTCATTGCGCGGTAATAAATGTTGCTGCATCTTTATTAACTTTTGAACTGTTTGAGCTAGAACATTTTTTGGGGGATAAAATCTACAGATTAGGCGGCAGATGATGGATTATGTGGCAAATGCAGAAAATCTATAATTATCCAAAAATTGCCACGGCCGCACAATCGCATAGTACCTGTTGCCCTGCCCATAGTTAAGCACCTGGTTAAGGAAACAGCATTGCTGAGCTAGAAATCCTGCATTTTTTTCCAGTGCTGTCAAGATCTTCTCCAATATATCACTGAGCCACAGGCCAGGAATGTTCCTAACTGGCAGTACATTATAGACCGTGTTAATACTGCGGCTCAACTGTTGGCTATCCACAGGCACAGCGAGATTAGGAAACAAACTGTCATAATAAACAAGTGTTAAAACTCATACCACCATCGCAGTGCACATCAAAACCCACAGTAACAGAAATAAAAAAAGGCATTTTCTCTCACAAAACTTTTCCTACATTAAAATAAAAAAACAGGCATTTCCCAAGCATCAAAAAACGTTGAGATTCTGTTGCTCTGTCCCAGATCGGAAATTGGTCTTCCTAATAAAATACAGATAAATTTGCCACTTTTTACAAGTAAACTACATTCCATGATCATGGGGTCAAATTTCAAAACATCAGTACCTCAATGCTGCATGCTACAGCAGAACCACAGCACAGGAGGAGCCCTGTCCCAACAACAAGCTGAACCTCCTTTGGAAAAAAGCCCAACCAAAAAACTAAATTTTGGGTGGCTACAAAAAACACAGTTGAAAACGGGCTAAGTAAATGCATTTATTTCCTAACTAATTTTACAAATATTTGAATTTTATATTAATAATGTTAGAAATCATGCACGTGACTCCTTAAAATCACTTTCTCTACCCCTTGGAGCTCCCACCCTTCCATCAGCAAACACACCCTGGCCCCCACCTCACTGTTCTCAGGCACTTCCCATTTCCTGGCAAGCCTAGTAAGTTTCAAAAACGAAACTCCGGCTGCAGATCCTTGGTTAGGTGCGTGAGTTATACTTTCTCACTACAGTGCCCTTCTGGAGGTAGCTTTGCTTCAGAGGACCTCAGAGTGGATCAGGTGAGAGGCAGCACCGGTGGCGAGGCAGGGCTAGAAAAAAGCACACAGCCATGAAGCTAAAAGTAAGTGGAAAGGAAAGGCAGGTAAGACACAATGTCTGTGCTGGGCTGGTAAGGAAAGCCAGCAACCTGCATGCCCTTGTTATGTCTCTTCCACTGCTGGCTGCAAGCGAGTGACGTCACTGAGTAGGAATGGGGGAGGGGGCACAAGTGAGCAGGTAGACTGATTTTTTTTTAGCATGATCTGTCAACTTTTTTTCATTTTGAATCCTGCCCCCGAGGAACGAACACAGGCAAAATAACTGCTTCTGAGCCTGCTTGTTTTCCACACAGGGGCCGCATGGAAAGGTCTGACGGGCCGCAAGTGGCCCGAGGGCCGTACTTTGAGTACCACTCACCTAGATGGATAATCTTCCCTGCTATCTTTGCTAGACTTTATACTAATGTCTCGGAATACATTTTATAATCATAGTTAAGTTATGATATAGGATGGTAAAACGTTGCACTTTTTGGGTCCTAATTGGGCTTTAAAATCAAAGTTATTGTAGCCTCATTCCAGGTAGGTCTCTGGTTTGTTCTGATATATTGAGTTGAACAGATCTATCCACATGGGGTTTATAACCTTTTTTGTGTCTTTATAAAGTGCTGCTGTGATCACGTCGAGCATGCTGATTTCTTGTTACTCGATTCGTTGACCTGCTCAAAGACCTCCCCTGCTGTTATTTCCTCCATTAAAAAATCTCTGCCATCCCTACCACTGGGTTAAAAGTTGCTTGTATCGTAGCCATTCTCTTAAGGCAAACAGATCTGGGTTACTTGTCTCTGTATACAACAGATTAAATACTTTCAAAATACATGCCTCATTTTCTGCATGATCATCAAACGTATCGCCTGCTTCATCTATGATTAATTTGTCTATATCATTTTTCACCCTGTCTGCTCTTGCATTCTATGCCAAGCAACTGCTTTTATTTCCGCACTCCATAATGGGGCACCGGCCACCTTGCTCTTGCCCTTCCCTCAATTGATTCCATGAAGGCTTCCTGTTTCTCAATTAATTTGTTTCGCTTAATCTGAACTTCCTCTTAGGAAGTAATCTCTAACAATGCCTTCTCCAACTGGGTGATGTCTTTGTCCTTTTCTTGATTTCCTCTCTGAATTTCCTTGCCTTGATGGAACTTTTATCGCTGCGCATAACTCGTATATATGTTTAAAGGCATCCCATACCATAGCAGAGGAGGCAGTCCCAACATTAGTCTCAAAATATAACCTGCTCTGGTCTTTGAGCTTTTGTATAATTACGGGGTTGATTAAAAGCCTTCTGTCTACTGCTCACCTAACCTCAGCTGTCACTTGGGATAGTTGCAATGTTAACAAGATGACCGAATGATCAGAACAATGGACAGGGATGTGAGTGACATCTTTTACTTTATTTTTCATTGTGACGTAGACAAGAAACAGGGCTATTCTAGAATGGGTATGATATTTTTTACTATTAAAGGTGTATCCCCTACTTGAACCCACTGCCTTCTGCCATGCATCAAATAGGCCATAATCCTGCATTAACCGTTTAACACTTTGGTGACTTTGGTGGTATTTGCCCCCTTCTTGAGAGATGAACTATCTATGTCCTTATATAAAGGAGCATTAAAATTACCACCTATAACCAATGGGGCTGGAAATTCTGATATGTTTTAAAGAAGAATATACAGGGGACCTGTGTCATCTCAATTTGGGCCATAGAAACCTGCGCAAGAAAATATAATCCCACCACATCTATGCTTCCTGACTATCCATCTACCTGCTGTGTCCGTTCTGTATTCTAGGAGATCTAGCCTGCTATTTTTCTTAATTAAAAGTGTGACACGCTTAGAATTAACTAATTGATCAGTACATGCTATCTGATGTATCCAGCTCTGTTTCCCAAATAAATCCTTGCTTTCAACTAAGGTCAGGTGAGTTTCCTGCATATCAGAACCTGTGCTGTGTTATCTTGACGATATTGAAATATTAACCTTTGGTTATGCTTAGTACGCAATCCATCAACATTCCAAGTTAGTATCCTAATCTGATATTTCATCTAAAATGGTAATGAAGAGAGTAATAAGAGCTGGATATAGGATGCTTAGGACTACTGAGGGTTATACATATTCTATTTTTATTAAGACACTGGTAAAGAGGACTTTTTTGTTGTTGTTGTTTTTTCCATTTTTCTCCTAACCAGTGCCCCTCTTCTGATACTTCCTGCCACCTTTCTCCCTAGGGAACCCACCCAAAACCTGATGGCATTTGTCTGTATGCCTATTTTGATCTTTGCTTATGGAAGGAACTATAAAATGCAAAAGCAGACCTTATGAAGGGCCTCGACCATTGGAAATGAATTTAGGCACCCTTCTATCCTATAGTACGGATGCTCTTAATGAGCAAGTCTGCCTATAACATCTTCCTGATGTTTTACATTTCTTTTCTCCACACCACCTTCAACATGGCAGGGAATCTTAACTGAGCTTTAGCTCCTAATTTCTTCATCTCATCCATTCTCTGGCCTAGTTTCCATTGGCACTTTTCTGTAGTTCTACTTAGAGCTAATCTAATGATATATGTGTAGTCTGCTGCTGCTATGGTTTCAATGTTGAGTGCTAGCCCTAATATCTGCTCCTTAATAGTGTATGATAGAAAACTCAGCAAAAATGTCCTGGGGCTTCTTCTGACCCTCTTTCTGCTTAGAGGAGTCCCTATGAACTCCTTAGGCCTCTTTTTCCAGGTCCACATCTGGTTTACCTCTAAGGACTCCATAAAAAAGCCTTTTGGGTCACTGCCTTCAGACCCTTCCAGACCGCTAAAGATTCTTAAATTGTTCTGGCTCAAATAGCTTCCAACCTCTCAAGGTCATCTAGAAGGCTTTGATTTTGCTGTTTAAGTGCTAGGATATCAATGGAATTATCTCTAGGTCCGCAATTCTTGTTTTCCATTTTCAGCTCTAGGGCCACTGTTCTCTGGGCAACATAATCTAGCTTAACTTCCAGAGCTTGGCATGCACCTTGAATGTCTTTATGGTTTGATTCAGCGATCTCAAACCTTTTCTGGATCTCTGCCCATGTTCCTGCAGTAGACTCTCAAGATTTGCGGTATCAGTGTTTAATAGTGCTCTATTTCTCTCTGCATTTTCACAATTCATTCTTGTGAGCATCTGTCCTGCACCCCTAATTCCCTCAACCAGGTCTACTAACACTTCATACCTGTTCGCCTTCCTTGACTACCAGTTGTAGGTGTAACATCTGTTGGACCTGTACCTTTTAGAGCTGTATTTGTATTATCCATCGACCTCACCCTGACCGCAGGGTTAGATAACTGTGTAGATTTCTCTGAAAACAGCTCCTGCTCGGGGTTAGGGTTCCTTGGGGCGAGACGCTCTTAGAGAGCATGATTTTTTGTTAAAACTCTGAAGAAGTAATTAAGCGAGGGCCTTGCTTTCACTGCAATATTTGGATTTTACCTCCCATCCTTCCCCCTTCTGACCTAGTATTGAAGATGTTGCTGTAGTGGCCTGCTGATGGAGGTTTACTTGTGTCTTGATATGGGGCTAAAAGGCTAGCTTAGTTGGATTAACCGTGTGAGGCGATTGGGAATCTTCAGGAAACAAGAGTGTCTAACCTTGGTTAGTTGGTTAGTTAAGATCTTGCAGCTCAGTTCTGAGACGGGCGCGCAGGGAGTATCTTCCTTCTTGACGGGTTACTGCTTTCTCCAACCTTGGGTGAGAAGACTTTTTTACTGCGTCAATGCAAACAGACTGGTCCAACCAAGGGTCCATGCCTTTACTGTGTGGAGACCAGCCCCCAGCGCTAACCCTCTGTGCGCAACCTGATTCAATAAAAAAGGAATTGTGGCAAGAAGGCAATGTGGATGCAGCAAAAGATGCTACTGAAGGGGGCTGTGGTCATTGAGATTGCCGGCTTGTTCTAACTCTGCCTATTGCGGCTTCTGCACCTCCAGGCGTAGTACAAGCACGGGCACCTCTACACTGAGTAAATGGGACTGCCAACAATCTCCAAAGTGGTAAAAAATTAAAGGCACCCTGGGGTTCCAGCATTTGCTGACCCAACTCGCTTAGGGCCTCCCTCCTGCATTTAGTCACCCGAGCACATGCAGCAGATCCCTTGATAGCACGTGAGAAGTTCATCCTTCAATCTGTGACCGTGTGTTTAGCCGGCTGCCATATTCCTCCCAGCGATTCGGAAGATTTCAGTGGATGCTGGCTAGGCCCCAGGGTTTTTGAGAGGCTTCAGAGTTGCTCATTGAGACCAGGGCACGGGGAACCAGGAAGAAATATTGTTCCGTTTGGACAAGAAGAGTAGGTAGGTACTTGGGTAAAGGTGTGGATCTCATTTCTGTGTCAATAGAGGAAATGGTACATTTCTTGTTAGAATTGTTTAGTAAGGGCTATTGGCCTGATCCACAAAAGTAACTTACACTTTTCAGTAATTTACACATTTGAGTATGTTTGCTACTTTTTTGCTTTTTCACAAAATCTGAGTGTATGTTACTACTAAAAAACACAGTAGTAATGGACTTACTACTGTGTTTTTTAGTAGAACACGGGAAACCACTGGTACTGCAACACACTCCCATAGATAATGGAGGCAGGGAAGTAAAGTAAAATCCCATAAGAAATAATGTTAAATTAAATTACATTATTTAAAATGGTTAACAATATAAATAACTATATATTCAGTAAAAAAAATATAAAAATAGTGCATATTTATTATTCAGTTAAAAAATAATTGAATACCCTATTTTAAATTTAAATATGTGTAACAATAAACGTACTCAAAAGTGTAAATTACTCAAAAGTGTAAGTTACCTTTGTGAATCAGGCCTAAAAATGCATACTTTTTTTTACATAAATCCATATCATAGAATCTCATTTCTGGATGTGGTCAGCACATTTTAAGCATTATTAGGCCATTCAAATTTCATGAATGGCTGAGTCCGTGGTCGTCATTAGATTATGTGACAATTACTTGGATATGCAGAGTATCTTCATCCAAATCAATCCCTATTGTGTGACCTGTCAGCCTTAGGGTGGACTTCCCCCAAACTTTTTGCATGCTTCTGTCCTGTTTGCTGAAATTTGTTTTTGTTGGCTTTAGGACTCTGTGAACTTTACCACTACTTACCAGTTCTATAGTGCTGGCGCTCACCTCTTAAAGCATTGTAAAACTAGCCTACCACTGATTTGCACATTTAATTTACTCATAAGTCCCTAGTAAAGTGATACACCATGTACCCAGGGCCTGTAAATTAAATAGCTACTTATTGGCCTGCAGCACTTATTTTGCCACTGATTAAAGTTGCCTTTTAAAACATGTCTAAGGCTTGCCATTGCAACCTGTGTGCAGTTTTATACTATCAATACGACCTGGCAAAATAAGCCCTTTGCTAGGAGGCCTAAGTATCCTTTTTTAATACATATATCACCCCTAAGGTAGACCCTAAACAGCCCATAGGGAAAGGTGCATCGTATTTAAAAAGTTGGATATGTACTTTTAACTTTTACATGTCCTGGTTGTGAAAAACTCCTAAATTCTTTTTTCACTACGGTGAGGCCTACCTCTATCATAGTATAACAGTGGCTTACCTTAGTACATTTAATAAGTTATACATTTTCTTTGGCTTTAGGTAAGAATGTCATGTATGGTCTCTAAAGAATTGTAATTTAAAACTCTCTTTAATGGTAAAGTCAGATTTCAAGTCACAATTCTTAAAATGTCACTTTTAGAAAGTTGGCATTTTCTTGTCCATGCCATTTGGTGCCTTCAGCCTGTGTCCTGGATCACATGACTCTGACTAACATGGCAGTTGGCCTTTGTGTATTCCTTCCAGACAGTGAGACAAAGGGGGCCTACATGTTGGCAGGATGGGTCAAAGTGCCAGGACGTGTTGGGCAGAGCTGTTCCCTACCCCACTTACATCTGAAAGGAGCTGCCACGGTACAATCACAAAGAACTTCACACTAGCCTTTTGTCATCCCAGACCCCTTGGAGCCTGGGCAGGGAAGAGGAAAATTCCAGAACCATCTGTGGGGGGGACTCTAGAGGTTTCTTCCACTTCAAAGATGGCACCAGGTATAACAATAGGACCCTCGGACACACTCTTCAGTTCACTCCTGGACCTGCAGAGGACACTCAGAAGGCCTGTCCTGAAGAAGATTCTCCTGCTGCTTGAGGCCTGCTTTATACTCCAGAGGACTGCCCTGCTGCTGGAAGCCTGCCTTGAACACTCAGAGGACTACTCTGCTGCTGGAGGACTGTCTTGCTGCTTGAACCCAGGGCTACCAGAGTGACTCCATGGGCAAGTTGGCTGACTTCCTGTTCTGAACTACAGGGACACAAAAAGCTCCAACAACTTAAACCCTGCACCTGGACCCTGCCTGAAGTGAGCCCTGCCCTCCAAGTGGTGCCCACCCAGTCCTGGGCACTTGGAAGCGGTGCTAAAGGTCCCCAAACAGCCTAAATCCAAAGCTTTGGACTTAGAAAGTTTTCAGCCAAAAAGTGCCCTGAGAACTGAGAGGAGACCGGGACCTACCTGCTTGCTGATCTGCCCAAGGTGCATCGCCGGTTGGCCTGACTTTGCGACAGCTCCCGCTACATTCTTCTCCTCAACAGTAAATCCTGTTCAGAAGCTCCCTGCAGTAGGGGTATCTGGTCTTATGGAGCCCTTGTCAGTTACAGCCTGCAACTTCATCCCGCTGGAGATTTTCAACTTTCAATAAAGAGAGTAAGGGCCTGATCACGATTTTGGCAGATGGGATACTCCGCAACAAACGTGATGGATAGCCCTTCCGCCATATTACAATGTCATTATATCCTATGAAATTTGTAATATGGCGGATGGATCGTAATCAGGCCCTAAGTCCGAACAAAGAAATCTTCACTGCGACTTCGTCCAGCAGTTCCCCAACAATGACGCCTCCGACACCGCCGGCTGCCTTGCCCCGCTGAACTTTACCTTCTCAGACATTTCCCTTCAAAACTTTTTCTAAGTTCGAAAGTAAGCAGAGACTGGGCACAATCCACCTCATGTATCCCAACAGAGCTCAATCGCATTTGGGTATAACTTTCGACCTTGCTCCGGTCTCTCGCAACCAGGTGTCCGCAGTTGGTGCGTCGATCCTTTAGGTGTTAAATTTGAATAAAAACTATAAAAATTCATGACTCCGGTTCAACTGTTTGGATTTTTGTCATTTTGGTGTCAAATAATTTATTACATTTTGCTCTATTTTTCTAAATTGGTGTGGGATTTTTCTTGTCTTGTGTTTTCACTTTATTTCTGTTTGTGTTGCATAAATACTTTACACATTGCCTCTAAGGTAAGCCTAACTGCTCTTTTGCCAAGCTACCAGTGGGTTAAGTTCAAGTTAATTTAGTGACATTTTGTGGTTTTGACCGGAATTGTGGGTGTTGCTTGAGAAGGGTTCATACCTCCCTCAACTAAAAACCCAATTTCTAACACCTACTTATTTCTTTTGGCTTAGAACTTGAAAGTCAACACCACACAGGCCACAAGGGTTGTAGTGACATTTGAGGGTTCTGTTTCATGTGAGTGAATAAAGCCAGTTTATTCTACTCCAGATCTCCATAGCAACCAAACAGTGCCCAAATGGTACCCCAATGGGATCAGCATTATTACAATGTTTCACTAGATTTCATCCCTTAGCACCAATGCCCATTGTTTAAAATGTGCTTGTTGGTTGAAAAAACTGTCAGACAGCTTAGCCCATTAAATAGGAGCATCAAATGTCTGATGTAATAACAAAGCTCCTTTGAGGGCAAGTGAAGTCAGAACTTGGGCACAGTATTCCTGTTAAAAACATTCATGGGTAAAATAATGTTTTGATTTGTCATGATGCTGTATGGGGTATCTGTGTATGTAGTAGGTTTTGTATGCTCTATGTATGATATGTATGTTCTGCGTATGATCATTCAGTCAAGAGTATGAGTATTGGAGCAATGAAAAATTGCCAAAATAAATGGTGATCATAGTAATTCAGTTGTGTGAGCATGGATTTAAGTTACGTTTTGTGAATGTGAGTCAGTATTGGCAATTGTGTTGTTGTTTGCATTTATAGTGGCCTAGCCTTACTGACCATGGCCCAACCCCTTTTGTTGGTGTGCAACTTTCTAAGAGTGGCAGTTTCAGAATTGTGCCTTAAAATCTGACTTTACCATTAAAGAGGGTTTTAAATTACAATTCTTTAAACACCAAACTCGACATTCCTGCCTGTTTCCAATTGAAAGTTATCACTTATGAAGTGTAATAAGTTAACCCAATATGATCCTATGGAAAAGACAGGCCCTGTAGTAGTGAAAAACGAATTTAAGAGTTTTTCACTACCAGGACATGTAAAAGTTAAAACTTACATGTCCAATTTTTTAAATATATTGCACCCTGCTCTCTGGGCTGTTTAGGCCTGCCCTAGTGGTGACAAATGTTTAGGCCTGGCAAAAGGTTTATTTTGCCACGTCAAAATGGCAGTTTAAAGTTACACACACAGGCTGCAATGGCAGGCCTGAGAGATGTTTAAAGAGCTACTTAAGTGAGTGGCACAATGAGTGGCATTTAATTTAAAGGCCTTGGGCACAGGTATTACCACTTTACTAGTGACTTAAAAGTTAATTAAATATGCCAATTGAATGTAAGCCAGTTCACCCATGTTTAAAGGAGAGAGCACAAGCACTTTAGCACTAGTTAGCAGTGGTAAAGTGTGCAGAGTCCTAACGCCGGCAAAAATGAGATTAGCAAAAATAAACGAGTAAGGTGAAAAGTTTGGGGGATGATCATCCTAAGGCTGACAGGTGTAACAACTATGCTCCGAGAATTTGAGGTTATCATTCACCAGTGTTATAGTCATGTAGGAAGTTGTTACTAGTCCTTTCTTCCTGAGGTCAACCTCTTCTTTTTTCAATTTCTTCCTGAAGTATGGGAGGTGTTCAATTGGTCAGTAGTTTGCAAGGCTGTCTGGGTCCAAGTTGATGATTTTCAGAAGAATCTGTTCTGTTTTATGGTCTTGAGGGGAAAAGCCTTGTGAGGGTATGTAATGACTATGAACCTGAATTAGAGTGTGGATGGGATACTCCATCACAAGCATGATGGATATCTTGTGTGCCTTATTACAAGTGCCAAAGAATATAATGTACTTGCTATATGGTGGATGGGATATCCATGACGTTTGTGACAGAGTATCCCATCCACCAAACTCTAAATCAGGTCCTAAGTAAAAATAAGTCTTGAGTGCTTTTCCTGAGAGGGACTTTTAGACATCAGCATTTTGGATGCTACCTTGAAATGATGTGGAATGAGGATGGCAATGATATCAAAGAAGATAGACGAAGAGAGGGTTGGAATGTGATTCATTCTAGTAAATTGAGATGGAATCTGGGAAGACTGGGTGGTGGGATCACTGTGTTTTTTGCATTTGTTACTTTTATCTCTGAAGAACTGAACTGTAGAATTGCAGTTTTCTGTTGAGTTTGTCATTGGGCGGAGAGTGTGTTGATGTAGTGCTGGATGATTTTGAATAATTATTTGCTCCTGCTGGAGGCTTCTATAGTGACAGGTTTGCAGTACGTGGCTTTAAGTGTGAAGATGGGGTTCTCATCTGATGAAAGGTTAAGTAAACTGAGGGCTGGGACGTGAGATATTTTATGTTTACAGATTAGCGTTTTACTGCAGTTAGTCGTTGGGTCTAATAGGGTGCAGAAGGTTAGTGTTTAGTGGATCCGACCTTCAAAGGGGCATTGTGTTAACAATAGTTTGTGACTGTAGCGCTCAATGAATTCAGGTTTGTCTTGACATTTGAGACTTCTGTTTTATTTATTAAGGTGATGTATTTGTTTATCTGGGACTATTAGAAGAAGTACTAATGTGATTTGGAAGGTTTTAATCAGGCATGGTAGGTCATGGAAAGTCTGGATGCAGAATTGGATTAAATTATATCTTACCTGTCAAATATCAGTTGAATATGAGGATGACAATATAATGACTATTTGGTGGCTGAATATCCAGTTGGTTGCGTTGTTTTGTTGTGCAAAGATTCTGATACATAAGTAGTGGAGGTTTCCATTCTTGAGGTGATCCAACAATGCATCTTTGATCCTTTCGGAAGTCTGCTCTCCTCGGAGGGCAAAATGTCCCTGAAAGATACTTTTTAAATGTTTGATAAAGATAAAAGGCCAGATTTACTAAAGTTATGCACTGGTTTTCCATTAAAAAAAAGGCTGCAAACAGACATAAAATGTTTATTTTTAATTTACTTTCCAGCACAAAATGTGTTTTCCCCTGAAAGGATGGAACGTCCCCTGGACACAAAGTAACAGAAAGCACTTTGCACTGCTTTTCGTTAGTTTGTGTCAAAGGGCGTGAGTGTTAGAAAAGTTTCAGCGCTCCGTCCATCATCTTGGTGTGTTGCTATGTTTGCCCTAAGTGGCCAGGGTATGCCTAGACGTGGGTTCCTTGCTCACTGCTCCACTGAGTTCAAGCTAGACTAGCTGATGAGGGATGAAACACTGAAACTGGTCCCAGGATGCTTGTTTCCAGTCGAGGGAAGACCTGGCTTGGCAAATGGGGCTGGACTGTTCCGATGAGGAACAGGATCAAGACTGATTTGCATATGGCTGGGTCTGAACTGGAGTGGCGAAGTGAGCAAAAGAACGATGATGGATTCAACACAGATCTAATAGTGACTAGGGGTGAGTGTCTGGTTTTCCAGCTTTTTTCTTGGAATGTAACTGTTTTGGTCTTCGTCCTATTAATAATTGAACCCTTTTTGTTTGAGTAATCCAAAGTTGTATCCAGGAGCCGTTGCAATCCCACTTTTATCCTGCTTATCAAAACTAAGTCATCCGCATATAGGAGGTTTGATATTGTAAAACCGCCTCGTTTTAGTGCGTGACTATTTTCCTTGTTTAATAAGGGCAGGAAATCAGAGAGAAACAGATTAAAAAGTGTCGGGCCAGTACGCATCCCTGTTTTAGACACTCGGTTGTTGGCATGCGCCTAGACAGGCGAGAGCCATTTCCAAGTTTTATCCGGATCCATGTATCTGTATGCAACATTGACACTCAATTGTGTGCTCTTAAAATTCTTCAGGAGTATGAAGAAAAAGTTCAAGGCCATATAACCAAAAAAGTACAGGTAATTGACAGTGAAGAAGGCCAAAGACTTCAAAGCACTTTAGGAAACTCTTCTCCCTTAGTTGGGCCATGCAAAGTTAGAGTTTGTAAAACCCCTTTGCACTAACCTTTTTACTGACTTTCTCAATCCAGCGTCCATTATTGCACCTGGACATATTAAGCCTTTTTTAATAATAATTTTTTTTATTTTAATTGATAAACTTGCTTTTTTAGAAAAATGAAAGATTAATTTTAATGAATGCTAATTAATGGTTTTGTAGTTATTAATACATTGTATTGCAATGGTTTTAATTAACTAAGCAAATAAAATGTAAACTTGGAAATTATGGTCCTAGGGAATAAGGGCTAATGTGTGAGCCATTTATTGGAAGCAAAATCCTATACGGATTGCCATAGTGCCTGACAACAATAGAGGTTGAAGTTCTTGTGCTGTGAGCCATGGCAGTATGCTGCTTCATAATGTGTTGCAGAGGATGATGAGCTTGTATTCAGGGCTGACATTTTGGGAAGATGCCCATATGTAACTGTGCATGCTAAGTGTCAATACAATGGCACTTTGTACTGTCCTTCTTCTTCATTGATGTACTCCATATTTCTTTTTTCGCTATTTCCCAGTGATTGACTTGGGGCCAGATGTACGACCATTCACTTTAGCGAGTCGCAAATTGCACCGAATAGCGACTCGCAATTTGCGACTCTCTAAAGTGAATGTACAACAGTGTCTCAGACACTGTTTGCGATTCCCAATGGGGTCGCAAATTGCATGCCTCATCAATATTCATGAGGCAAGCGCAATTTGCGATCCCTTTGGGAATGGCTAGCACTCACGGGGATGGTGGCCTCCTGGGGTCAGCAGACCACCATGTTTGTGAATGCTTTTTAAATAAAGCAGTTTTTTTTTTAATGCAGCCCTTTTTCCTTATAGGAAATCGGGATGCATTTAAAAAAGAAAAATGAAACTTTTCAGTTTCATTTTTTAAGGGCAGGCAGTGGTCCCTGGGACCACTGCCTGCTCTTAAATTTTTTTTTCGCATACACTCACAAAGGGGAAGGGGTCCCCTGGGGACCCCTTCCCGTTTGCGAGTGGTTTAGCAGCTACTTGAAGTAGGTGGTAAACTGTGAGTGTTTCGCAACTGCAAATGCGGTCGCAAAACAATAGTACATGGCATTGAGACTCGCTATTAGGAAGGGACGCCCCTTCCTAATAGAGAGAGTCGCAAACGCTATTTTGCGAGTCAATGATTTGCAAAATAGCATTTGTTCATGCCTGCACCCTTTTTTTGCGGTTAAAAACGGGCCGATCTCCCGTTTGCGAACGCAAAAAAGGGTCGTACATCCGGCCCTTGGAAAATAAAATAAGAAACCTAACTATGCAATGGCAAAGGGTAGTAAAGGCACAAAACTTGTGACTTCTCCACTCATGGTGATGCCACTACATTGACAAAGATGAAAATTGGGTCTGGGCAGCTAGGAGTTCAGCTCTGAAAAGGCCAGTGTGAAGAAAATTCTCGCTAACATATGTTTGGGCTTAACCATCAATGACAAAATGGAGTGGGGTGATCAAATCAGGAAGGTCAGTCTAAAGTTGATGCAAACATCAGGGGGCCTTGCGAAACAACAGAGGAAGTGTGTACACAAGATGCTGGGGCCGGTGTTGGAAATTTATAAGGCCCAAGTAAAAAAAACTAAAAAGAAAAGGCCAATGTGAAGAAAATTCTCGCTAACATATGTTAGAATTCCACCTAAATCGTGTCTTCCCGATTGTATTCTTGGAACGCTATTTTCTTCAGTGCGCCACAATTTGAATGGACTCTTCCTATCTATATATCTATCCATGTGAAGAGGCGAAAAATTGAGTTCATCGTGTATGAAAGGATGAGCGACTGGATGGCACATTGAACCAGATCAACTGCAGATGAACCTAAAGCCTGCAGAATTTTTTATTTATTGTGTCCGCCTCGACACTAAAGCAACGTAGTTAAATGTAAGTAGTCGTTCTTTTCATTTTTTGGGAGAATTGTAGTTATTTTGACAAACTGTACTGTCAGCCTTGCAACATGAACGCCACAAACTCTAGCTCACTCATTTCCCTACAAGGCTCACAAGGTTCTTGGAGCGCGTATATCATGAAGTATGCCTCCCCCTGGGGACTGGGCCAGCATTTCATTTTTTTTCTGGCATCTGGCCCGTTGAGTTTATGAGGTTCTGTGGAGCAGCAGAATGGATGATCTGATGCATGAGGGGAAGGGAACAATGTAAGAGTTATTTACTTTTAAACGACTATCACAGTCTTTCAAGTTTTTCATAAAAGAAATGTTTTATCCGGCAATAAAAAGAAACTTCGATTTGAAAAAAAAAAGTTTATATGCTGCATTCATTTTCCTCGGAGAAAGTCTTTGAAAAGTTCCTGGGAGCCAGACTAGTCTCCTGTAAAATGCCACGGTCTCTTTGCACCGCTTTCGGCCATCTTGTTATGGTCAGAAATACGGTGTCGCTATTGTGGCTCTAAGTAAAATATTGCAAAGCAGTAGCTCGGCCATCTTGAATCCCTGCTCCTTTAACAGAGCGCTGTACATCATTTGCAGTTGTCGTCCAGCCTAGTGAGGAACAATGAGAAATGGCCCTGCTTACACATGATCACCCGAGAGCGCATTGATTTTGCTGCAAGCAAAGTAAAAACATGTGCCTGCTGACTGGGGCGCTGAAGAATGGCGAGGTGCTGCGGAGCATTTTGTAAACCCAATTACACACTCCAGGGTGTACATTAAAAGTAATGTGTTTCACTTCCAACATGTTTAAGGCTAACACACCTGGAGAGCAAAGCTATTTATCCTAATACACGTCGTGTCCTGTGAAAATGGATCACTTGCAGCAGTTCTTAGATCACCTTAGAATACTATCAGCAGGACAACTCTCTGACAGTCAGTTATCGATTCTGTGCTCTGATGCGCATCTTAAAATCAGTGGTGGGCTATGCAGTTTAATAAATGCATAATCTGCATCATGCACCACAAAAGTAATATGTGATGCAAATATTTGCAAATAATTCTTTTTGAGGGATGCTTAAGTCTGGTGATATTGCTGCCATTGTTGAAATCCTGGTCATTGCCCTCCTATTCCATTGCTTTTCTCTTGGCTCTGGGTCCCAAGTATGGCTTCCTTTGTTTATTTTGAAATTAGTTCTCAATTATATAATTTAATAAAGTGCGTCGTGAAATTGAGCGCACATGCCTTTTTAAATTCTGACACGGACTTCAGGGTGAATGAGGACGGAGTATTTTGAGCATAGTTCATCATGCACTTTCAGTCATCTCGTGGCTGCAGAAATGTGCAAGTGCAGGTGTGTTCACCTTTTGAAATCCACTCAAAATGTGGAAAAATCATAGGGATCAAGAATGCCATAATCACATTGCCTAAATTCCCAGGGCTATGTGGAGGAGTAAAGCTCTTACACAATGCTTTTTTGTAGTCTCCCACCTTGCAGTAACAATAGAACAGTACATAGTGCAAACCATAGTGCATGAAGACAAAATAACTAATAATTAGTGGATTCTCAGTGACTGCACTCTAGCTGAAAAGTATGGCAAGATAAATAATGCAGTACTCAGTACATAAGTATGTGCAAGAAATGCATCTGCCTTTACAAGTTTTCCTCTGTTTTTGTTAGTTACTACTCTCTAAAGTTGTGATCTCTGTTCTGCGCTGACAACAGCTAAACAGGCCTCAAACCATGTGTCAGTAAAACTGTAAATCTTTGTATGCTTAGAACAGCTTATACTACTGAGGCCTAGCCTGGCATGTTGCAAGGGTGCCAGTTATAAAATCCGTGGAATTGACACACCAGTACCACCTCATGGTCCCCTTGTGCCAGTACAAAGAAAAGAGGCGCCTCTCCTCCCTGACAGCACAAACACATGTTAAACAAGCATTGGCATAGCCAATAGGTCTCGCCTTTGGGACCTTATAAGTATTTAGTCATGCAGCACAATATCCTTGGTGCAACAACATCAACTGTTGCATGGCTAAACACTTATAAGGTCCCAAAGGCGAGACCTATTGGCTATGCCAATGCTTGTGTACTTTACCTATTGTAAGTACAACATGTGATTACCTAGGACCACTGCCTAGTGACCTGCTGTTTTGGTTTATTCCTGCATGTAAAAATGAAATGGACTTACTTAGTCGGAGAGATGTCCAGAAAATCAATTCGGGATACATACAAAAAATCACCAAAACATTTAAAAATCTTCATTGCTATGGAATACATTCAGCACCTCTACATAAAAGTACATGTTCCCGTTATTTACAAAATACGCAAACACAGCCCAATAGTGTCTAATATAAAAAATAAATTCATATTCGTGCATAAGCTGTATGAAACGCTCACTTGTTTTGTTCTTGCATGTCAATCCACGGACAATGCATACATCACACATAATCATAGGTTTAGCATCCCCTGTATATTACTCCAATAATTGGTGCCTTTTTTCAAAATAATTTTGTCAGGACAAACAATGGTGCATTGTTAACAAATGTGCATTGCTTTTGTTTCCCTAGGCCATCTGTTCTCTCCAATGTGTCGTTTAAGCACCCTGTTGCTGCAGCTATAGCAGTTCACTGGCTCATAAAAGTGGGATGAGCCGGGTGGGCCTCTCTGATTGGATGTTGCTCTGAGGCGAGGGCACGGGCTAAGCTGATCACAATGTCAAGCAACAATCAAGTCCCGCCCTGTTGCAAGTCTGGCTAACACAGCACAGTGTTAATTAGCAAAAAGAACTAGTAAGTGCCTCTGACAGCAAAGAAAACACATTCTAGGTCAAGTGTCAGAAGGGCAACGAGCTGAATCCTTTCCTTGTCTCTTAAGCTGAGTGTATAATTCATGCACGAGTATAGTGTGCATCTATATTTTGACAGATATTTCTGGCTTTTCTTTGGTGAAATGCTACGCAGTTTACTACATTCCAAAAGAAATTAATTTTTATGCACGCAAACTAGTTAAATGCAAATACTTAAGGTGTGTTGTGGAACATTTGCACTCTACTCAACTTAAAAGGGCCCGGGACCTGCCTGTGCTGCACAACTAACCTTGTTCTCTGCAGCCCTCTGACCCTGCACAGCTCACACTGTCCTCAGATGCTGCTGTTGTTGATCCGTGGCACTGATAGGCACCAACAGAAGCACTGCACGGAGACATAGAGAAGGGACTAAAAGGATAGCTCCATAGAAACAAGAGAGGAGATCGTTGAACAGTCGTCTTCAGAAATAAAAAGAGGACAACAGAAAAAACAAGTCTAGCGTAGCGAAAGTAGGTAGATCGTGACACGAGCAAGGATGTCATTTTTGTACAATATCGGAACTGACCAGAGGGTCTGTCATTGATTTGAATTTAAAAAAAACATTCAATAATGACGTTTTGTTTAATCATGAAGTATTTTTCCATATTTACTGAAATAATCTCTTCTGGTGGTAAATCAATAAAATGTAGATTTCTCGCACTCACAGTGCCCAAAAAGATAATTATTAATGGAGTTGCGTGCAAAGAGCGTGCACGGATGCCCGCGTTCTTCATTGTATTCATCAAGCCGGAAACGGTTAGGGATTACAGCGACTGATATACAATATATAAGAATCGCTTTCCGCACACATGTAGGCAGCCAGCCGTCTATAAGATGAGAACTTATCGTTGAGAAGTCTGCAGAAATAATAAACGAATACTGCAAAGATACTGTCCCAAAAAGGAAGGCACGCCTTGTGTGCCACAACATATCTAGACGAGACCTAAAAAACATATGGCCCCTGCGCGCCTGTAGACGCTGAGGGGGGAGTGGTGGGGGGAGTGCGGCCAAGAGCACACACAGCGTTTCCCTTGCGGGAATGTAATGCCATGCCTTTCCGCAAAACACTGCTTCGGCGAAATTGTTTTTAAAAAAGGGGGGAGGGGTAAAAAAAAATGCACGGATTAGTTTAGACTGGTGAAACACCTGAAAACAAGTGAGGCCACTTCTGCTTAGGCCCCCTGCCCCCGCTCAATATGCATATATTAATGGGCCGGCCCAGCGAGAAAAAGGGAGTGACACCGCTGCTCGTTGATAAAAGGGAGGTAATGGACGCCCATCTGCCTCCAGAAAGGCCCCTCATGCACCCACTGGGAGTATTCAAACAACGCAGAAACCACCCAAATCGGCCCCCAGACTGCTCAAAAAAGCAACTCACAGCTGGAACTGGACACCAGCCCCTCGGGCATTGCCCGAGTGCCCGCGTTACCAATCTGACCCTGCTGTTTAGATACAGTAGTCCAATATGAAGAACTATATGAAGCAGGGCAGTGAGCACGAGCAGCGACGACACTCACAGAAGAATTAACCTCGCTTAGCGCAGCTCCGGTCGGATCATTTGGCTGTGCTGTAAATTAAAGGGAATGCTTGGAAAGTGGGCGGAGTGGGCAGCTGACCTCATTAGAGAAGTAAATGCAGGGCACAAGTCCTATATAAAGAAGTGGGGGGACATTACCAAGTTAGACACTATGCAAGTGACATCATGACGCGTGCCATTACAGCACATGACGTCACGACGTAGCGCTATAAAAGAAATAAAATAGTGCTATTTAAATTATTTGTGTAAATACTGGGACAGACCACCCCATCTGAGTCTTACAGTGTCTGCACTTATATACAGGGACAGAACAAAGGCAAAAGCACCCCTCTCTTAGTACATGTGAAGAGATAAGCTGTGTGCCTTTGTTTCCCTCTGTGGCATTTACATTTATGTGTGAGATTCCAGGCCGCCTGCAGTCAAGATAAAAAAAAAAAAAAAAAAGGAGGCCTGATGGCCCATTAACTTTGGCCCAGCTGGAGGTGTAAAAAAAAGCCCCCTCCCTGCCCCCACGCACGTTGCTGCTGGAAATGGAAAGCAGACAACGTGCAGGCGCTGCTGAACGTGTCCCGGTGTCTTACACTGGGAAAAATTCAACATATTTCTGTGGGGCGCCATCTTCTTGACAGGGGGGACGGCGTCCACCCTATGAAAATAGTGGGTGGATGCCGTGTACCTGCGTGTACCCCCGACTCGTGCCCTGAGTAAAGGCTTAGGTTTGAGTTGACTAAACCAGAAAATGACTGTGACTGGCAAACATTAAGACATATATATCTAGGCTGATTTTCTACACTTTTACTATTTTGAACGCTTTAAGAGATTGGGAGGCTCAAATGTCAATGGGTAGAGCATTCCAGTGTATGGGCCCTAAAAGGCGGAAGACCGGGAAACTGAGGCAGCGCAAGGTAGCTTTGGTATGGCTAAGAGGTTGCGCCAAGTGAGTCTTAATGGAAGTGTACCGGCACTTCCCAGGAGCAAAGAGGTTCTGTGGAGAGTGAGTACCAGCACTTCTATACTTACATTTAAAGCACTGCTTAAAAGTGGCAGAAGGGTACTATTAAGTTCCATATAAACAAAGAAGTTATTTTTCTTGGTTTTTCCAGTGGTATTTTAAAGTGCTTACTAACCCTGATGAGGCGTGAAGAATTTTAATGTAATGTGGAAGCCATCGCTCTGAAATAACCACTGTCTAAAATCCTTGGTCTCTAGCTTCGTGATCTCCCGTGCTAGTGAGCTCTTCCGAATATTTATGAAAAGTGCTTTTATAAACCTCGAATTTCCTATGTGAAATGGGCTACTTGTGCTGTGTAGTGTTGTGGAATTATAAACCTTATTGCCATAAACCCAGCACAATTTACCAATTAGAATGTCGTTAGTAAAGTGCTTTCTGGAGCAAAATGACTACCACACAATCAGCAGTCCGGTTTACTTTAATTCCCGCACTCAAACCTGCTCCCACTTATAAAGTAGTTTCATTGGCCTTTTAACATGTGTAGTTCAAACAGTGACATTCTTGAGAGCAGGGTTGGAGCAGAATGACGCAGCAGACACCGTTTTAGGAACAGTAACATGGCTGAGGAGGTAAACTACAGCCAAGACACCGGGGCTTCCCGTGGCACTTTATTCTGCTGATAATTCCGAACATGCCAGTGTTGCCAAGCTGTAAAGAGCCCCCACTGAGAAGCGGGGCTGACCTTCGTGGGAAGCTTTAGGATAGTCTCCAGGGCAGCCCTCCTCTCTGCCCCCACAATTACTCAAGTAGCTACTAATTAAGGAGAGAGATGAAAGAACAGCTTAGATCGTCCAGCTGGGAAACTGCAGTGGGACTTAATAGAGGGCGGGGTAGGGGAGTGCCGGGGAGTTGTTGGGTCCAGGCTGGCGGGAAAACCTGGGAACAGAGTGTCCTGCAGGCTCACCCCACAGAAAGCACGCAAACTGCTGTTCTGCTTTTGTGGGCAGATGCTATTTCATCGTCTCCACTCGGCCGCTGAGGGGACTCTTCCAGGCAATGTTGCATTGTTTTGTGTTCCTTTTCAAGAAGTGGAACACGGCTTGAAAGCTGTTTGATTCTGACATTTTATTAACAATATTACTTTGCGCAAATGTAAAAAACTAGGGGTGGGCGAGCCGCACCATGCAGAGCAAAAGACAGGCGCGGCCGCCATACTTAAAGATAAAGCACGGTTTTGCGGCATGCTGTGCTGAAAGTGCTCGGTGTCAATGTGAAACAAGCACTGAAACACAAGTGCGGCCCCGCGCCGCGAAAGTGAAACAGTACTCCGGGTGGAGGGGTGGGGGGAGTGCGATTCCCTTGCGGGAGCGAGCGGCGCCAGGAGCGACAATTGCTACCATATGGCACCAGCTGCTCGCTCCCGCAAGTGAATCGCCAAACGTGCACGCGTTGCCATTGAAGGCAATGGAACGCGTGCACGTTTTTGGCTGAAAAGCCGAATCGATTGGAAAAGGTCTTTTTGCCTATGCAGCGCATGCGTGCTGCATAGGCGAGACCTAAAAAAGAAACTTTTATCAGTGGCAGCTGGCTTGTATCAAGGGTGGTGGGAGGAGGGCACAAAAAAAATTCACTTACCTTCTTGCAGCGCAAGGTCTCTTCCTCCCTCAGGTGTCTTCCAGGAAGCTCCAGATACAGGAAACTGCACTACCCAATCCCGGTGCTGCTTAAACAGCATGAAAGCAGTGCCAGGATTGGATAGAGCAGGCTCTCCCAGTGCTCCTAAGAGCAATGGAGGCCTGTGCTTTCTCTAACCCAGCTGTCTAAGACAGCTAGGTTAGAGAACTTTGAAATGCGCATGTCTGGCTGGCTGGCCCAAGACGTCCGGCCAAAGAGACATGAGCATTTTAAAGTGTACAGCTACCTGCTGCTGTCATTCAGCAGCGCTGGCCCCGCCCTGTCCTGACAGTTCAGGACGGGTTGCTGAAAAATAAAACAGTAATAAATACACTTTATTACTGTTTTATTTTTCAGCTCTGGGGCTTGTGCTGCAACGCACCTCCGCTCAAATGGAGGAGCCGTCCCTGCTGCCACATGCCACGTGGCAAAAAGAATGATACTGAAAGATGAAAAAAGCTGCGCACATCTTCCTGTACTTCAGTATATCCTATTATAAAACACACTAAACGGTTTAAGCGTGCTGCACAGGACCAGAAAGCTGCCTGTCTCCCGTTAGTGCAATCTAAATTAAAATTTCAAGTAAATGTGTACCTGAATCCCATGCGTACAGCTAGAAGTATATAAATTCTATGCTTTACAATGTACACAAATTCACTCAAATGTCTTTTCAAAAAGTTTTCTTCATTTTTACAATTTTCCAATGTTTAGTGAATGTTCCACAACATAACACGTCTTTTGCGATCCAAATCCATATTCATAAACAAAATTAAAATACAATGATTCTTGTTGTGCAGATTCCACTTTGTTCCTTTAACGCCCTGTGCATTTCGGGACTAAGTCACTTCTTCAGGGGCCTCTGTATTTAAATAAATCAAAAAAACAAATTTTTTAGACCAAAACTCACATTACAATAGGAAACAGCAACACCAAACATGATTAGCAAAACATATGTGCAATCATCTTGTTCAAATATACAGTTATTCAACCAACTTCATGCAATGTCAAGTTGATAGTGATCCTGTGTACGATAACATGCCCAGGATGGGTTCATGTCACCCCCATCATATAACTCCGTTGTGTCACCATGACATGCCTGTCCTCGCGCTCGTTGGTTAACCACCACCAGACCTCAAACAGTTGTCACCTGAGCAATGTCTAATAACATCACCCTCGGTTCATGCCACCACTGATTTCAAATTAATACTCACAATGAGTGGAACCATCAATACACCTTAAAAAATGAAAGCTGTCTAATCTTTCTGTGAATTAATACAATCCCATTGGTCTAAAAAATAGTTTTTTGATTTATTTACATACAGAGGACACTGAAGAAGGGACGTAGTCCCGAAATGCACAGGGCGTTAAAGGAACAAAGTGGAATCTGCACAACAAGAATCATTGTATTTTAATTTTGTTTATGAATTTGAATTTGGATCGCAAATGACGTGTTGTGTTGTTGAACATTCACTAAATATTGGAAAATTGTAAAAATGAAGAAAACTTTTTGAAAAGACATTTGAGCATATTTGTGTGCATTGTAAAGCATAGAATGTTATGTACTTCTAGGTGTGTGCATGGATTCAGGTACACATTTACTTGAAATTTTCATTTAAAAAGATTGATATTGCCGCACCAACACATGAGAGGTCACAGCGATAAGGGACCTGATAATGATGCTTACCACATAATATGAGTGATGATTTCCATCCTTTTTTGGATGAATCTCCCTGGGGCTACACTTTTGAAAAAGGCTCACAGGGGAGTAAGTCATTCCTACCCTAATTTAGGGAGGCCCCCTACATGACTGTCTCATAGTATCCCAATAACTTATGTGTTATATTTTTTCTTAGACATAGCAATTTGTGGTTCGGCTTGGTGACAGCTATTGCCTTTTTGGGTTTATATTAGTGTAGGTTAGTGTGATAGATTGCTGTTAGTTGGGGCAGGGGCAGTTGATAGTTTTAAAAATCAATGATATATAGAAGTGTAGGTTAGTCTCTGAGTAGTCATTCATGTGTCACATTTATCTTTAGTAACTACTTCTGTCACTGTAGTGTCACGTTAAAAACTGAACAACCTGCATGTGATCTGTAGAGGAAATATTACCAGTGAGGACGTATCAATTATTAAATCTGCATATCTAACCTAGGGATGATAGAAGTGACACTCAACGTAACTTAGGGCCTCATTCCGATGGCGGTCGGACGAGTGTCCGACCGCCATTGTTTCGGGCTCGAGACAGTCCGACAAGGAGTCGGTGGCCCCGACAGCCCGATTATGATACGACCGCCGTGCAAGCAGTCGTAAACATCCCTTTTTCCATTGCGGCTTGTGCTGCAGCCCAGAAAAGGGGCGCATCACAAGCCGCAATAGAATAATGGAGGTTTTTGAACATATATGCACTGTATGCCAGGCACCATGTGGTGCCTGACACACCGTGCATGAATGTTTTGGGGGGCACCACATGTCCCCTCCTGGCCCAATAGCAGAGGCCCACAGGGGACGGGGGCCCTGCTAGGGGACCCCAAAGTCCCTTTCCATCTTCCTTTACATGGCAGTGGGACCATCAGGTAAAGGCAGGGGGAAAGGGACAATCTCATGCCTATGGCGGTGACTAACCCTGGGCGGAAAACTCCGCTCCGCTCGCAGAGTTTGCGGATTTTTGGCAACTCCGCGTTCCCCGTAGAACGCAGAGTTACCGAAAACTCCGCGCTCCGCAACGGAGCGGAGGTTTTTTTTTGTTTGCTTGTTCAAAGTGCATTTTCGCGCATGTGGGAGCGACTTACCGGGATGCCTGCATTCACCGACAAGATTTCCTATCCGTTCGCGTGCGCCACGAGATTTGGTAGCTGGCTGCATGGACCCGCAAGAGTGTGCGATCGCGAACACGCCATTCGGACGCGCCATCGGACTTCTGGCGGAAGTTCCATGAAGATCGCAATGCCGAACACGCAGAATTTGCAAGCTGGAGAAGAATATCTCTCGAGCAGCATAAAACCTTCTCGAAATGATGATTTGGATGGAAAAAACTCCTCAGATTGACATTTGGCTGTACTTTTTTGTGCAAGGAGTTCTTTTTCTTTTTTTACTTTTTTTTTTAAGAGGAAGGAAGTGCCCCAGAGTCTCCAACTTCCTGTTCCTGTCCAGCAGGCTCCTCCCAGTGCTTTGTCCATGTCCTGTTCACTTTTCATTTGGATTTGGAGCTGGAAGGATCACTCTTTGTGTCTGCTGCATCATAAACCATATTGGATTTGAGGACTTTTGGATTTGAGATTTTACAAGTAAGTTGGAAAATTGGTGTTGTTTGTTTGATTGGGGCATTGCACCTACATTTTTTTGTACTTTTCATCGTTTTTTTTAAATTTATTGTTGTGGGTGGCCTGTAGTTTCAGCAATGGCCTAGTTGTTTTTCTTTGTATGTAATTTTTCTACAAGTTTTCTTTTATAAAGGAAACATGTTGCAAAGTTCACTACATTTTCTCCAACTTTTGCAATCAATTTGCAACATTTATTTAATTTACTAGCCCAGTAGTCTGCCAATAGGCCTTTCAGCCAGTAGGCCCAGAGCTACTCATGTGTGCATGAAACAACTGTTTCTGTGGTGTCTGTTGAATTTAAACATTATTTAGGGCATGGATGGCATTGGATTGAATTGCCAAATGTGTTTTTTTGGGGTATATTTCACTTTTTTCGTGTGTGTTAAATAAATGCCTTTGTTGGATGTGTGTGGTGTGGTTGTTGTGTAACTTGCAAACCTTTTTTAGCCCTGTGGATTTTCGTTTTTGCAGTGTTGCAATAAAGCGACCCTTGACCTTGCCAGGTAGGTCGCTCCCCCACCACACAGATCCGCCTGTGCTGGCCGCCCGCTGCTGCTGCTGGTAAGATCGCCCTTCCGTTTGTGGCCTCGGTGCCCGTATTGCTTGCTTGTCTCCCCTTTTCCCTTTTGTGCCCCCGCTGCCCCCATTTGAACTGTGCCCCTATTTGTGTCCGCTTTCTCTCCCCTTTTCCTTCTGTACCCCTCGCTGCCCCATTTTGAATTGTGCCCGTATTTGTGTCCGCTTTATCTCCACTTTTCCTTCTGTACCCCTCGCTGCCCCATTTTGAATTGTGCCCGTATTTGTGTCCGCTTTCTCTCCACTTTTCCTTCTGTACCCCTCGCTGCCCCATTTTGAATTGTGCCCGTATTTGTGTCCGCTTTATCTCCACTTTTCCTTCTGTACCCCTCGCTGCCCCATTTTGAATTGTGCCCGTATTTGTGTCCGCTTTCTCTCCACTTTTCCTTCTGTACCCCTCGCTGCCCTATTTTGAATTGTGCCCGTATTTGTGTCCGCTTTATCTCCACTTTTCCTTCTGTACCCCTCGCTGCCCCATTTTGAATTGTGCCCGTATTTGTGTCCGCTTTCTCTCCACTCTTCCTTCTGTACCCCTCGCTGCCCCATTTTGAACTGTGCCCGTATTTGTGTCCGCTTTCTCTCCCCTTTTCCTTCTGTACCCCTCGCTGCCCCATTTTGAATTGTGCCCGTATTTGTGTCCGCTTTATCTCCACTTTTCCTTCTGTACCCCTCGCTGCCCCATTTTGAATTGTGCCCGTATTTGTGTCCGCTTTCTCTCCACTTTTCCTTCTGTACCCCCTCGCTGCCCCATTTTGAATAGTGCCCGTATTTGTGTCCGCTTTATCTCCACTTTTCCTTCTGTACCCCTCGCTGCCCCATCTTGAATTGTGCCCGTATTTGTGTCCGCTTTCTCTCCACTTTTCCTTCTGTACCCCTCGCTGCCCCATTTTGAATTGTGCCCGTATTTGTGTCCGCTTTATCTCCACTTTTCCTTCTGTACCCCTCGCTGCCCCATTTTGAATTGTGCCCGTATTTGTGTCCGCTTTCTCTCCCCTTTTCCTTCTGTACCCCTCGCTGCCCCATTTTGAATTGTGCCCGTATTTGTGTCCGCTTTCTCTCCACTTTTCCTTCTGTACCCCTCGCTGCCCCATTTTTGAATTGTGCCCGTATTTGTGTCCGCTTTCTCTCCACTTTTCCTTCTGTACCCCTCGCTGCCCCATTTTTGAATTGTGCCCGTATTTGTGTCCGCTTTCTCTCCACTTTTCCTTCTGTACCCCTCGCTGCCCCATTTTGAATTGTGCCCGTATTTGTGTCCGCTTTATCTCCACTTTTCCTTCTGTACCCCTCGCTGCCCCATTTTGAATTGTGCCCGTATTTGTGTCCGCTTTATCTCCACTTTTCCTTCTGTACCCCTCGCTGCCCCATTTTGAATTGTGCCCGTATTTGTGTCCGCTTTCTCTCCACTTTTCCTTCTGTACCCCTCGCTGCCCCATTTTGAATTGTGCCCGTATTTGTGTCCGCTTTCTCTCCACTTTTCCTTCTGTACCCCTCGCTGCCCCATTTTTGAATTGTGCCCGTATTTGTGTCCGCTTTCTCTCCACTTTTCCTTCTGTACCCCTCGCTGCCCCATTTTTGAATTGTGCCCGTATTTGTGTCCGCTTTCTCTCCACTTTTCCTTCTGTACCCCTCGCTGCCCCATTTTTGAATTGTGCCCGTATTTGTGTCCGCTTTCTCTCCACTTTTCCTTCTGTACCCCTCGCTGCCCCATTTTGAATTGTGCCCGTATTTGTGTCCGCTTTCTCTCCACTTTTCCTTCTGTACCCCTCGCTGCCCCATTTTGAATTGTGCCCGTATTTGTGTCCGCTTTCTCTCCCCTTTTCCTTCTGTACCCCTCGCTGCCCCATTTTGAATTGTGCCCGTATTTGTGTCCGCTTTCTCTCCACTTTTCCTTCTGTACCCCTCGCTGCCCCATTTTTGAATTGTGCCCGTATTTGTGTCCGCTTTCTCTCCACTTTTCCTTCTGTACCCCTCGCTGCCCCATTTTGAATTGTGCCCGTATTTGTGTCCGCTTTCTCTCCCCTTTTCCTTCTGTACCCCTCGCTGCCCCATTTTTGAATTGTGCCCGTATTTGTGTCCGCTTTCTCTACACTTTTCCTTCTGTACCCCTCGCTGCCCCATTTTGAATTGTGCCCGTATTTGTGTCCGCTTTCTCTCCACTTTTCCTTCTGTACCCCTCGCTGCCCCATTTTTGAATTGTGCCCGTATTTGTGTCCGCTTTCTCTCCACTTTTCCTTCTGTACCCCTCACTGCCCCATTTTGAATTGTGCCCGTATTTGTGTCCGCTTTCTCTCCACTTTTCCTTCTGTACCCCTCGCTGCCCCATTTTTGAATTGTGCCAGTATTTGTGTCCGCTTTCTCTCCACTTTTCCTTCTGTACCCCTCGCTGCCTCTCGCCATTCCCGCCGCTGCGTCCCTGCGGCCCCGCCCCCTGACTGCCCATTCGCTGCCCCTGCCTCCCGCCTCCCAGCTGCTCCTCCCTCCCACCCCCATAAATGGCGGCCGCTGCGCGGTGAGGTGAGCGACCCTTGACCTTGCCAGGTAGGTCGCTCCCCCACCACACAGATCCGCCTGTGCTGGCCGCCCGCTGCTGCTGCTGGTAAGATCGCCCTTCCGTTTGTGGCCTCGGTGCCCGTATTGCTTGCTTGTCTCCCCTTTTCCCTTTTGTGCCCCCGCTGCCCCCATTTGAACTGTGCCCGTATTTGTGTCCGCTTTCTCTCCCCTTTTCCTTCTGTACCCCTCGCTGCCCCATTTTGAATTGTGCCCGTATTTGTGTCCGCTTTATCTCCACTTTTCCTTCTGTACCCCTCGCTGCCCCATTTTGAATTGTGCCCGTATTTGTGTCCGCTTTCTCTCCACTTTTCCTTCTGTACCCCTCGCTGCCCCATTTTGAATTGTGCCCGTATTTGTGTCCGCTTTATCTCCACTTTTCCTTCTGTACCCCTCGCTGCCCCATTTTGAATTGTGCCCGTATTTGTGTCCGCTTTCTCTCCACTTTTCCTTCTGTACCCCTCGCTGCCCCATTTTGAATTGTGCCTGTATTTGTGTCCGCTTTATCTCCACTTTTCCTTCTGTACCCCTCGCTGCCCCATTTGGAATTGTGCCCGTATTTGTGTCCGCTTTCTCTCCACTCTTCCTTCTGTACCCCTCGCTGCCCCATTTTGAACTGTGCCCGTATTTGTGTCCGCTTTCTCTCCCCTTTTCCTTCTGTACCCCTCGCTGCCCCATTTTGAATTGTGCCCGTATTTGTGTCCGCTTTCTCTCCACTTTTCCTTCTGTACCCCTCGCTGCCCTATTTTGAATTGTGCCCGTATTTGTGTCCGCTTTATCTCCACTTTTCCTTCTGTACCCCTCGCTGCCCCATTTTGAATTGTGCCCGTATTTGTGTCCGCTTTCTCTCCACTCTTCCTTCTGTACCCCTCGCTGCCCCATTTTGAACTGTGCCCGTATTTGTGTCCGCTTTCTCTCCCCTTTTCCTTCTGTACCCCTCGCTGCCCCATTTTGAATTGTGCCCGTATTTGTGTCCGCTTTATCTCCACTTTTCCTTCTGTACCCCTCGCTGCCCCATTTTGAATTGTGCCCGTATTTGTGTCCGCTTTCTCTCCACTTTTCCTTCTGTACCCCTCGCTGCCCCATTTTGAATAGTGCCCGTATTTGTGTCCGCTTTATCTCCACTTTTCCTTCTGTAACCCTCGCTGCCCCATCTTGAATTGTGCCCGTATTTGTGTCCGCTTTCTCTCCACTTTTCCTTCTGTACCCCTCGCTGCCCCATTTTGAATTGTGCCCGTATTTGTGTCCGCTTTATCTCCACTTTTCCTTCTGTACCCCTCGCTGCCCCATTTTGAATTGTGCCCGTATTTGTGTCCGCTTTCTCTCCCCTTTTCCTTCTGTACCCCTCGCTGCCCCATTTTGAATTGTGCCCGTATTTGTGTCCGCTTTCTCTCCACTTTTCCTTCTGTACCCCTCGCTGCCCCATTTTTGAATTGTGCCCGTATTTGTGTCCGCTTTCTCTCCACTTTTCCTTCTGTACCCCTCGCTGCCCCATTTTTTGAATTGTGCCCGTATTTGTGTCCGCTTTCTCTCCACTTTTCCTTCTGTACCCCTCGCTGCCCCATTTTGAACTGTGCCCGTATTTGTGTCCGCTTTCTCTCCCCTTTTCCTTCTGTACCCCTCGCTGCCCCATTTTGAATTGTGCCCGTATTTGTGTCCGCTTTCTCTCCACTTTTCCTTCTGTACCCCTCGCTGCCCTATTTTGAATTGTGCCCGTATTTGTGTCCGCTTTATCTCCACTTTTCCTTCTGTACCCCTCGCTGCCCCATTTTGAATTGTGCCCGTATTTGTGTCCGCTTTCTCTCCACTCTTCCTTCTGTACCCCTCGCTGCCCCATTTTGAACTGTGCCCGTATTTGTGTCCGCTTTCTCTCCCCTTTTCGTTCTGTACCCCTCGCTGCCCCATTTTGAATTGTGCCCGTATTTCTGTCCGCTTTATCTCCACTTTTCCTTCTGTACCCCTCGCTGCCCCATTTTGAATTGTGCCCGTATTTGTGTCCGCTTTCTCTCCACTTTTCCTTCTGTACCCCTCGCTGCCCCATTTTGAATAGTGCCCGTATTTGTGTCCGCTTTATCTCCACTTTTCCTTCTGTAACCCTCGCTGCCCCATCTTGAATTGTGCCCGTATTTGTGTCCGCTTTCTCTCCACTTTTCCTTCTGTACCCCTCGCTGCCCCATTTTGAATTGTGCCCGTATTTGTGTCCGCTTTATCTCCACTTTTCCTTCTGTACCCCTCGCTGCCCCATTTTGAATTGTGCCCGTATTTGTGTCCGCTTTCTCTCCCCTTTTCCTTCTGTACCCCTCGCTGCCCCATTTTGAATTGTGCCCGTATTTGTGTCCGCTTTCTCTCCACTTTTCCTTCTGTACCCCTCGCTGCCCCATTTTTGAATTGTGCCCGTATTTGTGTCCGCTTTCTCTCCACTTTTCCTTCTGTACCCCTCGCTGCCCCATTTTTGAATTGTGCCCGTATTTGTGTCCGCTTTCTCTCCACTTTTCCTTCTGTACCCCTCGCTGCCCCATTTTGAATTGTGCCCGTATTTGTGCCCGCTTTATCTCCACTTTTCCTTCTGTACCCCTCGCTGCCCCATTTTGAATTGTGCCCGTATTTGTGTCCGCTTTATCTCCACTTTTCCTTCTGTACCCCTCGCTGCCCCATTTTGAATTGTGCCCGTATTTGTGTCCGCTTTCTCTCCACTTTTCCTTCTGTACCCCTCGCTGCCCCATTTTGAATTGTGCCCGTATTTGTGTCCGCTTTCTCTCCACTTTTCCTTCTGTACCCCTCGCTGCCCCATTTTTGAATTGTGCCCGTATTTGTGTCCGCTTTCTCTCCACTTTTCCTTCTGTACCCCTCGCTGCCCCATTTTTGAATTGTGCCCGTATTTGTGTCCGCTTTCTCTCCACTTTTCCTTCTGTACCCCTCGCTGCCCCATTTTTGAATTGTGCCCGTATTTGTGTCCGCTTTCTCTCCACTTTTCCTTCTGTACCCCTCGCTGCCCCATTTTGAATTGTGCCCGTATTTGTGTCCGCTTTCTCTCCACTTTTCCTTCTGTACCCCTCGCTGCCCCATTTTGAATTGTGCCCGTATTTGTGTCCGCTTTCTCTCCCTTTTCCTTCTGTACCCCTCGCTGCCCCATTTTGAATTGTGCCCGTATTTGTGTCCGCTTTCTCTCCACTTTTCCTTCTGTACCCCTTGCTGCCCCATTTTTGAATTGTGCCCGTATTTGTGTCCGCTTTCTCTCCACTTTTCCTTCTGTACCCCTCGCTGCCCCATTTTGAATTGTGCCCGTATTTGTGTCCGCTTTCTCTCCCCTTTTCCTTCTGTACCCCTCGCTGCCCCATTTTTGAATTGTGCCCGTATTTGTGTCCGCTTTCTCTACACTTTTCCTTCTGTACCCCTCGCTGCCCCATTTTGAATTGTGCCCGTATTTGTGTCCGCTTTCTCTCCACTTTTCCTTCTGTACCCCTCGCTGCCCCATTTTTGAATTGTGCCCGTATTTGTGTCCGCTTTCTCTCCACTTTTCCTTCTGTACCCCTCACTGCCCCATTTTGAATTGTGCCCGTATTTGTGTCCGCTTTCTCTCCACTTTTCCTTCTGTACCCCTCGCTGCCCCATTTTTGAATTGTGCCAGTATTTGTGTCCGCTTTCTCTCCACTTTTCCTTCTGTACCCCTCGCTGCCTCTCGCCATTCCCGCCGCTGCGTCCCTGCGGCCCCGCCCCCTGACTGCCCATTCGCTGCCCCTGCCTCCCGCCTCCCAGCTGCTCCTCCCTCCCACCCCCATAAATGGCGGCCGCTGCGCGGTGAGGTGAGCGACCCTTGACCTTGCCAGGTAGGTCGCTCCCCCACCACACAGATCCGCCTGTGCTGGCCGCCCGCTGCTGCTGCTGGTAAGATCGCCCTTCCGTTTGTGGCCTCGGTGCCCGTATTGCTTGCTTGTCTCCCCTTTTCCCTTTTGTGCCCCCGCTGCCCCCATTTGAACTGTGCCCCTATTTGTGTCCGCTTTCTCTCCCCTTTTCCTTCTGTACCCCTCGCTGCCCCATTTTGAATTGTGCCCGTATTTGTGTCCGCTTTATCTCCACTTTTCCTTCTGTACCCCTCGCTGCCCCATTTTTGAATTGTGCCCGTATTTGTGTCCGCTTTCTCTCCACTTTTCCTTCTGTACCCCTCGCTGCCCCATTTTTGAATTGTGCCCGTATTTGTGTCCGCTTTCTCTCCACTTTTCCTTCTGTACCCCTCGCTGCCCCATTTTGAATTGTGCCCGTATTTGTGCCCGCTTTATCTCCACTTTTCCTTCTGTACCCCTCGCTGCCCCATTTTGAATTGTGCCCGTATTTGTGTCCGCTTTATCTCCACTTTTCCTTCTGTACCCCTCGCTGCCCCATTTTGAATTGTGCCCGTATTTGTGTCCGCTTTCTCTCCACTTTTCCTTCTGTACCCCTCGCTGCCCCATTTTGAATTGTGCCCGTATTTGTGTCCGCTTTCTCTCCACTTTTCCTTCTGTACCCCTCGCTGCCCCATTTTTGAATTGTGCCCGTATTTGTGTCCGCTTTCTCTCCACTTTTCCTTCTGTACCCCTCGCTGCCCCATTTTTGAATTGTGCCCGTATTTGTGTCCGCTTTCTCTCCACTTTTCCTTCTGTACCCCTCGCTGCCCCATTTTTGAATTGTGCCCGTATTTGTGTCCGCTTTCTCTCCACTTTTCCTTCTGTACCCCTCGCTGCCCCATTTTGAATTGTGCCCGTATTTGTGTCCGCTTTCTCTCCACTTTTCCTTCTGTACCCCTCGCTGCCCCATTTTGAATTGTGCCCGTATTTGTGTCCGCTTTCTCTCCCCTTTTCCTTCTGTACCCCTCGCTGCCCCATTTTGAATTGTGCCCGTATTTGTGTCCGCTTTCTCTCCACTTTTCCTTCTGTACCCCTCGCTGCCCCATTTTGAATTGTGCCCGTATTTGTGTCCGCTTTCTCTCCACTTTTCCTTCTGTACCCCTCGCTGCCCCATTTTGAATTGTGCCCGTATTTGTGTCCGCTTTCTCTCCCCTTTTCCTTCTGTACCCCTCGCTGCCCCATTTTTGAATTGTGCCCGTATTTGTGTCCGCTTTCTCTACACTTTTCCTTCTGTACCCCTCGCTGCCCCATTTTGAATTGTGCCCGTATTTGTGTCCGCTTTCTCTCCACTTTTCCTTCTGTACCCCTCGCTGCCCCATTTTTGAATTGTGCCCGTATTTGTGTCCGCTTTCTCTCCACTTTTCCTTCTGTACCCCTCACTGCCCCATTTTGAATTGTGCCCGTATTTGTGTCCGCTTTCTCTCCACTTTTCCTTCTGTACCCCTCGCTGCCCCATTTTTGAATTGTGCCAGTATTTGTGTCCGCTTTCTCTCCACTTTTCCTTCTGTACCCCTCGCTGCCTCTCGCCATTCCCGCCGCTGCGTCCCCTGCGGCCCCGCCCCCCTGACTGCCCATTCGCTGCCCCTGCCTCCCGCCTCCCAGCTGCTCCTCCCTCCCACCCCCCCATAAATGGCGGCCGCTGCGCGGTGAGGTGAGCGACCCTTGACCTTGCCAGGTAGGTCGCTCCCCCACCACACAGATCCGCCTGTGCTGGCCGCCCGCTGCTGCTGCTGGTAAGATCGCCCTTCCGTTTGTGGCCTCGGTGCCCGTATTGCTTGCTTGTCTCCCCTTTTCCCTTTTGTGCCCCCGCTGCCCCCATTTGAACTGTGCCCGTATTTGTGTCCGCTTTCTCTCCCCTTTTCCTTCTGTACCCCTCGCTGCCCCATTTTGAATTGTGCCCGTATTTGTGTCCGCTTTATCTCCACTTTTCCTTCTGTACCCCTCGCTGCCCCATTTTGAATTGTGCCCGTATTTGTGTCCGCTTTCTCTCCACTTTTCCTTCTGTACCCCTCGCTGCCCCATTTTGAATTGTGCCCGTATTTGTGTCCGCTTTATCTCCACTTTTCCTTCTGTACCCCTCGCTGCCCCATTTTGAATTGTGCCCGTATTTGTGTCCGCTTTCTCTCCACTTTTCCTTCTGTACCCCTCGCTGCCCCATTTTGAATTGTGCCTGTATTTGTGTCCGCTTTATCTCCACTTTTCCTTCTGTACCCCTCGCTGCCCCATTTGGAATTGTGCCCGTATTTGTGTCCGCTTTCTCTCCACTCTTCCTTCTGTACCCCTCGCTGCCCCATTTTGAACTGTGCCCGTATTTGTGTCCGCTTTCTCTCCCCTTTTCCTTCTGTACCCCTCGCTGCCCCATTTTGAATTGTGCCCGTATTTGTGTCCGCTTTATCTCCACTTTTCCTTCTGTACCCCTCGCTGCCCCATTTTGAATTGTGCCCGTATTTGTGTCCGCTTTCTCTCCACTTTTCCTTCTGTACCCCTCGCTGCCCCATTTTGAATAGTGCCCGTATTTGTGTCCGCTTTATCTCCACTTTTCCTTCTGTACCCCTCGCTGCCCCATCTTGAATTGTGCCCGTATTTGTGTCCGCTTTCTCTCCACTTTTCCTTCTGTACCCCTCGCTGGCCCATTTTGAATTGTGCCCGTATTTGTGTCCGCTTTATCTCCACTTTTCCTTCTGTACCCCTCGCTGCCCCATTTTGAATTGTGCCCGTATTTGTGTCCGCTTTCTCTCCCCTTTTCCTTCTGTACCCCTCGCTGCCCCATTTTGAATTGTGCCCGTATTTGTGTCCGCTTTCTCTCCACTTTTCCTTCTGTACCCCTCGCTGCCCCATTTTTGAATTGTGCCCGTATTTGTGTCCGCTTTCTCTCCACTTTTCCTTCTGTACCCCTCGCTGCCCCATTTTGAATTGTGCCCGTATTTGTGTCCGCTTTCTCTCCACTTTTCCTTCTGTACCCCTCGCTGCCCCATTTTGAATTGTGCCCGTATTTGTGTCCGCTTTCTCTCCACTTTTCCTTCTGTACCCCTCGCTGCCCCATTTTGAATTGTGCCCGTATTTGTGTCCGCTTTATCTCCACTTTTCCTTCTGTACCCCTCGCTGCCCCATTTTGAATTGTGCCCGTATTTGTGTCCGCTTTCTCTCCCCTTTTCCTTCTGTACCCCTCGCTGCCCCATTTTGAATTGTGTCCGTATTTGTGTCCGCTTTCTCTCCACTTTTCCTTCTGTACCCCTAGCTGCCCCATTTTGAATTGTGCCCGTATTTGTGTCCGCTTTCTCTCCACTTTTCCTTCTGTACCCCTCGCTGCCCCATTTTGAATTGTGCCCGTATTTGTGTCCGCTTTCTCTCCACTTTTCCTTCTGTACCCCTCGCTGCCCCATTTTTGAATTGTGCCCGTATTTGTGTCCGCTTTCTCTCCACTTTTCCTTCTGTACCCCTCGCTGCCCCATTTTGAATTGTGCCCGTATTTGTGTCCGCTTTCTCTCCACTTTTCCTTCTGTACCCCTCGCTGCCCCATTTTGAATTGTGCCCGTATTTGTGTCCGCTTTCTCTCCCCTTTTCCTTCTGTACCCCTCGCTGCCCCATTTTGAATTGTGCCCGTATTTGTGTCCGCTTTCTCTCCACTTTTCCTTCTGTACCCCTCGCTGCCCCATTTTGAATTGTGCCCGTATTTGTGTCCGCTTTCTCTCCACTTTTCCTTCTGTACCCCTCGCTGCCCCATTTTGAATTGTGCCCGTATTTGTGTCCGCTTTCTCTCCCCTTTTCCTTCTGTACCCCTCGCTGCCCCATTTTGAATTGTGCCCGTATTTGTGTCCGCTTTCTCTCCACTTTTCCTTCTGTACCCCTTGCTGCCCCATTTTTGAATTGTGCCCGTATTTGTGTCCGCTTTCTCTCCACTTTTCCTTCTGTACCCCTCGCTGCCCCATTTTGAATTGTGCCCGTATTTGTGTCCGCTTTCTCTCCACTTTTCCTTCTGTACCCCTCGCTGCCCCATTTTTGAATTGTGCCCGTATTTGTGTCTGCTTTCTCTCCACTTTTCCTTCTGTACCCCTCGCTGCCCCATTTTGAATTGTGCCCGTATTTGTGTCCGCTTTCTCTCCACTTTTCCTTCTGTACCCCTCGCTGCCCCATTTTGAATTGTGCCCGTATTTGTGTCCGCTTTCTCTCCACTTTTCCTTCTGTACCCCTCGCTGCCTCTCGCCATTCCCGCCGCTGCGTCCCTGCGGCCCCGCCCCCTGACTGCCCATTCGCTGCCCCTGCCTCCCGCCTCCCAGCTGCTCCTCCCTCCCACCTCCCCATAAATGGCGGCCGCTGCGCGGCCGCGCAGCGGACTGCGCGCTGGCGCGCCGACGGCGCGCCTAAGGCAAGCCCGTCTGCGCCCGTCCGCGCCTGGACCGCGCCCAGCGCCAAACCCCCTGGCCCCCGCAGCAGCCAACCCACCCACCGGACTTACGACACCGCCACCCTCAACGCACTCAACACCGGCCGCATCCCCGGCTGCCACCGTGCCACCCCAGGACGCACCCACGGACCCTTCGCCTGCCAATCCTGCAAGTTCTCCTGCCTCCGGACCTGCACCACACCCGCCAAGCCGAGCACCAGCAGCAACCACCTGAAGTGCTTCCTGCTCAACACCCGCTCCGTCCACAGACACGCCGTGGAACTTTGGAACCTGCTCGACTCCACATCACCAGACGTCGCTTTCCTCACGGAAACATGGATGAACGCCTCCTCAGCGCCCGACATCGCCATCGCCATCCCGGACGGATACAAGATCACCCGAAGGGACCGCGCAAACCAGACAGGAGGAGGCATCGCCATCGTCCACAAGAACACCATCCGCATCACGACCAACTCCGACGACACCTTCACAGCCGGCGAACACCTGCACTTCCAGATACACACCGACCCCAAGACCACCCTCAGAGGCACCCTCATCTACAGACCCCCAGGACCACGCACACAATTCAGCGAAGACATCGCCGACCTCATCAGCCCGCACGCCCTCCCCTCGGCTGACTACATCCTCCTTGGGGACCTCAACTTCCACCTAGAGAACAACAACGATCGCAACACCACCACCCTGCTGGACAACCTCGCCAACCTCGGACTCAAGCAACTGGTGACCACCCCCACACACCTCGCCGGCCACACGCTTGACCCCGTCTTCTCCTCCAGCAAGGACATCTCCTTCAGCCACACCACCGGACTCCACTGGACAGACCACAGCTGCGTCCACTTCAGCTTCAGCAGGATCACCACGCACCACCACCCGCAACAGTTTCCGCGCAGAAGCTGGAACAAGATCACCACCGACCAACTCACCACATCCCTGAGCCAGAACCCTCCCGCCAGCTCAACGAACCCCAACCAAGCCGCCAGCAACCTCACAAGATGGATCACCAACTGCGCAGACGACCTCGCCCCATTGAAGACCCCCCAGTCAGACCCGGCAACAAGAAAGCATCCTGGTTCACCGACGAACTCAAGATATCCAAGAAGAACTGCCGGGCCCTCGAGAAAGCATGGCGCAGAGACCCGACTGCAGACAACATGACCACCCTCAAGCACGCCACCCGAAAACACCACCAGCTGATCCACACCACCAAGAAAACCGCATTCAAGGAACGACTGGACAACAACGCCCACAACAGCAAGGAACTCTTCATCATCGTCAAAGAACTCTCGAACCCCAGCGCCGGAAACAACGACATCACTCCCTCGCAAGACCTCTGCAACTCGCTCGCCTCGTTCTTCCACAGCAAGATCGCAGACATACACTACAGTTTCAGCACACAGCCGACGTACCCTACGACCGTTCCAACGCCCCCACCTCCACCCTCCGAGCCTGGACCCCTATCAACACCGAAGACACTATCCGCACGATGAACTCCATCCACTCCGGATCACCAACCGACCCCTGCCCTCACCACGTCTTCAACAAGGCCGACGCCGTCATCGCACCCCACCTCCGGGACATCATCAACACCTCCTTCGTCACCGCCACCTTCCCAGAGAGCTGGAAGCACGCCGAACTCAGCGCCCTACTGAAGAAACCGTCAGCAGACCCCACCGACCTCAAAAACTACCGCCCCATCTCGCTCCTTCCTTTTCCTGCCAAAGTCATCGAGAAGACCGTCAACAGACAACTGGCCGCCTTCCTCGAGACGAATGGATCCCTCGACCACTCGCAGTCCGGCTTCCGGGCCAACCACAGCACCGAGACCGCCCTCATCGCAGCTACCGACGACATCCGAGCCCTGCTCGACAACGGGGAAACAGCGGCCCTCATCCTCCTGGACCTCTCCGCAGCGTTCGACACAGTCTGCCACCGCACCCTAGTGCAACGCCTGAACAACGGCGGAATCCAAGAGAAGGCACTGGAGTGGATCATCTCCTTCCTCGCCGGAAGAACCCAGAGAGTCCGCCTCCCCCGTTCAGTTCCGAGGCCACCGAAGTCATCTGCGGCGTACCACAAGGATCATCACTCAGCCCCACCCTCTTCAACGTCTACATGAGCCCCCTCGCAGCCATCGCACGCCAACACAACCTCAACATCATCTCCTACGCCGACGACACCCAGCTGATCCTCTCCCTCACCAACGACCCCACAACCGCCAGAACCAACCTACATGAAGGGATGAAGGACGTAGCCGAGTGGATGAGGAACAGCCGCCTGAAACTGAACTCAGATAAAACGGAAGTCCTCATCCTAGGATCATCACCCTCCGCCTGGGACGACTCCTGGTGGCCCCCTGCCCTGGGCAACGCACCCAAACCAACGGACCACGCACGCAACCTGGGCTTCATCCTGGACTCCTCCCTCTCAATGACCCGACAAATCAACGCCGTCTCCTCGTCTTGCTTCAACATCCTACGCATGCTGCGCAAGATCTTCCGGTGGATCCCCACCGAAACCAGGAAGACGGTCACCCAGGCCCTCGTCACCAGCCGACTGGACTACGGCAACTCCCTCTACGCCGGAACCACAGCCAAACTTCAAAAAAGACTCCAACGCATCCAGAACGCCTCAGCTCGACTCATCCTGGACATCCCCCGACACAGCCACATCGCCGGACACCTGAGAGACCTGCACTGGCTCCCCGTCAGCAAGAGAATCACGTTCCGACTCCTCACCCACGCACACAAAGCTCTCCACAACCAAGGCCCCAGATACCTCAACGACCGTCTGACCTTCTACACTCCCACCCGCCAGCTACGATCGACCAACCACGCCCTCGCCGCCGTCCCCCGCATCCGAAGAGCCACAACGGGAGGAAGATCCTTCTCCTACCTGGCTGCCAAGACGTGGAACTCCCTACCCATCCACCTCCGCCTTACCCAAGACCACCTCTCCTTCAGGAAGCAACTCAAGACCTGGCTGTTCGAACAGTAGCGGACCCCCCTCCCCCAAGCGCCTTGAGACCCTCCGGGTGAGTAGCGCGCTATACAAATGCTTGATTGATTGATTGATTGATTGTTTAGCATGCCTCCTTTGTCTGGCCATATAGGCCTGCTTGAGTTCATTGTTTTACAGGTCTCCTGCTTTTTGTTGTGTGAGTGACCAGGTGGCTGGTGGCCATTTTGTGGTGGTAGTTAGTGTGCTGCTTTTGCCATAGGCCTGCATGTCTTTCCTTTGTTCCTCTTGGCTTACTGCTTCTTGTTGTGTTGTGGCCTGGCCATGTGGCTGGTGGCCATTTTGTGAAGCCAGCCAGTGTGCTTTTGCCATAGGCCTGCATTGTTGTCTGTCTTCCCTTTCTTGTTGTTGTTGTGGCCTGGCCATGTGGCTGGCGGCCATTTTGTGAAGCCAGCCAGTGTGCTTTTGCCATAGGCCTGCATTGTTGTCTGTCTTCCCTTTCTTGTTGTTGTTGTGGCCTGGCCATGTGGCTGGCGGCCATTTTGTGAAGCCAGCCAGTGTGCTTTTGCCATAGGCCTGCATTGTTGTCTGTCTTCCCTTTCTTGTTGTTGTGGTGGCCTGGCCATGTGGCTGGCGGCCATTTTGTGAAGCCAGCCAGTGTGCTTTTGCCATAGGCCTGCATTGTCTGTCTTCCCTTTCTTGTTGTTGTGGTGGCCTGGCCATGTGGCTGGCGGCCATTTTGTACAGGCAGCCAGTGTGCTTTTGCCATAGGCCTGCAAGCTTTCTTTGTGGTGGCCATGCCTTGCCCTTGTTGTTGTTTTGCATGCAATTTTTTTTTTTACCCAGCAAAAAAATGCAGGACAGTTCACTACATTTGCAATATTATTGATTTGAATTAATTCACTATGTGGCCTAGTCTGCCAATAGGCCTTTTTCAGCCAGTAGGCCCAGAGCTACTCATGGGTGCATGAAACAACTGTTTCTGTGGTGTCTGTTGAATTTAAACATCATTTAGGGCATGGATGGCATTGGATTGAATTGCAAAATGTGTTTTTTTTAGGTATTTCACTTTTTTCGTGTGTGTTAAATAAATGCCTTTGTTGGATGTGTTTGGTGTGGTTGTTGTGTAACTTGCAAACCTTTTTTAGCCCTGTGGATGTTCGTTTTTGCATTGTTGCATTAAAGCTGTGAGTTTAGCATTCATCCTCTGTCTGGCCATATAGGCCTGCTTGAGTTCATTGTTTTACAGGCCTCCTCCTTGTTGTTGTGTGAGTGACCAAAACCATGTGGCTGGTGGCCATTTTGTGGTGGTAGTTAGTGTGCTGCTTTTGCCATAGGCCTGCATGTTTTTCCTTTGTTCCTCTTGGCTGACTGCTTCCATTCCCATTGCCAGCTGCAGCTTCCTGAATGATGCTGCATCCCACGTGATGAACAATCATATTCACAATGCCAAACAGGTTCCATTACATTTGTGTTTTTGTTCTTCTTCTTTCCTATCCTTCCTGAGTGTACACAGTACACCATGAAAGCCCTTGTTGTCAAAGTCTCACAAATGGCTACACTGTTATGTTTTTTTAATAACTGAGTTAATACAATTTAATAATATTAATAATAACACTAACAAGTGTGACTACACACTAAGTTATAAATTATATTTGTTTGTTTGTACAGTAGTAAATTGAACCACAACAATAAATTCCACGTTTCACTGATGTTCTTCTTGCTTCTTTGCATTTAGGTGCACAAAAGAGGAGGAGGCGTCATCACCCATTGTACTGCCAGACAGAAGTCCTTCTGCGCACGACGTCATGTGACGTGTGACCACAAACATCTCTTCAACTTGTGCCACTGCATGCTGCTGACATCTGAAGAAGATGGCCCCAAAGAAAGGTACCAGGTCCTCCAGTACCAAGAAAGTTGCCACTGAGAAGAAGAAGGAAGTGCCACTTACCACTTCTGGTGTACCGACCAAGATCTTTTTTGGGAAACCAAAAATTGTGCCTGCAGCAGCGGTGTCTGGAGATAAGCTGGGAGCAGCACCCCCGCATCAGTGGACCCACCCCACCAACCTAGGCCCAAGCCCATGTCAGTCGCAGAGGCAGCCAGTCTCATCACGACAACGAGCAGCGATGTTGAAATTGACTTATCGTTATCGCAAAGTAGTACCCAATCAATGCAGGAAACTCAGATAAGTGGACAACAACAGCCGTCACCACTGCCGACAATAGTAGTTGTTCCTCCCGAAGTAGGGGCAGTTCAGGAAATCGAGCTTCCTGCAGAGGAAGAAGAGCAAGCCACTCTTTCAGAAGATCCATTGTCTTCCAGATCCCCAGCAAGGAAAAGGAGGGTTAGTCCATCTAGTTCTTCTGCAAGCCCCCCTTCTGATGATCTAGATGCCACTTGGAAGCCACCACCTCAGTCTGAGAGTGAGAGACGCCACGAGACAAGACTAGGGGAAAGGAAGGTTCCAGAAAGCCTTAGAGTTATGGCGGTAGATGCAGAAGAGGAGGATGATGATGAGCCAGTCATCATGGACATCAGTCCCGCCCCAGTGGAGAGTGAGACCGACATTACCCCATCCCAAATTGCTGTGAGGGATGTGGCACGGATACCACCAACACAGGTAACACCAACACCACCTCCATCAGCTTCCATATTTGCATTTGCAAATGCTCTGCAGCGACCTACATCCAGCACAACCACCTCAGTAGAAGTAGGTTGTGGTAGTGCACAGAGTCAAATTCCATGCCCACCCTCCAGTTCATACAGCATTGCAAGTGGCACCTCCAGCAGCTCCAGAAAGTTCACCTCCCCATTTATGGACTTCTTTTCGGTTAGCAGTGAGGAGGAGAATGTTGCTATATGCTCCATTTGTAAACAAGGCGTTAGTCGGGGTAAGCTTGGTACAAACTATGGTACCGGAGGCCAAACAACCCATCTGAAAACACACCACTTGATCCAGTGGGAGGAACACCTTAAAGGCCAAAAAAGTAAAACTGCACCCATTGCTGTTGGTGGTGATGAAGAAGTAGAAGAAGATACGATCGCGGTGGAAGGTGAACAAGAGGGAGACATTTTCTCTGGAACACAAAGTAGCCCTGTCCCCAGCAGTGCAGTGGTACCGCCCAGATCCTCATCATCAGCCTCAGCAACATCTCAGTGGCACAAGAGTAAGAGTGAGACACCAAGGCAACAGAGTACCGCAACGAAAAAAAGTATGGAATTGAGCCTAACAACATCTGGCGTCAAGAAGTCACCTGCATCAGTGGCACCAGAAAGGAAAAAAATCCAGCCTACCATTCTCAGCATGTGTAGGTCAGAGGGGCAGTACGAACGCAACCACCCAACGGCACGTTTGTACAATGCGAAGCTGGCTAAAATGTTAGCGCTGCACCTTCTCCCTTTTTCTTTTGTGGAAGGGGTGGGTTTTCTTGAATTTGTGACAGCCATCTGCCCGAAATGGAAGGTTCCCAGCCGGTCCTATTTTGCCAGAGTTGCTGTTCCAGCACTGCATCACGACATGCTGGAATTGCTTGGACAAGCTTTGTGGCAGAGTGCTGTTCACAGTATCCACATGACAACAGACTTGTGGACCAGTTGCCAAGCCACTGATTACATGTGCATCACTGCACACTGGATCTCTTTTGTGGGGGTTAGAGAAAAGATATCTGCAGGTGTTGACACTGCTGAGATTTTTAATGCCACTCGGAAACATGCAACTGTAGCCATGTTTGCCATGGAGAAATCTCATACTGCTGCAAACATTTTGGAAGAGTTTAACGGCAAGGTCTTTGAATGGCTGCACCCAAGAGGGCTTAACATTGGTTTTGTTGCCACAGACAATGGCAGTAATATAGTTAAGGCCATGGGCGATGGTGGCTATTTCAGGGTCCTGTGTTTGGCGCACTGCATTAACATCATCGTTCAAGACTTTCTGAAAAAAGAATACAGAGTCAGCAACTTGCTGACCACCTGCAGAAGAATATGCACACATTTCAGCCATTCTTTTAAAGCCCGGAAGCAGCTGAGGATCATTCAACGTGAGCATAGAGTGCCAGTTGAAGCACTCATCCAGGAGGTGCCAACACGTTGGAACTCAACTTATTACATGCTTGACCATCTGTTTGAGCAGTACAGACCAATCAATGAATATGTCATGCGAAGACTAGGGAACGCTACTGTGAAAGTCATGACCGTTGAGATGGACCAATGGGGCCTAGTTAAATGCCTGACAGAGATGCTACTTCCTTTCGAGCTCTTCACACATGAAGTCAGCAAGGAGGACTGTACTATGGGCCAAGCTATCCCATTGTTGCAAATGCTACAGAAACAGCTGAAGGGGGTGTCTGCAATGTACGCAGGTGTGGAGGAAAAAAAAGAAGCATATGAGTTGGTAGAGAGCTTATCCCTTCGCTTAGCTGAAAATACAAGGCTGCAAACTGAGATTGTGTCATCCAGCCATTACATTTCTGCCACAATTCTGGATCCACGGTACAAAGCAGTACTGAACACTAACACATTAATTCCTTTTTCACAAGTGGATGTTGCCAAGAACAAAACTTGGATAGCTGCGGTAGCCAGTCACTTTGAAAAAGACCGGCTGGAAATTAGAGGCACGCTACTCCAGCCCACAACAAGTACTGCAGGACAGCCGGCGTCAAGTTCAACTTCAGAGCCTGAGGGCAGTGTGGTTGGCTCACAGCAGTCAAAACCACCAACATCAACAACAGCAAGAACAGGATCATCAGCCCCAGTAAAATCAGCACAGGAATGGTTTCTACAGCAAGGGCTTGTTAGGTCCAGTACTGATGCAAATGCAAAGGCAAAAGAGGCCGGGCAAAGCGGAGCACCCCTGACCATTGAGCAGATGGTCCAGGCCTATCTGGATGACCCAACAGAGGTCTACATTGATCAAAACCCATTGCTGTATTGGTATGGGAAAAGTCGCCATTGGCCAGTGCTCAGCAGGCTGGCGATAAACTATCTGGTTTGCCCTGTCACAAGTGTCTCTTCTGAGCGTGTTTTCAGTGCTGCTGGCGCCATTGTAACAGTGAAAAGGACCAGTCTCTCGCCCCAAAACGTGGAGAGGTCAACCATGATCAAAATTAATCAGCTCTTTATACCACCGGATTACACCATACCTGAAGCTCAGCAGGAAGAGGACAGTGATGGAAGTAGTGTGTTAGATGACCTACTTCTGGGTGAACCACCAGAGTCTGAGGACGAGCTCTACTTCCCTGACAACTAGGCTTTCAACTTGTTACTTTCTTTCTTCCTTATTTACTTTTATTATTTGTGTGTGACTCTGTCTTTCTGGTTCGAATCACAACAAATCCATCACCACTGTCTTGTCTTTTTATTGCCGTATTGGAGTTGCAACTGTGTGCATTTATTATTAACGATTCCACTCCTATGAGTCCTGCTCCATCCATCCTGACTCGCCCTAAATCCATTTCCCTCAAGCCAGACATTGGATGGAGAGAATAGTACAAGAAATGTGTGCCTGCCTCGTCGAGTCCCTCCAAAAGAACATGACTATAGCTATCCTCCTTTCCGAGCCGAGAGGGACTGCCCCTTAAGATGAGAACAGGTAATGATGGCATGCATTGGATGCTGACTCTGAGTGATTGGTGTTTGTGTTGTTGTTGTTGTTGTGCATGAAGTGTACTAGTATTTAATCTGCACACTAAAAGTGACTCAAGTCAATGTTTCCCTTCATGTTGTTTAATAACAAACTTGTACTTCTACTGCAGGCCGATCCATTCCATTTTTGAATATGGAAGCTGGACTCACTCGGTACACTACAGACTGAGTTGGACACCATGATGATGATGACCACATACTATACTCTTCGCAGTCAGTCAGTAGGATCGGAGATGATTGATGGAATAACTCGGGCGTTTCATGAAGTGGCATAAAATTTAAACAAGTCAACAACAACCGCAGCAGACCTACATGTCTGTGTAGTGGTGGAGTTGAGTGTAGTGGTATGACTGACAGCGGTGCATTGATTTAGTTACTTAATTTGGAAAATGCTATGTTGCTGTATATGTGTGCTCTGTCTGGCTCAGTCAAACTCTAATTAACTGGAGGTTTGGTGGGAGCCGTGGGCCTGCTCTGTCCTGTTGTTGTTGTAGCCTGGTTAATGCTGGAAACAGAGTAGACATGATTTAGCCATGCCGCCTATGAAAGTGTTCTTGTTGCACTCCTCCTTAATTTATGCATTTTAACTTTACTTTTCTCCTTGATTTTTCAATATCCCTTTTGTTTTTCCATCTACACTTACAGACCGGCCTTTACCCTGTGCTATACTGGGAAAAACAACTCACACTTACCTTAGCAATCCGCAGCCGCCAGGCAAGCAGTGGCACCCAAGATTGACGGACGGAGCGTCCATGGAAGGGAGGACCAAGAGGAATACCGAGATGCAACTTTCCAATTTGACCAGGATAATAACACACAGTAACTTAGTATCACTCATCATCTTTTAATTAATTTGATAAATTTTTTCTCTTCAATCATTACGACTGTGTGTTGTTGTATGTTTATTATGTTTGCTCTTAGTCTTTGCTTATATCCCTACAGCTATTTTTTAATTGTCTTTGCTAGCTTTAAAAGGAAGCCCGGTACAACAGAACATAAATAAAATGTATGTAATTTGGGTCACTCTGAGGGCAGACAGGCAAGGCAATTGCATAATAATAATAATTAATAATATACTGCTGCCCTGTACTGTCTACTAGTCTACTTAGTACTACTTATCATTAACCACATCATGCATGCATTTCCTTGTTCTCCCTTAACAGATTTATGAATATGATGGTTGTCTGCCAAGATTGTGTGTTGTCCCTGTGTAGTGTTTGTCTTTGTCAAACCTTTTCCTCAAATACCCCTTCCCAACCATTCATCAAACCCTAACCCTCTTCCCCCGGGCTATGTGATTTATTGAGGTGTGACTAAATTAAATTTACACCAATAATTGATCACACACTTGCTGGGGCGGATGTGGTGAAAGCAAGTAAGCAACACTAATTCAAGGCAGGGCGAGGATCTTCTTCTGCTCTAAGTATATATATATATATATATATATATATATATATATATATATATATATATATGAAAGAAAAAGGGTTGCCCCCAGGTAGAGTGCACACGCAGCAGGTTGAATCCATGACGAAGGTGCTGTATTGGATTTCATGCATCATAAGCGACAGTTGGGAGCCGACGCGTTTCGGGCATTGCGCCCTTCATCAAAGGCATACTGTCACGAAGCGGCAACTACAAACAACATCCCCTCTTTTATGTCCATCACACACAGGTGAGTAAACGGCATGTGCCTAGGATTGTGGGATATGTAGTTCCTATAGTATCCATGTGGATCGCCGCCATCCATGCAGCCAAATAAAAACCCCGCCGATGAAACCCCACAAAGTCACCTTCCCTCTGCACAGGATCCCGCCGCTCCGCCTGATGCCTGCCCAGGTGAGCAAGTCGCGGACCCGATTCTCTTCTTCCGGTGGTGCACTCCTCGACCGGGCCGGCCGGAGTATGTGAAAGAAAAAGGGTTGCCCCCAGGTAGAGTGCACACGCAGCAGGTTGAATCCATGGCGAAGGTGCTGTATTGGATTTCATGCATCATAAGCCACAGTTGGGAGCCGACGCGTTTCGGGCATTGCGCCCTTCATCAAAGGCATACTGTCGCGAAGCGGCAACTACAAACAACATCCCCTCTTTTATGTCCATCGCACACAGGTGAGTAAACGGCATGTGCCTAGGATTGTGGGATATGTAGTTCCTATAGTATCCATGTGGATCGCCGCCATTCATGCAGCCAAATAAAAACCCCGCCGATGAAACCCCCCAAAGTCACCTTCCCTCTGCACAGGATCCCGCCGCTCCGCCTGATGCCTGCCCAGGTGAGCAAGTCGCGGACCCGATTCTCTTCTTCCGGTGGTGCACTCCTCGACCGGGCCGGCCGAATTATGTGAAAGAAAAAGGGTTGCCCCCAGGTAGAGTGCACACGCAGCAGGTTGAATCCATGACGAAGGTGCTGTATTGGATTTCATGCATCATAAGCGACAGTTGGGAGCCGACGCGTTTCGGGCATTGCGCCCTTCATCAAAGGCATACTGTCACGAAGCGGCAACTACAAACAACATCCCCTCTTTTATGTCCATCACACACAGGTGAGTAAACAGCATGTGCCTAGGATTGTGGGATATGTAGTTCCTATAGTATCCATGTGGATCGCCGCCATCCATGCAGCCAAATAAAAACCCCGCCGATGAAACCCCACAAAGTCACCTTCCCTCTGCACAGGATCCCGCCGCTCCGCCTGATGCCTGCCCAGGTGAGCAAGTCGCGGACCCGATTCTCTTCTTCCGGTGGTGCACTCCTCGACCGGGCCGGCCGGAGTATGTGAAAGAAAAGGGTTGCCCCCAGGTAGAGTGCACACGCAGCAGGTTGAATCCATGAGCGAAGGTGCTGTATTGGATTTCATGCATCATAAGCGACAGTTGGGAGCCGACGCGTTTCGGGCATTGCGCCCTTCATCAAAGGCATACGGTCACGAAGCGGCAACTACAAACAACATCCCCTCTTTTATGTCCATCACACACAGGTGAGTAAACGGCATGTGCCTAGGATTGTGGGATATGTAGTTCCTATAGTATCCATGTGGATGCGCCGCCATCCATGCAGCCAAATAAAAACCCCGCCGATGAAACCCCACAAAGTCACCTTCCCTCTGCACGGGATCCCGCCGCTCCGCCTGATGCCTGCCCAGGTGAGCGAAGTCGCGGACCCGATTCTCTTCTTCCGGTGGTGCACTCCTCGACCGGGCCGGCCGAATTATGTGAAAGAAAAGGGTTGCCCCCAGGTAGAGTGCACACGCAGCAGGTTGAATCCATGACGAAGGTGCTGTATTGGATTTCATGCATCATAAGCGACAGTTGGGAGCCGACGCGTTTCGGGCATTGCGCCCTTCATCAAAGGCATACTGTCACGAAGCGGCAACTACAAACAACATCCCCTCTTTTATGTCCATCACACACAGGTGAGTAAACGGCATGTGCCTAGGATTGTGGGATATGTAGTTCCTATAGTATCCATGTGGATCGCCGCCATCCATGCAGCCAAATAAAAACCCCGCCGATGAAACCCCACAAAGTCACCTTCCCTCTGCACAGGATCCCGCCGCTCCGCCTGATGCCTGCCCAGGTGAGCAAGTCGCGGACCCGATTCTCTTCTTCCGGTGGTGCACTCCTCGACCGGGCCGGCTGAATTATGTGAAAGAAAAAGGGTTGCCCCCAGGTATATATATATATTACCTACTGGTGGTCGCCAGTAGGTAGTTATAGTTAGGACCACGTTTCCATAGGAAAAGCATTTTTTGATGTGCTTATAACTTTGGCGTCATTTGACAAATCTTTACAAAGTTTTCCAAAAAGTTCCTCTTTTCAGGTCAGCTGCTATCCTAAAAGTTTGGGGGGGATTCGTCAAGGGGGGGCTAAGAAAAAAAGGGGGTCCCAAAATGTGTTTTCTCCATGCAATTTCCATAGGAAACTTTAGACAAGGCTACAGGTCAAACTGCTGAACGGAATTGCGCCAAATTTGGCACAGAGAAAGGTCTTGGTCCAGAAAGCACGCTTTTGTTTAAATCGGGTAAATCCATTCAGTAGTTTTAGAGAAATAGCACATTTTCCAGATATCGATATTTAAGAATTCTGACATCTGATTGGCTGAAGCGTTACGAGCACGAGCTTGCGGCTGATTGGCTGCAAACTGTTGAAACTAGGAAGTGTTGGCAGCCATTTTGTGATTCAGTCCATCAGCTCACAACTCTCCCTCTACAAGGCATCAGGTCCGTAGTTCTACCTCTGTGAGGCAACACTAAAAATATACTGCAGCTCTGTCTGTGCGAGATACCCCTTTAACGGTCCCTCTCCCCACATCACCAGCTCACGGCTATGCCTTTAGAAGCGAGTCCGTCGGCTCGCAGCTCTACAAGGCATCAGGTCCGTAGTTCTACCTCTGCGAGGCAACACTAAAAATATACCGCAACTCTGTCTGTGCGAGATACCCCTTTCACGGTGCCTCTCCTCACATCACCAGCTCGCGGCTATGCCTTTAGAAGCGAGTCCGTTGGCTCGCAGCTCTGAGACTGCGAGCTGTGAGCCATTTGGTGACTCAGTCCGTCAGCTCGCATCTCTCCCTCTAAAAGGCATCGGATCCGTAATTCTACCTCTGCGAGGCAATACTGAAAATATCCCGCAGGTCTGTCTGTGCGAGATACTCCTTTTACGCTCCCTCTCCCCACATCATGAGCTCGCAGCTATGCCTTTAGAAGCCAGTACGTCGGCTCGCAGCTCTGTGTCTGCGAGCCGTGGGGCCCGCAGCTCTACCTCTGTGAGCCACCTCGTTAGCTCGTAGCTGTGTCTGTGCTAGCAGGCCCGTCGGCCCGTTACTCTCCCTCTGCGAGTTAGCCCGTCGGGTTGCAGCGCGGAGGGCTCGCAGCTGTATCTCTGTGAGCCAGCCCGTTAACTGATAGCTGTGTGTCTGCTAGCAGGCCTGTTGGCCCGTTGGTCTCCCTCTGCGAGTCAGGCCACAGCTCTCCCTCTGCGAGCCGGTACGGTGCTGTGCTTTTGCGAGCCAACGGTTCGTAGGTCTCCCTCTGCGAGCTGAGCCCACGGGCTGCAGCTCTTCCTCTGCGAACCTGACCGACGGCCCGCAGGTGTCCCTCTGCTAGCCGAATCGCAGCTGATACTCTGCGAGCCAAAATTGGGAATATAAGGCGGCTCTAAAAAAAGCCCTTCTGTTTATTAGTTGGAGCTACATGTAAGTGCGAATGCACAGCTTCAGGTTAATCAGGAAAATTCGGTTTCCCTCATCTGTGAAGTGTACTCCATCACTTCTGTAGATATCAGCGATATCAAAACGTATGTTGTTGTTGTAAATCGACCCCATTCTATGGTCTCTGAGGTATGCAGACACAGCTTTGTTGACATTCTTCCTAGATTTTTCAATCTTATGACAAAATTGGTTTGACCATTTCCACTTCTGTCTTTGGCATATATTGGAATATACAAAGACAGTTTGAGGCAAAAGTAACATCAATTGTCCAAAGGTGTCCTTCATAAGCATTTCCAAACCTACCCAGTCAATGTGCCTAGGTCGTTACCACCACAGTGCACAATCATGAGATCAGGGTGTTGGAGATGCAAACAGGTTTTAACCAAAGGGAGCAATTGGTGCCACTTCAATCCTCTCTGTGCAAACCATTTAATGTACACATTTTGTAAACCTAGGTCTAAGTCAATACGTCTCTGTTCTGCATACCTCTTGCACCAGAAAACATAGCTATGTCCTACAATCCACACTAGCATTTTGAAGGTATGGCTAGAAGATATGGATAAATGTCTGTAGCTCATGCAGTCCGTTCGTAGAATAAGAGATATGTTTAAACATGGGGAACTACTTTTTTTTACATACAAAACGTTAACGGATTGGGAGATGAAATGTATTGTGTCCTAAAAAGTAGGGTGTATATTAGTTTTGATGAAAAGCATCTTTGTGATTGGTTAATAAAAAAGCAGTTTATACGTGGAGTACATATTATAGGATGAAATTTGCTCAGCTCAACCACACCTGCTAATTGTATTTGGAAGGTGCAGTTCAAACTTGAAAGAATGGTGAACTTTTGACCTCCACGTGCCGTTAAATGTTGGAGAAAATGTTGCAAAAAAAATATCGGTAGGTTTAAAAAAATGATGAACTTTTAACCTGCACGTGTCGTAGAATGTTCTAGAAAGTGTTGATACAATACCTTGAACTTTTCACCTGTATGTGTCCTTAACAAAACAGTTTATATGGAAAGTTCAAAAATAAGCAATAAAGAGAGGTTTTGCAATCTAAAAAAAATAAGGAACTATTCTGATTTGTTCTTTACATGGATTTATGTGTGGAGCAACAGGGAAATTGTGCCATTACTGGTTCCATTCTTGATGAAAGCGGTGCATTACATGTACTGTGTGACAAGAAAAGAATTGCATGCGTTTGTGACATTTGAAATCTGCATACCAACTAGGAAGGTAAATTAGAAATTAAGAAGGTGTGTTATGTGCGGGGGTGTATCCCTTTGGCAAGCTCCGCCTCTGTGAGCCAGACATTGTTTTTGCATAGGTGCTGGACGACATCTGATGCAGCCCCATCACCTACGCAGTCTGATGTGTCAGGGGCACACAGCCATGCAGCCATCACCCCGCCACACACACCGGACACAGAACCCGTATGAGGGGAGTTTTGTACCACATTGCCTTCATTGCTGATGTTCTGTGATTGATATGTGTGTGGGCTGCATTGTGGGGGAATTGCCTGTGCACGGATGGCGATGCACACACACATGTTGGTATGTGGAGCCAGGTGCCCGTGCGGCCTTGCGCTGCTTGTGCTATCTCACTCCGTCTCTCTCCCTCGCTCTCTCCCGCCCTGTCATAGCAAACTTGTGAAAGCGATGGGTGCGCGGCTCTCAGCGCGGCACTCGAGTACTTCTTAAGTCTTTCAAACACCGAGGGGTATATTCTCAAGGACATATCGCCGAGTTAACGGCACTTTATCGCAACCAAAATGGTGATAAATTTAACGCACCATTCACAAGCTGGAGCAAACAGCCCATATCACCAGTTTACCAGCGATAGCAGCCTCAAAAAGCATCGTCACGGATGAGTCCGGCAAATATTGCTAATGAGATGTAGAGTAGGCGTTCTCGTGCAAAAAGCAGCGAACACATCACTTCGCAAGTGTCTCAACCACCAGCAAGATCGTCGAAGAGAGTACAAAACAGGCGATAAGGTGCGTTAGTAGCAGAAAGTTTACACCTGCTCTGAGCTGGTGTAAAGTCGGACTACAACCTGCAATATGAAAGGGAGCCCACCCAGAGCCATACGTGAATGACAACAGATGCAATGGAGCCAACGATCATGCAGCTCGGACACCCAACACTGCTCCGACACCCCCGCCACCAGCCCCTTGTCCGCCATCCCCCCTCACCTCCCCCCACACAAACAAATGTGACAGCAACGTTAGGAAATCTGGAACGTAACAAATTGGCTGATGTCGCACAATTATAGTAAAGAAGATGCATGTGAGGTTGGACAAATAAGAATCTCAGTCATCTATGGATTTACATATAAAACATTTTATTTAAACAAAACAACAAAATAAAAGTAGGTACAGGTATGGCGTGTCATCCCTCGACAATTTGTGAATCACAGCCTGCAAGACAAAAAGAAAGATAAGATTGTGCGTCATGCGTCCATGAAAGGAGAGAGAGAGAGAAGAGAGAGAAAGAGTGAGAGAGAGGAAGAGACAGAGAAAGAAAGAGTGAGACAGAGAGGAAGACAGAGAAAGAGAGAAAGAGTGAGAGAGAGAGGAAGAGATAGAGAAAGAGAGAAAGAGTGAGATACAAGGAAGTGAGAGAGAAAGAGAGAAACAGTGTGAGAGAGAGGTAGGAGAGAGAGAGAAAGAGTGAGACAGAGAGGAAGAGAGAGAGAAAGAAAGAATGAGAGAGAGAGGAAGAGACATAGAAAGAGAGAAAGAGTGTGAGAGAGAGAAAGGAAGAGATACAGAGTGAGAGAGAGAGAAAGAGTGTGAGTGACAGAAAGGAAGAGATGGAGAGGGAGAGTGAGTGTTGACACTGTGGAGAAAATCCTTACAGCTCACCTTTCTGCCACCGGTGTGTCTCCAACCACGTGCCGGGACATAGTGGAGTCTTCAAGTTTAGTCATCTGAAACATAGTATAGAATCAGTAATGGCAGAGTACATACAACTGCACACGCCTAATTCTCTGTTTCGCCCCTGCGCACCCAGGCTGCTGCACCCCATCGACTCCCGCCGCCCAGAGGTGTCTGCCCGCCTCTGCGCACCTAGGCTGCTGTATCCCATCCACTCCCACTGCCCAGAGGTGTCTGCCCGCTGCTGTGCACCCAGGCTGGTGCACCCCATCCAGTCCCACTGCCCGGAGGTGACTGCCCGTTCCTGCGCACCCAGAGTGCTGCATCCCATCCACTCCCACTGCCTAGAGGTGTCTGCCCGCTCCTGTGCACCCAGGCTGCTGCACCCCATCCACTTCCACTGCTCGGAGGTGTCTGCCCGCTCTTGTGCACCCAGGGTGCTGCACACTATCCACTCCCACCGCCCAGAGGTGACTGCTCGCTGCTGCGGAAACAAGGCTCTCTGCTCACCTTCCGCCACCGGCGTGTGTCTAAGAGGGTCCACCACGTGCTGAAGCAACCTCCTCAGGCGCAAGTTGCGTACACGCGGTCAAGCCGAGCTCACAATTCAGAGCGGGTGTTGATTGCAGGATGGCCACGCATCATCGCAGGCTGCACACGCGCTCAGCTCTGGTGGCACTAACTCAGTGGAACTGAAGTCATCGCCTCGTGGCGGGAGGTCCGTGTCGGGGGGGTCGTCAATCTGTGAATCACAGCCTGCTAGACAAAAAGCAAGATAAGATTGTGCGTCATGCGTCCATCAAAGGAGAGAGAGAGAGAGAGAGAGAAAGAAAGAAAGAGTGAGAGGTAGACAGAGAGAAAGAGAGAGAAAGAGTGAGAGAGAGAGAAGAGAGAGAGAAACAGTGAGAGAGAGAGAGAGAGAGAGAGAAAGAGAGAAACAGTGTGAGAAAGAGGAAGAGAGAAACAGAGGAAGAGTGAGAGAGAGAGAAAGAGAGAGAGAGGTAGAGAGAGAGAAAGAAAAAAACAGTGTGAGAGAGAGGAAGAGATAGAGTGAGAGAGAGAGAGAGGGAGAGAGAGAAAGAGTGTGAGGGAGAGAAAGGAAGAGATGGAGAGGGACAGTGAGTGCCGACACTGTGGACAAAACCCTCACAGCTCACCTTTCCGTCACCGGTGTGTCTCCAACCACGTGCCGGGACATAGTGGAGCCCTCAAGCTTACTCATCTGAAACGTAGTATGGAATCAGTAATGGCAGAGTACATACAACTGCACACGCCTAATTCTCTGTCCCGCCTTTGTGCATCCAGGCTGCTGCACCCCATCCACTTCCACTGCCCAGAGGTGTCTGCTCGCCGCTGCGCACCCAGGCTGCTGCACCCCATCCACTTCCACTGCCCAGAGGTGTCTGCCCGCTGCTGCGCACCCAGGCTGCTGCACCACATCCACTCCCACTGCCCGGAGGTGACTGTCCGCCGCTGCACACCCAGGCTGCTGCACCCCATCCACTCCCACTGCCCGGAGGTGACTGCCCGCCGCTGCGCTAACAAGCCTCTCTGCTCACCTTTCGCAACCTGCGTGTAGAAAAGAGGGCCTACCACGTGCCGCTGCAAGCCCCAAGCCCTGGGCCCGCGGACACTGCACCCTGCATGTCATGCAGCCCCGCTCCGCAGGCCACCAGGTCTCACATTTGGTGCTGGGTCTTGATTTCGCCATGGCAGAGGACATACCAGTGCACCGGGCTTTTCATCGCAGGCTGCACGCCCGCTCAGCCCTTGCGGTGCCACTAACTCTGTGACCAGCGAGGCGACGCCACGTGGCGGTAGGCCTGCGCTGTCTGATGGCTCAGGCCTACACTGCGGTCCAGCAGGGCACACAAAACCTGAGTTGTCCAGACCGCCGGGACGGGCCATCACCGCAGGCTGCACACCCGCTCAGCAGTTACGGTACCCGTACCTCAGTGGACCGAAAGTACTGTAATGATCCAGTCTCTACGTACGCACTTGTACAATGACCGAGAGAAAGTTACATAACAGGCGTTTTCCCCACTGCCAGAGGTAACATGGTTGCATACGCTGTCCACAGCACAATGTAATGTGGTAGGGCCCAGGAGCGACATCTTGCATACATAATGAACACACGGACACAGATAGATAGTGGAACTGGAGTGCGGGCACGTGCGCTCGACTAATATTTATTACCAGGGTCAAATGTCCAGTGATGTCTGTGCTGGATGCGTGTGGAGTCAGTGTAAGCCAGCCCTCCGGGAATGGTTGGTGCTGGCAACAAGTACAACAGTAATCATTGGATCAGACACATAGATTCAATCATAAAGGGTCAATGATTTGTGCTGCACTAAGGTAGGGGCAACAGATGTGAAATAATACACAGAAGATTGTATCGTAAAGGGTCCATGACTTGTGGTACACTGAGGTAGGGGCAGCAGATGTGAAATTATACACAAAACATTGTATCATAAAGGGTCCATGAGTTGTGCTGCACTGAGATAGGGGCATCAGAAACATTCAGCGCAGCCAGCGATGATGCGTGGTGCGGGCGAGCCGCACTGGGAGCAATGTCTGTTGCCTACTGGACTGAGTCATCTGCAATCGCGACTCAATGTGAATTGTGAGCCCTGCTCTCCGCAGTGTAGATCGAAGGCAGTAGTCAGCACAGACATCGAAGAATGCTTTTAGTCACTTCCTGTTTACAAAATTCGAGGACATAGAGTACAATTCTGTGTGCAATAAATAAATCATGTGTCAATTTAAATTGTGAGCTCTGCTAACCGCAGTGTAGGTGTATGGAACAAAAGATGAAACATTTTTGGAATACACTGTCGAAATATGTAGGTTTCAGGAACGTTATAGTTAGTTGCCTACTGGACTCTGAAATTAATGAATGAAGACTGAATTTGAATTGTGAGCCCTTCTGAGCACAGTGTAGGCCGGAGGCAGCGGTCAGGAAGGGCCTACAGCCACGTGGCGTTGACTTGAGCTGCATACAGTTAGTGGTAGGTGTGGCGCTCAGCGTGTGCGCAGCCAGCGATTATGCAATGTCTCTTGCCTACTGGACTGCGTCATCTGCAATCGCGACTCGATCTGAATTGTGAGCCCTGCTGACCGCAGTGTAGATCGAAGGCAGTAGTCAGCACAGACATCAAGGAATGCTTTTTGTCACTTCCACTTGACAAAATTCGAGGACATAGAGTACAATTCTGTCTGCAATTAATAAATCAAGACTCAATTTGAATTGTGAGCTCTGCTGTCTGCAGTGTAGTCTGCCATTCAGTGTTCCTTTGGACTTGCAAGATGAAGTTGGTCATTGTACTAAAGCTATAACTGATATAAAACAAGTTCTTGAAGCAAGGATACTAAAAGGATATTATGTAGGTTTTAGCAACATAATGCTTAGTTGCCTACTGGACTCTGCAATTAATGAATCAAGAGTCAATTTTAAATGTGAGCCCTGATGACCGCAGTGTAGGCCGGAGGCAGCGGTCAGCAAGGGTCCACAGCCATGTGGCATTGAGTTGAGCTGTACAGTTAGTGTCACCTGAAGCAACCAGCGTGTGTGGAGCCTGCGATGATGCATAGTCCAGGCGGGCCGCAATGGGAGCAATGTCTCTTGCCTACTGGACTGCGTCATCTGCAATCGGGACTCGATCTGAATTGTGAGCCCTGCTGTCCGCAGTGTAGATCGAAGGCAGTAGTCTGTACAGACATAAGTCTGTGGTGCTCTGCTGCTGGGTTCGCAGGGGGCCTGTGTCGAGGAGGCCGGCGGTCACGGCGGAGGCCTCGTGGCAGGGTGAGGGCTGCCGCCCTGGCAGACGCTTTGGCCTTCCCACAAGTGAACCACGCCCAGAGCCCCAGCCTATTTATTCATACTTCTACGCTGGAGTGGGGTACGTTGGACCAGCCCACTCCGCTTCCGCTTCCAGGGGGGGACAACACAGTTACATGACCGAGATCTTCCCCACTGCCTGAGGTAACATGGTTGCGTCTATTGTCCACAACACTACAAGCACCAGCAGTATATGTCCACATGGAGAGGTTTGTGCTCTGCATAGTGAGGTCTGTCCACCACATCACCGCTACACTTGGTATTGTGTGCATTTTTATTGATGGGTGACATGCGTCCTTCACACATACTTGGTTGCCACATCTCCCAACATTCAGCTATTGTGTGGCTGAGGGACCATGCCGTTTTTGGAGGGTCCGCTGTCCTGTTCTGCGCTGCCTCGGTGGTAGTAGGGAGGGGGTGGTCCGGGGGGGAGGTCCTGAGGGTGATGGCAGTGGGTGTTGTGGCCTTCTTGGGTGTCGGAGCTGCATGGTCAGTAGCTCTATGACATGTGTTGGTCTTTAGATGTGGTTATGGGCTGGGCTCCCTTTCACACTGTAGGTAGTCGTCCTGCTTTACACCAGTAAAAGGCAGATGTTAAATTCTTACTGCTAACGCAGCTTATCGCCTGTTTTTGGATCGCACCCCAGATTTGGCTGCTCGTTGAAAATATCGGGAAGTGGTGTTTTCGTGTTATTTTTGCAGGGGAACGCCAACTCTGCATATTATTAGCGTTAGTTGTCACTCTCATTTGTGGCGAATTTTTTTGCGGAAGCTATTGTTGGAAAACTGGCGATATCGGCTGTTTTCACTAGCTTGAGAATGGAATGATAATTTAAAATCACTGAAAAAACCATAGGTTTAATGAACATTATAATTAGAAATTAGCATTTAAAAAACGTTTGAAATTCACTGGAAAAACCATAGGTTTCAAGCACGTTATAGTTAGAAATTAGCATTTAAAAAACCTTAGCAATTCACTGGAAAAACAATAGGTTTCAGGGACGTTATAATAGAAATTAGCATTTAAAAAACCTTTGAAATTCACTGAAAAAACCATAGGTTTCAGGGACGTTATAGTTAGGTGGACATTTCACTCGTACAAAACCATAGAAATTCCACTGTTATAGTTAGTTCAGTTAACTATAACTCGCGCCCCGTAATGCACTGCTCATGACGTCACATATTACATCATTCATGGCATGGTCAGTGACATCACTGATGACATCACTGATGACATCATCCACGTGATAATCTGATGCACCTCATCACACCCTAATATAACCTTTAATACACCCACTGGAAAATACACACTACCATTTTCGAACCCATCCACACACCAATACCAGTTACTACATACTCACTCACTGATTCCTAGGTCTGCACACACATCCACTCATTCACCTATACAATCACTTATACATGCAGTCACTTATCAATACAACACTATCATATGCACTCATACACCTATTCAGACACTCACACACCGCAACTCATGCATGGAGTTACTCACACACCTAGTCAGTCATGCAAAGAATCAATCACACTCCCATTTACTCACCTAAACAGTTATACACACACCACCTCACTAATTCATACAGACAGTAACGCATAGTTACTCTCTTATGTAATCACTGAAACAAGTACAGACTCATCCATACATGCCACTCTCACAATCACTCAGTCTCACATATAGTTATTTATATACACCATCACTCACATATACTTCATTTTACATATGTAGTTACTCACATATGTCCCACTGAGACATCCATTCACTCACCAACACACCCATACACACACTTACCCACCCATACAGCCATTCACAGATACACTCTTGAACCCATACACCCAGTGAATCACCTACTCACACATCTATGCACAGAGTCACACACCTCCAACCCACCCACACACACACTCAGTCCCCCATACAAATACTCAAGCAAACAATAAATAACCCATATAGACACTAATGTAGCTACTGACCAACCCATGTAGCAGCTTACACAACAGACAGACTGATACAGACATTCACACAGTTTAGTCACTAACCCATGCATTCAGTAAGACACGTTTAATCAGTCACTTATACAATCAGTTACATACCTCCTAAATCCTCCATCCAGACACTTATACACCCACTTATTCTTCAATACACCTTGCCATATATATAAAACATATTTAAACTTTACAGAAACACACAGTCACTGGATGATGTCATCAGTGATGTCATCAGTGATGTCATTTGAGATGTCATCAGTGATGTCATCAGTGATGTCACTGACCATGCCATGAATGATGTAATATGTGACGTCATGAGCAGTGCATTGCGGGGCGCGAGTTATAGTTAACTGAACTAATTATAACGGTGGAATTTCTATGGTTTTGTACGAGTGAAATGTCCACCTAACTATAACGTCCCTGAAACCTATGGTTTTTTCAGTGAATTTCAAAGGATTTTTAAATGCTAATTTCTAACTAAAACGTCCCTGAAACCTATCGTTTTTTCAGTGAATTTCTACGTTTTTTTAAATGCTAATTTCTAACTACAACGTGCCTGAAACCTATGGTTTTTTCAGTGAATATATATATATGTATAATAAAGGGGATGTCCTTGGAGCTGTTTGCCATTCTCTGTGATGTCTGCCTATGATGAAGGGCGTTCCAAGCCCGAAACGCGTCGGCAACTTTACATGGAGGGGTTTTGATGTGCCGATAGCCTCTTGTGACAGTCAGCTGTTTGCCGCCAGCGAGTGCACCTCACCGGTTAGGGCAACCTTTGTTTCAAATATTTGTGGCCGGCCCAGGTCACGAGGAGCACCACCCGAGATCTGAGGGGGTCCGCAGTTGATCACAGTGACTACAATGCGGAGCTAGCGGAAGCTGCTTTAAGACAAGAGCCTTTGGAGTGCGTCTTCTTGCCTCATTTTAAGAACTTGTTTTTACTCATAGGGAATGGCGGCGACCCACTTGGGGAGTATATTGGACTTCAAGACCCATAATTCTCAGCGATGAATACTCACCTGATGTCTATCGCATGTATAATAAAGGGGATGTCCTTGGAGCTGTTTGCCATTCTCTGTGATGTCTGCCTATGATGAAGGGCGTTCCAAGCCCGAAACAGCGTCGGCAACTTTACATGGAGGGTTTTGATGTGCCGATAGCCTCTTGTGACAGTCAGCTGTTTGCCGCCAGCGAGTGCACCTCACCGGTTAGGGCAACCTTTGTTTCAAATATTTGTGGCCGGCCCAGGTCACGAGGAGCACCACCCCGAGATCTGAGGGGGTCCGCAGTTGATCACAGTGACTACAATGCGGAGCTAGCGGAAGCTGCTTTAAGACAAGAGCCTTTGGAGTGCGTCTTCTTGCCTCATTTTAAGAACTTGTTTTTACTCATAGGGAATGGCGGCGACCCACTTGGGGAGTATATTGGACTTCAAGACCCATAATTCTCAGCGATGAATACTCACCTGATGTCTATCGCATGTATAATAAAGGGGATGTCCTTGGAGCTGTTTGCCATTCTCTGTGATGTCTGCCTATGATGAAGGGCGTTCCAAGCCCGAAACGCGTCGGCAACTTTACATGGAGGGGTTTTGATGTGCCGATAGCCTCTTGTGACAGTCAGCTGTTTGCCGCCAGCGAGTGCACCTCACCGGTTAGGGCAACCTTTGTTTCAAATATATATATATATATATATATAAATATAATCGGCCACACTGACAACAGATTAGATTGCCCAGTGCCCACCCATGCTCAGTAGTATTCGCTATTCTCTTTTTTTTCCAGAGGAACATAATTATATTAACCCATTATTAATGATTAATTGCCATCATGGATTTATCATCCTTCCAGCAATAAAGGTTACGCTTGTCCACTTCATAGGTCGAGTACACTACTTCAGTTTGTTGTAACTTGCACTAGGCTATCCCTGCCACCATTATGTTTTATTTTACTTTAGCATTGCTTAATATCAATATCATTCATCATCACTTTCTTCTTGTTTGGCAGTCTGCTTCTTGTGTACTTACTACTTACTGTACTTCTACTACTCGTTCCCTAGTCTTCCTCAGGTGACTGACTTGTCTCATTTTCTTTTTTTGCAAATGCAAATGTCTACTACTGCTACCACCACCCACCATGGCACCTTAGGAAACCAAACCATCACCATGCAGCCATTGCTTCGCCTAAACATCAATCACAGGTAAGAGAAGAAGTGTGGGGGAGTCAATAATGTATATACTATGGAAATTAATTAATTCACACACCCACATCCTTCCGAGTACATACTACAGTACAAAGGGGTTTTAGTTGCAGAATGCATAGACTAGGAGGAGAGACTGACAGTAGTAGGACAAGTGAGGGTACTGCATCTATTGTCGGTGTGTTACACTATTGGCAGATTTCAAAAACTGGCTGTGGCCCTGCAGCAAAAGGAGGAAACAAAAACAAACAAGGTGACGTAAAAGAGTAACCCACCCCCAGAAAAGATTTGCATCATATGTATTGGAAAACTATGCATTTATTAACAAATATAAACTAGAAGACAAACCCACAACACCTGACCCACCCCTCTCCCTAACACCAACCAATGTCCAGTAAATTAAATAAACGTCCATGTCCAAGTTCAAGAAAAAGTAAACCCCAAGGTTCCCCAACTAGTCCCAACATCCCACCCACCAAAAAAAGATTAAAAAGGGCAAGAGTCAAAGACTGAGGTCGGTGATGATGATGTCTAGCGGCGGGGTGCCGGCTAGTTCTCAGGACCTTCTCCAGCTTGGCCTCCAGGCGGGCCACCCTGAGGAGCACGCGGCGCCGAAAGTTCCTGCAGGAAAAACAGGGGTGGGCAGCAGTAGATGTTGGTGATGGGTGGCGGGCGGCTGCTAGAACACGGCGCGGTACCACCAGAGGCACGGGGGGCTGGCTGGGCCCCGGGGCATTGGAGGAAGAAGCTGCAGCTGCCGCCTCCTCCTCCTCCTCTGCCAGCCGGCGATATTCTTCCTGGATGGCCTCCAGCTTCCTTTGCCGGGCCCTGGCTGCCAACTCCTGCCTAGTGGTTTGGGAAGGAGTAGCTATATCAAGAAAGGAAAAAAAAGAGAATTGTAACCAATACTCTTAGCAAAACAGTAACACAAAATTAAATTACACACATAAAAATTATAGTGGCACAGTAGTAGTAGCAGTAGCACTAGCAGCCTCTCCTCCTCACTTCCCTTCTTCTGCCCCTAAGATTTGGATGTGATGATTATACTTTCAGTATGGAGTACAGTAGAAGTATTCTTTTTCTCTCTCTTGTTTAGCACAATTAATTAATCTTGTAGGCATGCCAGCTCAGTCAGCTTGTGCCCTGGCCTAGACAGACATACTCGTGTCACAGACTCATGTACTTTACTACTGTCTGCATATTGGGAAGCTGTACTACACAATTATATATTTCCATTACGGCCATACTCTAGTGTTAAATCAATGGCAAATGCTCAGACAATTTCACTTTCACCCTGACTACACTACTGCAATAAGGCACATGATGATGGTTAATGATCACATGCTTATGGATGATGAGAAACGGCGGCACAACATCATGTCACGGATCACTGACAAAATATCGAAGGTCAAAAAATCGACCTACAAAAGTATCGCAACAAAAATATCGATGTCAATAATATCGAAATCCTATCTACAACATGGTAAGTACAAAAATATCGAAGAAAAAAATATCGATGTCAAAAATATCGTTATCAAAAATATCGGTTTTTTTTTGTTAAAAATAATATGTAAAATAAACTAAATAATACTTATAATTAAAATAAACATAGTTAAAAATATTTTATAATTTTTAAAATTAATAAGTAACATATATAATTAAATAAAACATTAATTAAACATATACATATAATATATAATATATATACTTACTTAAAAATAAGTTTGAATAATTATTTTAATAAATTATAAATTATTAAAAAATATTATAAATTACAAATACACATAAAACAATAACATAAATAAAAATTAAATAATTATGTATAACAAATTAAAAAAATTAAATTTACTTTTAATATTTTTAAAATTAATTATATACTATATTAACTAAAATAATACAAAAAATATTAAATAGCGTAGGGAATAAAACTACTATTACAACACCCAAAAAAACAACAGTAAGAAAAATGTTGGATAGCGTAGGGGTAAAAATTACTATTCCCACTCCAGAGAGTTCAACAGTAGGGAAATTGTTGGATAGCGTAGGGGTAAAAATTACTATTCCAACTCCAGAGAGTGCAACAGTAGGAAAGTGTTGGATAGCGTAGGGGTGAAATTACTATTCCCACTCCAGGGAGTGCAACAGTAGGGAAAGCGTTGGATAGCGTGAGGGTAAAAATTACTATTCCCACTCCAGTGAGTGCAACAGTAGGGAAAGTGTTGGATAGCGTAGGGGTAAAAATTACTATTCCCACTCCAGAGAGTGCAACAGTAGGGAAAGTGTTGGATAGCGTAGGGGTAAAAATTACTATTCCAACTCCAGAGAGTGCAACAGTAGGGAAAGTGTTGGATAGCGTAGGGGTAGAAATTACTATTACCACTCCACGGAGTGCAACAGTAGGGAAAGCGTTGGATAGCGTGAGGGTAAAAATTACTATTCCCACTCCAGTGAGTTCAACAGTAGGGAAAGTGTTGGATAGCATAGGGGTAAAAATTACTTTTCCCACTCCAGAGACTGCAACAGTAAGGAAAGTGTTGGATAGCGTAGGGGTAAAATTACTATTCCCACTCCAGAGAGTGCAACAGTAGGGAAAGTGTTGGATAGCGTAGGGGTAAAAATTACTATTCCAACTCCAGAGAGTGCAACAGTAGGGGAAGTGTTGGATAGCGTAGAAGTTACAAATAACATACTTATAAATAAATAATTTTTTTAAAATAATTAATGAATTATTAAATAACTCTAAACTATTTACCAATACCAATAAATAATTATTAAAAACATAATTACCAATAGAAAATGTATTAACAATAAATTAATAATAAATACCAATAAATAATAAGTAATAAATATTAATGACTAAATAATAAATATTGAACAATAAAATATTTTTAATAACAAAAAACATATAAATTATTAAAACTTAATTACCAATTAACTAATATTAAACAATGAAATGCTTTTTATACCAATAATAATAATAATTAAACATTAATTATCAATTAATAAATAATTCTTAATATATTAATTAAATGTATCAATAAATAATATTTAATAATATTTAATTACCAATTAATGATAAAACAACAATAAATTAATTTTTAGAACCAAAAAATTTTAATTTAAAAAAATTACCTATTAATAATTAATATCCAATAAATTAATTATCAATACCCAAAAATAAATTTAATAATTACTTAATTAGATTTCAATTACTTCCAAAAGTATTCCCCTATAAACGCACAACACACTACAATGATAAAATAATACACTTAACATAATGATCAATTAATAAATTAATAAAAATTAATAACTAATTCATAATAATTAATTGCCAATTAATAATAATTGATTACCAATTATCAATTAAGTAACAATAATATAATTATCAATACCAATTAATTAAAATAAATTATAAGTTAATTACATTTAAATTACATGATGATCAATTAATGACTTAATAAAAATTAATCACCAATTAATAAAAATTAATTACCAATTATTAATTAATTAACAATAATATAATTATCAATACCAATTAATTAAAATAAATTATAACTTAATTACAATTAAATTACTTCCCACCCTATTCCCCTATAAACCCACAACCCGCTACAGAACTTAGACGCAAAAAATAATTAAAATTAATTTATAATTCCTAAAAATTATTAATTAATTTAGTATAATTAAATTACTTCCCACCCTATTCCCCTATAAACCCACAACCCGCTACAGTACAAAAAAAAACTAAAATTAACTTAAATTTTTTTATTAACATATAAAAATTGTATACATATATTTTTAAACAAGTAGAACACTTAACAAAAACACATATAACACATACATATTAAAAACATAAAATACATAACAATAATACAAATATCGATATTAGTAACATCGATATTAGTAACATCGATATATTTGATTTCGATATTACTAACTTCGATATTATTTACATCGATATTAAAAAATTCGATATTACTTACCTTAGGGTCGATATTCTGTCCATCGATATTCTTCACATCGATATTCTGTCCCTTCGATATTTTAACTTCGATATTATTGTATATCGATATATTATTTTCGGTATTTTGACTGCTCACCCATGTCACTCACGTGATGATGATGATGATGATGACATACTGAGTGATTTGTAAGTACTAGTTACCATGCAGCCGATAGGCCACCCATGGCTGACACAGGGAGGGGACTGGAGCGGAAGTGGGCCTCGGAGTCGGAGGGAGGCGATTATGGGTAGGGTAAATAATAATAGTCATGCATAATATATATGTTGTGCTTGCAAACTACTGTGAGTCAAGGGAGTGTTCCATTCTGAAATACAAGTACAACCTCAAACCTTTGAATCAAAAACCTTGCAAAAAAACAGTCCTTGTTCTTCCCAGGGCTTGTTTTTTCATTTACATTCAGTGCATTGCTCTTCTAGCATTATTATTATTTTATTCTTAATGTTCTTCACCCTTGGCTTTGGTACTCTGGCACGGTTTAATTTTCTTTTACATTCTCTTCATCCAGTCTGACTCTGTTTTCACCTACTATATGACTCCATCCAGGCATCCATCCATCAATCCAAACATGGCTATCATAAACCGGCTTTCACCGACAACAACATACATTTAGATATAACCAACCACCACACATGCCATGCATCCTTGCTTGCCTTAGCGTTTGACCCCTCAAACCCCCCGGAGGATTCCTTTCACCCATACAGTTTCACCCACTCAGACAGGCATCCTTTCTGCTTTCTCTTTCACCTTTCACCCATCCTTCAACTACCCATGCATCCTATTCCTATCATTTTCATCTGCCACCTGTGCATCCCGGGGCCCCTTCCTTCACCCACGCATCCTTCTCTGCCAGTCATACATGTCGTCTGACTGTTTGTCTTCGTCATAAAACTGTCTTTGCTGAGTTGAAGATAGAATATGCCATTAGTTACTCAACCCCCGCCACTAATGCTCATGTTTGAGTAAAGGCCAGGGTGTCTTCTTCAACTGTTCAGTGTTCACAACACCTTAGCCTCAGCAGATGTACAGTGTACTAGTACTGAGCGTACACCCTTGCAGCAAGTGTATTCATCATTCTCAATAAGTAAGGAATATGACTTACCACCACCCGCCACTGCTGCTGGCTCACCCCCTGTGGCTGCCGCATCCGCTCCCGCCGGAGTGGCATGGTGGCCCTCACCGCTGGCCCCGGCACTGGTGGTCGGTACGCCTGGAAACAAAAATTCCCATTTTTTTAGATGCCATATACACCTCCCCTATTTATTTTTTTCATTAGCAAGATTGAAAATACATAATTAATAATACATATACACCACACATCACTATCTCCAATTCGGATACTAGAGTACAGTAGACAGTATGTCCTATCAAAAATAACTAAATAATATCCGGTTGGGCATTTTGTTGGTGTCAATTTTTGAAAAGCCTCTCAAGAAGAGGGCAACCCATAGGACTGGACTCAGTGACTAGAGCTATTGGTGCATCTAATTTTTTTAAAAGAAGAAAGAGTGGTCAACTGGGCAGACATGAGGTCTCTCTTAGTTGCAAAATAATGGGCCGACCTCCTACTCCAGTCCTCATACTTCCTTCCAGCCATGGTGCACGGTAACAGTTGTTCAGTGTTCACCATCAATTGCTGATACTAAAAAAAGTACTAGGCCTGGATTAGAAAAAGTAAAATACACCACTTTGGGGGGTCCTGCTCCTGTCCAACGTGAGTGACCACCATTACTGATTCAGCATGATGAGACAGTAAAAGAAACTAAAGCCTTCTCATCTCACAATTCACAAACCTGCGGATATACCTTACTTGTCTTGGGCATGCAATCTGCAGTCTGCACAGTACATTAGTGCTACTAGTAGTAGTAAGGAGTCCTTACTAGTACTAGTAGTAGCCTAGGACCAATGGGTTCTCTGAGTCTTACAGTACCACTACTAGGCAATCCACATAAGGGGAGAGAGAAAGCTCACTGAAACCCAGAAGAAAGCAAGCTACAGACAGTCTAATACAGAGTCAGAGCAGAGGTTAGTCAGATGCAGTTTGATTTGATGTAAAAATAAAAACATACACTAGAAGAAACAATGTTAGTAGTAGTACTTAGTAGTAGGTAATGGAGCAAAAACAAGAATTTAGAAACAGATAAATTGAAGAGGATTTTGGAAAGATGTAAATTAGGAAATGGAAATAATAGAGCGGTAAAAGTTAGGGAAATATTAATACATTACAACACCAGGAGGACTTACTGGGGCCAGCAGCAGAGCCATCTGCGCCTGTGGCCGCTTCCTACTGCTCCTGGGAGGCCCCTCCAGCTCCCACACCCGCCGCACTGCCAGCTGCCCCAGTCTTCTTCTTTCCCCTTGGATGCTGATCATGTAAAGAGACAAAAAATGATTTGTGTTAAATATATAAATATAATTGCAATAACATTGACCTATGCTAAATCAATCAGATCGACTTATTCGACTAGTAGTAGTCGACTAGTATGTATCGCAGTCGAGTACCATCCGATCATTATTATTCCACAGTTCAATTCCGATTCCTGAATCCTAAACATACCTAGCTCCGCCTATTCCTGACTTTGGAATGAATTGCAAAAAAATTATATTTGCTTCTAAGTTCAGATCTCATTCCCAATCATCTCTCAGTCTCAACTCCAACAACACCCTTTGACGGGCCAATTACTAAGTCTGCATTTATTCTTCTTAATGCATAGATGGACGCATGCATATTGCATACACCAAATTGGTTGGTTGCTATTCCACTCACTATAAGAACTACAAAAGGTTCTACTAGGACTGAAGTCATGTGAGAGGACGCGTCACGAGTCACGACGCAGGCCGCTAAATTACCAAATAATACTAACTTACTAACTACTACCACTATCTTAGTGACAGGAGACAGGACAGCCTGACAGGACAAAGGAAAGGACTGGAATCTTTCCTATGTGGATTACCCACCTAACTTAAATTCTCTAACCTCTCTTACATAACCAGCCCAAGTGAGCGCAAAGTTGCAAACAAGTACGATTAGTTAGTAGCGCCGAGCACCTGTCTGGAAGAAACAATCACGCAATAACAGTACACAGAACAGAAGAACACAAAATAGTAATATAAGTAGCTACTCACCAAGCCCCGGGACCTCAACACCTAGCAGGTCCAGCAGTCCATGCTCCCAGTCCAGGATATCAGACCACTGATGCGTCAATTGGTTATGGGTGTGCCGGAAACCCAGAGCAGTGAAACACTGACCGGAGCACCCTTGCCCACCACCAGTGACACTCCCGGAGCCCTTACCCGGACCCAGGCCTGCCGCCTGCTGCCAGGGTTAAGGGGAGGTGGCGCTGGATAAAAAAAATAGTGCAGCCACCTCCGCCTCACTGAACAAGGCCCGTGCCTGCAACCCTTGTGGGCGCCGCCTTCCGCAAGGAAGGCGGTAGCAGCTCACATTCCGAGCCCTCCTCTTATTCTTCCCCTGGCCTTTTGCCATGGTTCTGGGTAGGCGGGGTGCGGAAAAGAAAAGGTAGAAACAAAGTAAGAAAGTAAAAGAAATGAAAAAAGCAAGTAATAGAAAAAGAGTGATAAACGCAGTAAAAAACACACAAAAGTAGGAAAAAACGCAAAATATACAATAAGGAATCGAGAGGAATAGATAATAAATAAAAAAGATCAAAAAAAAGTTTCTAGAAACAAAGGATTGAAAACATATAGGGAGGATAGAAAAACAGGCCCAGAACCATAGCAAAAAGTGAAAAACAAGATGGCCGCGCCCATTGGCGACCGCGTGGTGAAGTTCGCGCGATATTTCCCCCAGAGCACACAAAAAGCGTCCACGAACACGCAATACGCGTTCCCGAACAGGAAAAACGCAACGCGAACGGGCGGAACAAGCAACTCCGCGCGCCTGCGGAAATTTGCGTAGCTCGCAGAGTTTTTTGCGGCTTCGCGGAATTCCGCGTAGCGCGACTACGTGAACTCCACCCAGGGTTAGCGGTGACTCCGCAGGCACCGCTCCATTGTAGAGATTAGGCTCCGACCACTGCCCCAACGGGCTCCTTGAGTCTGTCGGAGGAGGCGATCTTTCCCCCTGCCCAAATCGCTCCAATCACCAGCATTGTAATCCGGTGGTCGAAACCATACTCTGGATGTCGGACGGACTGCCACCGATGGCCTGTCCATGGCGGTATGCCCAAAATCCTAATCGGGCCCTTAGACTCGCATGCTGAAGAACACATGCATTCTTTGTACTGCTGCCTGATGACATATCTCCAATTATATTGCACCTACATGGCAACACACAGAAAATTATCAGTCAATAAATGTACATAGTGCAAATATCTCTGAACACTGCTTTCATCTTGTCTGTTATGTGGCGTGCAAAATTTTGACTCTGAAACTGACATATTTTATGTAGCATGTGTCCATTGATTCTGGCTTCCTACTTTAATGAATAAAAGAATTGATTAAGTGCACAAATGTTCCTAGGATTGTCCCGGCACTAAGGATTAACAGTTTAAGTAGGTTAAAATTATGCCCCAGCAAACATCCAAAGGAGAGGAGTAGCAGAGTGTCATCAGCGAAAGTCACCACCTTAAAGCCAAACGTTTCCGCTAGGGGAGCTGGCGAGGCCAAATAGATGTTGAATACAGTTGGACTAATGGAAGAGCCCTGAGACACCCCCACCGAAAGGGGCTTCGGCCAAGAGGAGAATGGGGCCAACCATATAGATTGTCCTCTATTCTTCAAGAATGATTTAATCCAGTCAAGGGATAATCCACCAACACCAAGATTGGCATGGTGTTGCAATTGTCTCGCATGAGACACTGTGTCGAACGTCAGAGAAACATCAAACAAAATCAGCCCAGCTTTCCCTCCCTGGTCCAGAGTCAATTTAATTAATTCAGACACTTCAAGCAGTGCCGTCTGTGTGCTATGTTCATTGAAAAATCCAGATTGGCTGGGATGTTGCAGTTTATTGGTCTCCAAATAATCCAACAACTACTTATTTATCATCTTCTCAAGCATTTTATCTATTGTAGGAAGAAGCAAGATAGGTCAGATGTTTTACTACCACTTTTACCAGCAAATGCAGCTCTTTCTCAAAACTATTCAATTTAAGCAGTCATTTGGAGGCCATAGAATAGAACTGTGTAGTCTGTATATCTGGATATATTGCTGCAGCTATGGACCATGATCAATTTAAAATGCCTGGTGCACTGCTAGTACAGCTCCTGAGAACTCTTTGCCTGCACCTCAACGTTGGCTTCCATTGTCACTTTCGTCATTAACATAGTTAAGGTTTACGAGCAAAGATATTCTATCATTTGCATGGAGACACAGGTCTATACAAATGAAGAAACACCCTCCTGACATTGCATGGCAACAGAATGTGCCTCCACTCAATGGGGATTACAGAAGGATCTGTGCAACCTCGACTCAAAAATGAGAAATTTGAATTGAAGTGCACTGGAACAAAGGAATGCATTTGAGAATCAGAATGAGTCAAACAAATGCTTGAAGTAGGAGTGGGTACATAGCTCCTGCAGTACAGCAAAATGCATGCAGTGTGTGTTGGCACGTCAACCTAAAAATACTGTGGGCCAGATTTACTAAGCACTTGTGTTGTCCTTTCATCATGCAATTCCGTGCAAGGCAAGGCAATGTAAGTGCATTTACCAAGCCACGCAAATCGATATTTATTTGGCCTTGGGTCACTTTTCAACTTGTGCTGCCTTGCGGTACCCTGAGTCAGGGGTGCGTTACATGTTTGGAGCATGGGTGTTTCTGTGTATACACCAATGTTTTTTGACGTAACTCAGATTTAGTAATGATCAAAATGGTGTGCCTATCCACTTTGGTGTAACCAGGCGAAATATCTATATTTTTCCTCATTACATCTTCTTTGCATGTGTGCTGCATTCTGTAGCACACATACAAAGAGGAATACGCCTCTAAGGATAGTTTTTGTGCTGGAAGGAAACCCTTTCGGCACAAACACTATCATGACCACAATGCAGGTACCCTTCTGCTATGACGCAGTGATGCCTGTGTTGGATCTAGGCTGCCTCAAGCGCGTAAGGAGAGAGTAGAAGAGTGCCATATGTTAGTAAATAGGATGCATTTCTGCTCTATACCTTTTACACAATGCAGCACAGAAAGTTCCCTTGCTGCGTTGCATTGCGTGTAAAATCCGGACCTGTGTCTGCATTGCCACCCTGGATCCTCCAAACTGCTAAAAATGTGCTACAAGAGTCACACAAACGTATTTGTGAAGCTATTGTAGTCCTTATTGAACCTATGGCTGCGTGGACCTGGAAGCATTTCATCTGCCTTGTTGGAGTTGTCGTTGAGGCTGTAGGAACGAAACGGACACCCATCTTCAGACAAGCAAATATCATGGCATGGGTGATGGGGTACCATTCTGGTGCCACATCGTGGAGCACTGGTTATTCCTGTTACAAGAATGCTGCCTCGTCCACAATGTAAAAAGATCAATGAGTGGCAGACAGCTGTTTGGATATTATGGTCCCTTCCACATCATAAAACCGCTCTCTCTTTCACTGGCACGTGTCTCCCAATGGCAATGACAATTACTATGTAAGAAGGGCTGTTCGTCCCGTGTCCTTTTATACTGGACAACATGTACAAGACCATTGCAAATAACTGCGTATTTGGAAAACACCACAGATCCCATGGGCTGTGTTTCCCTCTAATTGTTAGGTGACAGGGCAGAGATTTGCAAGGCTCTCCTCCTATGTGTAACAACAGTGACACAGAGGTGGAATCAGACAAGCAGCTCTTGCAAGCCTTAAAAGCCGACATCAAGACAGCTCGCTGCCAGAAACGTCACATGGCAAGAAAAGCACGCACCTTACAAATATGAGGCTGAAACACATGGTGCTCGACTTTCAGACAAAAGTGTTTATGGCCTCCGTGGATCCAGTTACTTTGCATCACAACGCACCCTGGCAACCATGCCAGAACACAATTCTGGGGCTCTGTAAACTGTCCCCAGGTGACTCGGCTTGGCAATACCCCGAGCATCCGGCCTAGGGTTATAGCCAATGAAACGTGATCAGGGGAGAGTTTGGGAGAGCATTGCATTGATTAAGACACTGGCCCATGTGGTTGCCAAATTCCTAACGCATTCAGTTTTCAATTTAAAATGTGTTGCTTTCTGTCAACCCTGTCCTCTGAATTCTGGAGATGAAAGCTCTTATAGCAGCACAAATAAACGAGCTCATTCCCTTTCTTTGCCCTGAAAGCGAAACTATTATGCTAGCCCGCTGGATATCATCACTTGTCACTAAGAATGAAAACCTGTATATGCTGTCAAAAGAGATAGTGGATTAGTTGATTTTATCAACATCCTCTACAATGATGTCATATTCCATTGTACAGCCTTCACTGTATTCCCCTTGAGAAGAGTTTTTATGAAAATTACAGCATTTCTTGCTTTCTTTATAAGGAAAACCTAAAATGCTATGATAATGAGAAAGTGCATTTCTTGCAAGCAAAGCAATATAAAAATACGTAGCGCACTGGCCATTTAATCAGGAAATATTATAAAGGACAATAGGTTAATTCTTCCGTTTTTATTGTAAGACATTTTTTCCCATCGCAGTGATAAGTATGTACACTTACCAGGCAAACGTGTTGTATACATTTTCGCAAAATTGAGATCATCTTCCAAAAGCTTTCCACAATTTAACTCAGTGTGCCTGCCCATCTTTTCCTGTTTTAACTCAGATCTCTCTAATCGAGTTATTTTGTTATGTTACTTATTTGAATTTTAAACTGAACTATTGTAAGGTCAATGGACGGATTAGAATTTAAAGAGCAAGGAAGAGGTCTGATCTAGAAAGGTGCATAATCACAGACAAACATTGACAAACTAGAAAAGCGTAAAAAAATCGTGAATGATTATCAAGTACATAAAATAGGTACAACGTCCACACAAAGTAGTACTGAGAAAGAAGTTTTGTATCAAATTGCTAGCAATCACTCCACCGAAACACGCCATCAAGTAAGCCACAGTAAACACATCTTATTTTGCAAGGCTCAAAAATACAAAGAAATATGGACACTGTAGGAAATTGAGTTATTCATTTGGAAGTGGGTGACTTCTACCAGCTTAATAAAAACAATCTGGTAAGGTCAAAACACAGTTCTAAAAGAATCTCTGCTCAACCATTAGTAGCAGTGGCACAAGCAGCCGGCAACCCCCAGAGAAATACCAGGAATTTCAATGAAAAGAACACAACGCAGTAAAATTCCCAAATCAAATTAGAAACAAAGAAAAAAATTTAACGAGCAAAAAGACTCCAAGATTATTAAAATAGTTTAAGAGCAACCTAGTTAGGAGCAATTAAGTTCTAAGGCTAACTGCACCAAAAAATGTGCCAGCGAAAAATAAACGTTTGTGGTTGACCTGACCTACATGCAATCGCAAGCCAGGCAATAGAGATGATTTTGAATACACAAAGCAGATCATCCCAATCAAAGTTTTAATGTATGAACTTAATCTCTGAAATGAAAGTCAAAATCTTCCAGTGAAGCAAGGTCCAAGGATGTGAAAGCAGTGAGAGTCCCTCGAAGTCATATAAGTTGTGGTCAAGCTCCCACTGAAGCCATTTGTTTTTGTACCAGAAGCTTAGAGCAGGATAAGGCTGGATTTGATGCCCACCAAGGGTGCCTTGTGGTCGCAGCACCTTCAAATTAATGAGTAATGCACCTCCGTACAGTGTTGTCACCTCACTCACCACACCACAGTTATGTACAGTGGAATAGTGTAGTGTACAGTGGCGTAGAGTGAAGTGCCATAGAGTGGAGTGGTGTTGACTGGAGTGGCGTAGAGTGAAGTGGCATACAGTGGAATAGCGTACAGTGGCATACAGTGGAATAGCATACAGTGGAGTGGTATAGAGTGGAGTGGCATACAGTGGAGTGGCGTACAGTGGAGTGGCGTACAGTGGAGTGGCATACAGTGGAATAGCGTACAATGGAGTGGCGTACAGTGGAATACTATACAATGGAGTGGCGTACAGGGAAGTGTTGTAGAGTGGAGTGGGATAAAGTGTAATATCATACAGTGGAGTAGCATAGAATGGAGTAGTGTACAGCAGAGTGGAGTACAGTGGAATGAGGTAAAGTGTAGTGGCATATAGTGGAATAGTGTAGAGTGGAGTGGCGTAGAGTGGAGTGGCGTAGTGTGGAATGGCATATAGTGGAGTGGCGTACAGTGTAGTGGAGTAAAGTGGAGTGGCAGAGAATAGTGCAGAGTGTACGAACACATGGTGCAGTAGCATACAGTGGAATAGAGTAGAGTGGTGTAGCATAGAGTGGAGTAGTATATAGTGGAGTGCCGTAGAGTGGAGTGGCATATAGTGGAATAGCATAAAGTGGAGCAGAGGATAGTGGAGTAGCATATAGTGGAGGTGCATACAGTGGAGCAGAGGATAGTGGAGTAGCATATAGTGGAGTAGCATCCAGTGGAGTGGAGTGGCATACAGTTGAATTGCATAGAGTGGAGTGGTGTACAGCGGAGTTGTGTATACAGTGGAGTGGTATAGAGTTAATGGCGCACATTAGAGTGGCAAAGACTGGAGTGACATAGAGTGTAGTGGCATACAGTGGAATAGCACACAGTGGAGTGTTGTAGAATGCAGTGGCGTAGAGTGGAACAGCATACAGTGAAGTAGCGTACAGTGGAGTGTCGTAGAGTTGAATAGCGTGCAGTAGAGTGGCGTATACTGGAGTGGTGTAGAATAGAGTGGAATGAGATACAGTGTAGTGCCATACAGTGGAATAGCATAGAGTGGAGCAGCGTATAATGGATGAGCATTCAGTAGAGTGGTGTTTAGTGGAATACTGTAGAGTGGAGTGTTGTAAAGTGGAGCGGGGTAGACTTGTAGTGGTGTACAGTGTAATAGCATACAGAGGAGTGGCATTGAGTGTTGTGGCATACAGTGGAGTGCCATAGAGTGGAATCGAATACAGTGGAGTGGTGTAGAGTGGAATAACATTGAGTGTAGTGGTGTACAGTGGAGTGACATAGAGTGGAGTGCCATATAGTGGAATAGTGTAGAGTGGAATGGCGTAGGGTGGAGTGTCATTCAGTGGAATAGCATAGAGTGTAGCATTTTGGGACCTCCCTTTTTTTTGCCCCTCCCCTTTTATATATCTCTGCAAAACTTTCCATTGTCTGCCAATGGAGTAAAAGGAATAGGTCTGGAAAGTTTCATGCGGATTTGTCAAATGGGCACAAAGTTATTAGTTATTAGCGAGCACAGTGGCTCTTAACTGTGAATCTTAACTATAACTACAGAGTGGAGGTTAGGCTGCAGGTTTTTAGTTAAGTCAGGAAAGTGGCGCTCAGGCTATTGCGTGTACTATCTATAGACCTGTGATGGTGCGGTGCTGCCAGGTCAGGGGAGTAACCCGATAACCCCTGGGGAGTGTGTGAATCGCAGGATCCACAATTTTAAAGTAAGCGTAGTCCTGGGCACACGCGGTGAGGGTATTCGTAATATAACATTCAGTATTGATACGTTATATAAGTGCAGTGGTCAACATCAGTATTGGTCCAAAAAGGTATCTTTTTATTTCAACAACAACTATGTTGAATATAATAAACCAGCCATGAAAAAACCATAGGTTTTAGGGACAGTTATAGTTAGTTGGACATTTCACTCGTGACAAAACCATAGAAATTCCCTCGTTATAGTTAGTTCAGCTAACTATAACTCGCGCCCGTAATGCACTGCTGATGACGTCACATATTACATCACTCATGACATGGTCAGTGACATCACTGATGACATCACTGATGACATCTCAAATGACATCACTGATGACATCATCCAGTGACTGTGTGTTTCTGTAAAGTTTAAATATGTTTAATATATATAGGGAAAGGCGTATTGAAGAATGAGTGGGTGTATAAGTGTCTGAATGGATGATTTAGTACGTGAGTGACTGACTCTACAAGTGAGTGATTAAACGTATCTTACTGAATGCATGGGTTAGTGACTAAACTGTGTGAATGTCTGTATCCGTCTGTTTGTTGGTGTGTAAGTGGATGCATGGATTTGCGAATAGCTACATGAGTGTCTATATGGGTTATTGATTGGTTCTCTGAGTATCTGTATGGCTGCCTGAGTGTTTGTGTGGGTGGGGTGTGTGTGACTCTGTACATAGATGTGTGAGTGGGTGATTCACTGGGTGCATGATTTCAAGAGTGCATCTGTGATGGACTGCTTGGGTGGGTGAGTGTGTGCATGGGTGTGTTAGTGAGTGAATGTATATCTCAGTGGTACATGTGCGAGTAACTACATATGTAAAAGGCAGTACATATGTGTGTTAGAGTATTTAAATGGCTATAAGTGAGAGTGTGTGATAGTGAGAGTGGCTGTGTGGATGCAAGTGTGCTTGTATCAGTTATTGTATAAGAGCGTAAGAATGTGCTAGTATTTGTATGAGTAAGTGAGCTGGTGTGTGTATAACTGTATAGGTGAGTAAATGGGTGTGTGATTAATTTTTTGCATGACTGTCTAGGTGTGTGAGTACCTCTATGGATGAGTGGCGGTGTGTGAGTGTTTATATAGGTGTATGAGTGCATATGATAGTCCTGTACTGAGTGACTGTAAGTATGAGTGACTGTACGGGTGAGTGAGTGGATGTGTGTGTAGACCTAAGAATCAGTGAGTGGGTATGTAGTTTTTGGTGTTGGAGTGTCTATGGTTTTGAGAATGGCAGTCTGTAATTTAGGAGTGGGTGTATCAAAAGTTATATTAGGGTGTGAGAAGATGCATGAAATTATCACATGGATGATGTCATCAGTGATGTCATCAGTGATGTCACTGACCATGTCATGAGTGATGTAATATGTGACGTCATCAGCAGTGCATTGCGGGCGCGAGTTATAGTTAGCTGAACTAACTATAACGGGGAATTTCTATGGTTTTGTACGAGTGAAATGTCCAACTAACTATGACTGTCCCTAAAACCTATGGTTTTTTCAGTGAATTTCAAAGGTTTTTTAAATGCTACTTTCTAACTATAACGTGTCTGAAACCTATGGTTTTTAAGTGAATTTCAAAGGTTTTTTAAATGCTAGTTTCTAACTATGCCTACAGAGGTAGGACATGTGAAGAAAGAAGAAAAAACGCACAGAAAGAAGCAAAAGATGTGCAGAAAGAACCAACAGAGGAGCAGAAAGAGGCCTTGTTGCAAAATCATCCTGTGCCCACAACTTTTTCAGACGGGTACTGATGGTAACTGACTCTGACTAACCAGAGCCAGTGCTATGCTAAAAGACACTTAGAATACAGTGAAAACACCTACATACACTAGGGAACACTATGCGTTGGGGTACCCCTGTGATTAGCATGACCTCCTCTGCAAGTCCCTAGTACATAATAGGGCAGGGGGATTAAAACTACCTCTTAAAACGCTGCTACAGGGCGCGTTTGCACAGTGGTGAAGGGAGGGGGCCTGAGGTGACATGTGTGCAAACACGCCCGTGGCACGTTTTAAGCTGCGGGATTAAGTCCCTTGAATCCTGAGGGTCCCTGGGGCCCAACTAGCCCCCAGGTACCTACAGTTAGGACCACAGAGCTGAGTTGCAGAGAGGCGTTCCGAGGCCACGCACCTTTTCTCACCTCTCTGCAACGCAACTCTGTTGTGCTTACTGAAGGTACCTGGTGGGCTAGTTGGCCCTCAGGGTCCCTCAGGATTCAAAGGGAATTAATTCCCCAACTTAAAACGCACCACAGGGCGTGTTTGCGCACATGTCACCTGAGGCCCCGCCCCCTCCCTTCACCACTGTGCAAAAGCGCCCGTGGAGCGTTTTAAGTTGGGGGATTAGGTCACCTTGAATCCTGAGGGTCCCTGGGGCCCAACTAGCCCACCAGGTACTTCCAGTAAGCACCACAGGCCTGCGTTGCAACGCCTGTAACAAATTGTGCAGTTGTGTTTAGGTAGTGAAGAGGGTCGTGCTGGGGTAGTGTTTTAGGGTTTAGGGTAGTGCAGTGGTGTTTGTGTAGTGTAGGGGGTCATGCTGGGGGTAGATTTAGGGTTTAGGGTAGTGCAGGGGTGTTTGGGTAGTGTAGGGAGTCGTGCTGGGGGAGTGTTTTAGGGTTTAGGGTAGTGCAGTGGTGTTTGGGTAGTGTAGGGGTCGTGCTGAGGGTAGTGTTTTAGGGTTTAGGGTAGTGCAGTGGTGTTTGTGTAGTGTAGGGGGTCGTGCTGGGGGTAGTGATTTAGGGTAGTGCAGTGGTGTTTGGGTAGTGTAGGGGGTACTGCTGGGGGTAGTGTTTTAGGGTTTAGGGTAGTGCAATGGTGTTTGGGTAGTGTAGGGGTACTGCTGGGGTAGTGTTTTAGAGTTTAGGGTAGTGCAGTGGTGTTTGGGTAGTGTAGGGGGTACTGCTGGGGGTAGTGTTTTAGGGTTTAGGGTAGTGCAGTGGTGTTTGGGTAGTGTAGGGGTTCGTGCTGGGGGTAGTTTTTTAGGGTTTAGGGTAGTGCAGTGGTGTTTGTGTAGTGTAGGGGGTAGTGTTTTAGGGTTTAGGGTAGTGCAGTGGTGTTTGTGTAGTGTAGGAGGTCGTGTTTTAGGGTTTAGGGTAGTGCAGTGGTCTTTGGGTAGTGTAGGGAGTCATGCGGGGGTAGTGTTTTAGGGTTTAGGGTAGTGCAGTGGTCTTTGGGTAGTGTAGGGGTCGTGCGGGGAGTAGTGTTTTAGGGATTAGGGTAGTGCATTGCTGTTTGGGTAGTGTAGGGGGTCATGCGGGGGTAGTGTTTTAGGGTTTAGGGCAGTGCAGTGGTGTTTGGGTAGTGTAAGGGGTCGCGCTGGGGGAGTGTTTTAGGGTTTAGGGCAGTGCAGTGGTGTTCGGGTAGTGTAGGGGGTCGTGCTGGGGGAGTGTTTTAGGGTTTAGGGCAGTGCAGTGGTGTTCGGGTAGTGTAGGGGGTCGTGTTGGGGGAGTGTTTGAGGGTTTAGGGCAGTGCAGTTGTGTTCGGGTAGTGTAGGGGTCGTGCTGGGGGAGTATTTTAGGGTTTAGGGTAGTGCAGTGGTGTTCGGGTAGTGTAGGGGGTCGTGCTGGGGGTAGTGTTCTAGGGTTTAGGTCAGTGCAGTGGTGTTCGGGCAGTGTAGGGGGTCATGCTGGGGGTGGTGTTTTAGGGTTTAGGGCAGTGCAGTGGTGTTCGGGCAGTGTAGGGGGTCGTGCTGGGGTGGTGTTTCAGGGTTTAGGGCAGTGTAGTGGTGTTCGGGCAGTGTAGGGGGTCATGCTGGGGGTGGTGTTTCAGGGTTTAGGGCAGTGCAGTGGTGTTCGGGCAGTGTAGGGGGTCATGCAGGGGTGGTGTTTCAGGGTTTAGGGCAGTGGTGTTCGGGCAGTGTAGGGGGTCATGCTGGGGGTGGTGTTTCAGGGTTTGGGGCAGTGCAGTGGTGTTCGAGCAGTAAAGGGGGTCGTGCTGGGGTGGTGTTTCAGGGTTTAGGGCAGTGCAGTTGTGTTCGGGTAGTGTAGGGGTCGTGCTGGGGGAGTATTTTAGGGTTTAGGGTAATGCAGTGGTGTTCGGGTAGTGTAGGGGGTCGTGCTGGGGGTAGTGTTCTAGCGTTTAGGGCAGTGCAGTGGTGTTCGGGCAGTGTAGGGGGTCATGATGGGGGTGGTGTTTTAGGGTTTAGGGCAGTGCAGTGGTGTTCGGGCAGTGTAGGGGGTCGTGCTGGGGGTGGTGTTTCAGGGTTTAGGGCAGTGCAGTGGTGTTCGGGCAGTGTAGGGGGTCGTGCTGGGGGTGGTGTTTCAGGGTTTAGGGCAGTGCAGTGGTGTTCGGGCAGTGTAGGGGGTCGTGCAGGGGTGGTGTTTCAGGGTTTAGGGCAGTGGTGTTCGGGCAGTGTAGGGGGTCATGCTGGGGGTGGTGTTTCAGGGTTTGGGGCAGTGCAGTGGTGTTCAAGCAGTAAAGGGGTCGTGCTGGGGGTGGTGTTTCAGGGTTTAGGGCAGTGCAGTGGTGTTCGGGCAGTGTAGGGGGTGGTGTTTCAGGGTTTAGGGCAGTGCAGTGGTGTTCGGGCAGTGTAGGGGGTTGTGCTGGGGCTGGTGTTTCAGGGTTTTACTGCAGTGCAGTGGTGTTCGGGCAGTGTAGGTGGTGGTGCTGGGGCTGGTGTTTCAGGGTTTAGGGCAGTGCATTGGTGTTCGGGCAGTGTAGGGGGTCGTGCTGGGGCTGGTGTTTTAGGGTTTAGAGCAGTGCAGTGGTGTTCGGGCAGTGTAGGGGCATCTTGCTGGGGCTGGTGTTTCAGAGTCTAGGGCAGTGCAGTGGTGTTCGGGCAGTGTAGGGGGTCTTGCTGGGGCTGGTGTTTCAGGGTTTAGGGCAGTGCAGTGGTGTTCGGGCAGTGTAGGGGGTCGTGCTGGGGCTAGTGTTTCAGGGTTTAGGGCAGAGCAATGGTGTTCAGGCAGTGTAGGGGGTTGTGCTGGAGGTGGTGTTTCAGGGTTTAGGGCAGTGCAGTGGTGTTCGGGCAGTGTAGGGGGTCTTGCTGGGGTAGTGTTTCAGGGTTTAGGGCAGTGGTGTTCGGGCAGTGTAGGGGGTCTTGCTGGGGGTGATGTTTCAGGGTTTAGGACAGTGCAGTGGTGTTCGGGCAGTGTAGGGGGTCGTGCTGGGGGTGGTGTTTCAGGGTTTAGGGCAGTGCAGTGGTGTTCCGGCAGTGTAGGGGGTCATGCAGGGGGTGGTGTTTCAGGGTTTAGGGCAGTGCAGTGGTGTTTGGGCAGTGTAGGGGGTCGTGCTGGGGGTGGTGTTTCAGGGTTTAGGGCAGTGCAGTGGTGTTCGGGCAGTGTAGGGTGTCGTGCTGAGGGGTGGTGTTTCAGGGTTTAGGGCAGTGCAGTGGTGTTCGGGCAGTGTAGGGGTCGTGCAGGGGGTGGTGTTTCAGGGTTTAGGGCAGTGCAGTGGTGTTCGGCCAGTGTAGGTGGTCTTGCTGGGGGTGGTGTTTCAGGGTTTAGTGCAGTGGAGTTCGGGCAGTGTAGGGGGTCGTGCTGGGGGTGGTGTTTCAGGGTTTAGGGCAGTGCAGTGGTGTTCCGGCAGTGTAGGGGGTCGTGCAGGGGTTTTGTTTCAGGGTTTAGGGCAGTGCAGTGGTGTTTGGGCAGTGTAGAGGGTCGTGCTGGGGGTGGTGTTTCAGGGTTTAGGGCAGTGCAGTGGTGTTCGGGCAGTGTAGGGTGTCGTGCTGAGGGGTGGTGTTTCAGGGTTTAGGGCAGTGCAGTGGTGTTCGGGCAGTGTAGAGGGTCATGCAGGGGTGGTGTTTCAGGGTTTAGGGCAGTGCAGTGGTGTTTGGGCAGTGTAGGGGTCGTTCAGGGGTGGTGTTTCAGGGATTAGGGCAGTGCAGTGGTGTTCGGCCAGTGTAGGTGGTCTTGCTGGGGGTGGTGTTTCAGGGTTTTGTGCAGTGGTGTTCGGGCAGTGTAGGGGGTCTTGCTGGGGGTGGTGTTTCAGGGTTTAGGGCAGTGCAGTGGTGTTCGGGCAGTGTAGGGGGTCTTGCTGGGGCTGGTGTTTCAGGGTTTAGGGCAGTGCAGTGGTGTTCGGGCAGTGTAGGGGGTCGTGCTGGGGCTCGTGTTTGAGGGTTTAGGGCAGTGCAGTGGTTTTCGGGCAGTGTAGGGGGTCGTGCTGGGGCTGGTGTTTCAGGGTTTAGGGCAGTGCAGTGGTTTTCGGGCAATCTAGGCGGTCGTGCTGGGGCTGGTGTTTCAGAGTTTAGGGCAGTGCAGTGGTGTTCGGTCAGTGTACGGGGTTGTGCTGGGCCTGGTGTTTCAGAGTTTAGGGCAGTGCAGTGGTGTTCGGGCAGTGTAGGGGATCGTGCTGGGGGTGGTGTTTCAGGGTTTATGGCAGTGCAGTGGTGTTCGGGCAGTGTAGGGGGTCATGCTGGGGCTGGTGTTTCAGGGTTTAGGGCAGTGCAGTGGTGTTCGGGCAGTGTAAGGGGTCGTGCTGGGACTGGTGTTTCAGGGTTTTGGGCAGAGCAGTGATGTTCGGGCAGTGTAGGGGGTCGTGCTGGGGGTGGTGTTTCAGGGTTTAGGGCAGTGCAGTGGTGTTCGGGCAGTGTAGGGGGTCTTGCTGGGGGTGGTGTTTCAGGGTTTAGGGCAGTGTAGGGGTTCTTGCTGGGGGTGATGTTTCAGGCTTTAGGGCAGTGCAGTGGTGTTCAGGCAGTGTAGGGGGTCGTGCTGGGGGTGGTGTTTCAGGGTTTAGGGCAGTGCAGTGGTGTTTGGGCAGTGTAGGGGGTCGTGCAGGGGCTGGTGTTTCAGGGTTTAGGGCAGTGCAGTGGTGTTCGGGCAGTGTAGGGGGTCATGCTGGGGGTGGTGTTTCAGGGTTTAGGGCAGTGCAGTGGTGTTTGGGCAGTGTAGGGGTCGTGCTGGCGGTGGTGTTTCTGGGTTTAGGGCAGTGTAGTGGTGTTCGGGCAGTGTAGGGGGTCGTGCAGGGGGTGGTGAGTCAGGGTTTAGGGCAGTGCAGTGGTGTTCGGGCAGTGTAGGCGGTCGTGCTGGGGGTGGTGTTTTAGGGTTTAGGGCAGTGCAGTGGTGTTCGGGCAGTGTAGGGGGTCGTGCTGGGGGTGGTGTTTCAGGGTTTAGGGCAGTGCAGTGGTGTTCGGGCAGTGTAGGGGTCGTGCAGGGGTGGTGTTTCAGGGTTTAGGGCAGTGGTGTTCGGGCAGTGTAGGGGTCGTGCTGGGGGTGGTGTTTCAGGGTTTGGGGCAGTGCAGTGGTGTTCGAGCAGTAAAGGGGGTCGTGCTGGCGGTGGTGTTTCAGGGTTTAGGGCAGTGCAGTGGTGTTCGGGCAGTATAGGGGGCGGTGCAGGGGGTGGTGTTTCAGGGTTTAGGGCAGTGCAGTGGTGTTCGGGCAGTGTAGGGGTGGTGCAGGGGGTGGTGTTTCAGGGTTTAGGGCAGTTCAGTGGTGTTCGGGCAGTGTAGGGGTCATGCTGGGGCTGGTGTTTCAGGGTTTAGGGCAGTACAGTGGTGTCTCGGGCAGTGTAGGGGGTCGTGCTGGGGCTGGTGTTTCAGGGTTTAGGGCAGTGCAGTGGTGTTCGGGCAGTGTAGGGGGTTGTGCTGGGGCTGGTGTTTCAGGGTTTTACTGCAGTGCAGTGGTGTTCGGGCAGTGTAGGTGGTGGTGCTGGGGCTGGTGTTTCAGGGTTTAGGGCAGTGCATTGGTGTTCGGGCAGTGTAGGGGGTCGTGCTGGGGTTGGTGTTTTAGGGTTTAGGGCAGTGCAGTGGTGTTCGGGCAGTGTAGGGGCATCTTGCTGGGGCTGGTGTTTCAGAGTCTAGGGCAGTGCAGTGGTGTTCGGGCAGTGTAGGGGGTCTTGCTGGGGCTGGTGTTTCAGGGTTTAGGGCAGTGCAGTGGTGTTCGGGCAGTGTAGGGGGTCGTGCTGGAGGTGGTGTTTCAGGGTTTAGGGCAGTGCAGTGGTGTTCGGGCAGTGTAGGGGGTCGTGCTGGGGCTAGTGTTTCAGGGTTTAGGGCAGAGCAATGGTGTTCAGGCAGTGTAGGGGTTGTGCTGGAGGTGGTGTTTCAGGGTTTAGGGCAGTGCAGTGGTGTTCGGGCAGTGTAGGGGGTCTTGCTGGGGGTAGTGTTTCAGGGTTTAGAGCAGTGGTGTTCGGGCAGTGTAGGGGGTCTTGCTGGGGGTGATGTTTCAGGGTTTAGGACAGTGCAGTGGTGTTCGGGCAGTGTAGGGGGTCGTGCTGGGGGTGGTGTTTCAGGGTTTAGGCAGTGCAGTGGTGTTCCGGCAGTGTAGGGGGTCATGCAGGGGTGGTGTTTCAGGGTTTAGGGCAGTGCAGTGGTGTTTGGGCAGTGTAGGGGGTCGAGCTGGGGGTTGTGTTTCAGGGTTTAGGGCAGTGCAGTGGTGTTCGGGCAGTGTAGGGTGTCGTGCTGAGGGGTGGTGTTTCAGGGTTTAGGGCAGTGCAGTGGTGTTCGGGCAGTGTAGGGGTCGTGCAGGGGTGGTGTTTCAGGGTTTAGGGCAGTGCAGTGGTGTTCGGGCAGTGTAGGGGTCGTGCTGGGGCTCGTGTTTGAGGGTTTAGGGCAGTGCAGTGGTTTTCGGGCAGTGTAGGGGGTCGTGCTGGGGCTGGTGTTTCAGGGTTTAGGGCAGTGCAGTGGTTTTCGGGCAATCTAGGCGGTCGTGCTGGGGCTGGTGTTTCAGAGTTTAGGGCAGTGCAGTGGTGTTCGGGCAGTGTACGGGGTTGTGCTGGGCCTGGTGTTTCAGAGTTTAGGGCAGTGCAGTGGTGTTCGGGCAGTGTAGGGGATCGTGCTGGGGGTGGTGTTTCAGGGTTTATGGCAGTGCAGTGGTGTTCGGGCAGTGTAGGGGGTCATGCTGGGGCTGGTGTTTCAGGGTTTAGGGCAGTGCAGTGGTGTTCGGGCAGTGTAAGGGGTCGTGCTGGGGCTGGTGTTTCAGGGTTTTGGGCAGAGCAGTGGTGTTCGGGCAGTGTAGGGGGTCGTGCTGGGGGTGGTGTTTCAGGGTTTAGGGCAGTGCAGTGGTGTTCGGGCAGTGTAGGGGGTCTTGCTGGGGGTGGTGTTTCAGGGTTTAGGGCAGTGGTGTTTGGGCAGTGTAGGGGTCTTGCTGGGGGTGATGTTTCAGGCTTTAGGGCAGTGCAGTGGTGTTCAGGCAGTGTAGGGGTCGTGCTGGGGGTGGTGTTTCAGGGTTTAGGGCAGTGCAGTGGTGTTTGGGCAGTGTAGGGGGTCGTGCAGGGGCTGGTGTTTCAGGGTTTAGGGCAGTGCAGTGGTGTTCGGGCAGTGTATGGGGTCATGCTGGGGGTGGTGTTTCAGGGTTTAGGGCAGTGCACTGGTGTTTGTGTAGTGTAGGGGGTCGTGCTGGGGGTAGTGTTTCTGGGTTTAGGGCAGTGTAGTGGTGTTCGGGCAGTGTAGGGGGTCGTGCAGGGGGTGGTGAGTCAGGGTTTAGGGCAGTGCAGTGGTGTTCGGGCAGTGTAGGGGGTCGTGCTGGGGGTGGTGTTTTAGGGTTTAGGGCAGTGCAGTGGTGTTCGGGCAGTGTAGGGGTCGTGCTGGGGGTGGTGTTTCAGGGTTTAGGGCAGTGCAGTGGTGTTCGGGCAGTGTAGGGGGTCGTGCAGGGGTGGTGTTTCAGGGTTTAGGGCAGTGGTGTTCGGGCAGTGTAGGGGTCGTGCTGGGGGTGGTGTTTCAGGGTTTGGGGCAGTGCAGTGGTGTTCGAGCAGTAAAGGGGTCGTGCTGGGGGTGGTGTTTCAGGGTTTAGGGCAGTGCAGTGGTGTTCGGGCAGTGTAGGGGGCGGTGCAGGGGTGGTGTTTCAGGGTTTAGGGCAGTGCAGTGGTGTTCGGGCAGTGTAGGGGTGGTGCAGGGGTGGTGTTTCAGGGTTTAGGGCAGTGCAGTGGTATTCGGGCAGTGTAGGGGGTCGTGCAGGGGTGGTGTTTCAGGGTTTAGGGCAGTTCAGTGGTGTTCGGGCAGTGTAGGGGGTCATGCTGGGGCTGGTGTTTCAGGGTTTAGGGCAGTACAGTGGTGTTCGGGCAGTGTAGGGGGTCGTGCTGGGGCTGGTGTTTCAGGGTTTAGGGCAGTGCAGTGGTGTTCGGGCAGTGTAGGGGGTTGTGCTGGGGCTGGTGTTTCAGGGTTTTACTGCAGTGCAGTGGTGTTCGGGCAGTGTAGGTGGTGGTGCTGGGGCTGGTGTTTCAGGGTTTAGGGCAGTGCATTGGTGTTCGGGGCAGTGTAGGGGGTCGTGCTGGGGTTGGTGTTTTAGGGTTTAGGGCAGTGCAGTGGTGTTCGGGCAGTGTAGGGGCATCTTGCTGGGGCTGGTGTTTCAGAGTCTAGGGCAGTGCAGTGGTGTTCGGGCAGTGTAGGGGGTCTTGCTGGGGCTGGTGTTTCAGGGTTTAGGGCAGTGCAGTGGTGTTCGGGCAGTGTAGGGGGTCGTGCTGGAGGTGGTGTTTCAGGGTATAGGGCAGTGCAGTGGTGTTCGGGCAGTGTAGGGGTCGTGCTGGGGCTAGTGTTTCAGGGTTTAGGGCAGAGCAATGGTGTTCAGGCAGTGTAGGGGGTTGTGCTGGAGGTGGTGTTTCAGGGTTTAGGGCAGTGCAGTGGTGTTCGGGCAGTGTAGGGGTCTTGCTGGGGGTAGTGTTTCAGGGTTTAGAGCAGTGGTGTTCGGGCAGTGTAGGGGGTCTTGCTGGGGGTGATGTTTCAGGGTTTAGGACAGTGCAGTGGTGTTCGGGCAGTGTAGGGGTCGTACTGGGGGTGGTGTTTCAGGGTTTAGGGCAGTGCAGTGGTGTTCCGGCAGTGTAGGGGGTCATGCAGGGGTGGTGTTTCAGGGTTTAGGGCAGTGCAGTGGTGTTTGGGCAGTGTAGGGGTCGTGCTGGGGGTTGTGTTTCAGGGTTTAGGGCAGTGCAGTGGTGTTCGGGCAGTGTAGGGTGTCGTGCTGAGGGGTGGTGTTTCAGGGTTTAGGGCAGGTCAGTGGTGTTCGGGCAGTGTAGGGGGTCGTGCAGGGGGTGGTGTTTCAGGGTTTAGGGCAGTGCAGTGGTGTTCGGCCAGTGTAGGTGGTCTTGCTGGGGGTGGTGTTTCAGGGTTTAGTGCAGTGGTGTTCGGTCAGTGTAGGGGGTCGTGCTGGGGGTGGTGTTTCAGGGTTTAGGGCAGTGCAGTGGTGTTCCGGCAGTGTAGGGGGTCGTGCATGGGGTTTTGTTTCAGGGTTTAGGGCAGTGCAGTGGTGTTTGGGCAGTGTAGGGGGTCGTGCTGGGGGTGGTGTTTCAGGGTTTAGGGCAGTGCAGTGGTGTTCGGGCAGTGTAGGGTGTCGTGCTGAGGGTGGTGTTTCAGGGTTTAGGGCAGTGCAGTGGTGTTCGGGCAGTGTAGGGGGTCGTGCAGGGGGTGGTGTTTCAGGGTTTAGGGCAGTGCAGTGGTGTTCGGCCAGTGTAGGTGGTCTTGCTGGGGGTGGTGTTTCAGGGTTTTGTGCAGTGGTGTTCGGGCAGTGTAGGGGGTCTTGCTGGGGCTGGTGTTTCAGGGTTTAGGGCAGTGCAGTGGTGTTCGGGCAGTGTAGGGGGTCGTGCTGGGGCTCATGTTTGAGGGTTTAGGGCAGTGCAGTGGTTTTCGGGCAGTGTAGGGGGTCGTGCTGGGGCTGGTGTTTCAGGGTTTAGGGCAGTGCAGTGGTTTTCGGGCAATCTAGGCGGTCGTGCTGGGGCTGGTGTTTCAGAGTTTAGGGCAGTGCAGTGGTGTTCGGGCAGTGTACAGGGTTGTGCTGGGCCTGGTGTTTCAGAGTTTAGGGCAGTGCAGTGGTGTTCGGGCAGTGTAGGGGATCGTGCTGGGGGTGGTGTTTCAGGGTTTATGGCAGTGCAGTGGTGTTCGGGCAGTGTAGGGGGTCATGCTGGGGCTGGTGTTTCAGGGTTTAGGGCAGTGCAGTGGTGTTCGGGCAGTGTAAGGGGTCGTGCTGGGGCTGGTGTTTCAGGGTTTTGGGCAGAGCAGTGGTGTTCGGGCAGTGTAGGGGGTCGTGCAGGGGGTGGTGTTTCAGGGTTTAGGGCAGTGGAGTGGAGTGGTGTTCGGGCAGTGTAGGGGGTCTTGCTGGGGCTGGTGTTTCAGGGTTTAGGGCAGTGCAGTGGTGTTCGGGCAGTGTACGGGGTTGTGCTGGGCCTGGTGTTTCAGAGTTTAGGGCAGTGCAGTGGTGTTCGGGCAGTGTAGGGGATCGTGCTGGGGGTGGTGTTTCAGGGTTTATGGCAGTGCAGTGGTGTTCGGGCAGTGTAGGGGGTCATGCTGGGGCTGGTGTTTCAGGGTTTAGGGCAGTGCAGTGGTGTTCGGGCAGTGTAAGGGGTCGTGCTGGGGCTGGTGTTTCAGGGTTTTGGGCAGAGCAGTGGTGTTCGGGCAGTGTAGGGGGTCGTGCAGGGGGTGGTGTTTCAGGGTTTAGGGCAGTGGATTGGAGTGGTGTTTGGGCAGTGTAGGGGTCGTGCTGGGGCTGGTGTTTCAGGGTTTAGGGCAGTGCAGTGGTGTTCGGGCAGTGTAGGGGGTCTTGCTGGGGGTGGTGTTTCAGGGTTTAGGGCAGTGGAGTTGGGGCAGTGTAGGGGGTCTTGCTGGGGGTGATGTTTCAGGGTTTAGGGCAGTGCAGTGGTGTTCGGGCAGTGTAGGGGGTCTTGCTGGGGGTAGTGTTTCAGGGTTTAGGGCAGTGCAGCGGTGTTCGTGCAGTGTAGGGGGTCGTGCTGGGGATGGTGTTTCAGGGCTTAGGGCAGTGCAGTAGTGTTCGGGCAGTGTAGGGGGTCGTGCAGGGAGTGGTGATTCAGGGTTTAGGGCAGTGCAGTGGTGTTCGGGCAGTGTAGGGGCTTGTGCTGGGGGTGGTGTTTCAGAGTTTAGGGCAGTGCAGTGGTGTTCAGGCAGTGTAGGGGGTCGTGCTGAGGCTGGTGTTTCAGGGTTTAGGGCAGTGCAGTGGTGTTCGGGCAGTGTAGGGGGTCATGCTGGGGCTGGTGTTTTAAGGGTTTAGGGCAGTGCAGTGGTGTTCGGGCAGTGTAGGCGGTCGTGCTGGGGCTGGTGTTTCAGGGTTTAGGGCAGTGCAGTGGTGTTCGGGCAGTGTAGGGGGTCATGCTGGGGCTGGTGTTTCAGGGTTTAGGGCAGTGCAGTGGTGCTCGGGCAGTGTAGGGGGTCGTGCTGGGGGTGGTGTTTCAGGGTTTAGGATAGTGCAGTGGTGTTCGGGCAGTGTAGGGGGTCGTGCTGGGGCTGGTGTTTCAAGGTTTAGGGCATTGCAGTGGTGTTCGGGCAGTGTAGGGGGTCGTGCTGGGGCTGGTGTTTCAGGGTTTTGGGCAGAGCAGTGGTGTTCGGGCAGTGTAGGGGGTCGTGCTGGGGGTGGTGTTTCAGGGTTTAGGGCAGTGGTGTTTGGGCAGTGTAGGGGTCTTGCTGGCGGTGATGTTTCAGGGTTTAGGGCAGTGCAGTGGTGTTCGAGCAGTGTAGGGGGTCTTGCTGGGGGTAGTGTTTCAGGGTTTAGGGCAGTGCAGTGGTGTTCGGGCAGTGTAGGGGGTCGTGCTGGGGGTGGTGTTTCAGGGTTTAGGGCAGTGCAGTGGTGTTCGCCAGTGTAGGGGGACGTGAAGGGGTGGTGTTTCAGGGTTTAGGGCAGTGCAGTGGTGTTCGGGCAGTGTAGGGGTCGTGCTAGGGGTGGTGTTTCAGGGTTTAGGGCAGTGCAGTGGTGTTTGGGAAGTGTAGGGGCTCGTGCTAGGGGTGGTGTTTCAGGGTTTAAGGCAGTGCAGTGGTGTTCGGGCAGTGTAGGGGGTCGTGCAGGGGCTGGTGTTTCAGGGTTTAGGGCAGTGCAGTGGTGTTCGGGCAGTGTAGGGGGCCGTGCTGGGGGTAGTGTTTTAGGGTAGTGCAGTGGTGCTTGTGTAGTGTTGGGGGTCGTGCTGGGGGTAGTGTTTTAGGGTTTAGGGTAGTGCAGTTGTGTTTGTGTAGTGTAGGGGTCATGTTTTAGGGTAGTGCAGTGGTGTTTGGGTAGTGTAGGGGGTCGTGCTGGGGTAGTGTTTTAGGATTTAGGTTAGTGCAGTGGTGTTTGGGTAGTGTAGGGGGTCGTGCTGGGGGTAGTGTTTTAGGGTTTAGGGTAGTGCAGTGGTGTTTGTGTAGTGTAGGGGGTCGTGCTGGGGTAGTGTTTTAGGGTTTAGGGTAGTGCAGTGGTGCTTGTGTAGTGTAGGGGGTCGTGCTGGGGGTAGTGTTTTAGGGTTTAGGGTAGTGCAGTGGTGTTTGTGTAGGGGGTCATGTTTTAGGGTAGTGCTGTGGTGTTTGGGTAGTGTAGGGGTCGTGCTGGGGGTAGTGTTTTAGGATTTAGGTTAGTGCAGTGGTGTTCGGGCAGTGTAGGGGGTCTTGCTGGGGGTGGTGTTTCAGGGTTTAGGGCAGTGGTGTTCGGGCAGTGTAGGGGGTCTTGCTGGGGGTGATGTTTCAGGGTTTAGGGCAGTGCAGTGGTGTTCGGGCAGTGTAGGGGGTCTTGCTGGGGGTAGTGTTTCAGCCTTTAGGGCAGTGCAGTGGTGTTCGTGCAGTGTAGGGGGTCGTGCTGGGGGTGGTGTTTCAGGGTTTAGGGCAGTGCAGTAGTGTTCGGGCAGTGTAGGGGGTCGTGCAGGGGGTGGTGTTTCAGGGTTTAGGGCAGTGCAGTGGTGTTCGGGCAGTGTAGGGGGTCGTGCAGGGGTTGGTGTTTCAGGGTTTAGGGCAGTGGAGTGGAGTGGTGTTCGGGCAGTGTAGGGGGTCGTGCTGGGGCTGGTGTTTCAGGGTTTAGGGCAGTGCAGTGGTGTTCGGGCAGTGTAGGGGGTCTTGCTGGGGGTGGTGTTTCAGGGTTTAGGGCAGTGGTGTTCGGGCAGTGTAGGGGGTCTTGCTGGGGGTGATGTTTCAGGGTTTAGGGCAGTGCAGTGGTGTTTGGGCAGTGTAGGGGGTCGTGCAGGGGTGGTGTTTCAGGGTTTAGGGCAGTGCAGTGGTGTTCGGCCAGTGTAGGTGGTCTTGCTGGGGGTGGTGTTTCAGGGTTTTGTGCAGTGGTGTTCGGGCAGTGTAGGGGGTCTTGCTGGGGGTGGTGTTTCAGGGTTTAAGGCAGTGCAGTGGTGTTCGGGCAGTGTAGGGGGTCTTGCTGGGGCTGGTGTTTCAGGGTTTAGGGCAGTGCAGTGGTGTTCGGGCAGTGTAGGGGGTCGTGCTGGGGCTCGTGTTTGAGGGTTTAGGGCAGTGCAGTGGTTTTTGGGCAGTGTAGGGGGTCGTGCTGGGGCTGGTGTTTCAGGGTTTAGGGCAGTGCAGTGGTTTTCGGGCAATCTAGGCGGTCGTGCTGGGGCTGGTGTTTCAGAGTTTAGGGCAGTGCAGTGGTGTTCGGGCAGTGTACAGGGTTGTGCTGGGCCTGGTGTTTCAGAGTTTAGGGCAGTGCAGTGGTGTTCGGGCAGTGTAGGGGATCGTGCTGGGGGTGGTGTTTCAGGGTTTATGGCAGTGCAGTGGTGTTCGGGCAGTGTAGGGGGTCATGCTGGGGCTGGTGTTTCAGGGTTTAGGGCAGTGCAGTGGTGTTCGGGCAGTGTAAGGGGTCGTGCTGGGGCTGGTGTTTCAGGGTTTTGGGCAGAGCAGTGGTGTTCGGGCAGTGTAGGGGGTCGTGCAGGGGGTGGTGTTTCAGGGTTTAGGGCAGTGGAGTGGAGTGGTGTTCGGGCAGTGTAGGGGGTCGTGCTGGGGCTGGTGTTTCAGGGTTTAGGGCAGTGCAGTGGTGTTCGGGCAGTGTAGGGGGTCTTGCTGGGGGTGGTGTTTCAGGGTTTAGGGCAGTGGTGTTCGGGCAGTGTAGGGGGTCTTGCTGGGGGTGATGTTTCAGGGTTTAGGGCAGTGCAGTGGTGTTCGGGCAGTGTAGGGGGTCTTGCTGGGGGTGGTGTTTCAGGGTTTAGGGCAGTGCAGCGGTGTTCGTGCAGTGTAGGGGGTCGTGCTGGGGATGGTGTTTCAGGGCTTAGGGCAGTGCAGTAGTGTTCGGGCAGTGTAGGGGGTCGTGCAGGGAGTGGTGATTCAGGGTTTAGGGCAGTGCAGTGGTGTTCGGGCAGTGTAGGGGCTTGTGCTGGGGGTGGTGTTTCAGAGTTTAGGGCAGTGCAGTGGTGTTCAGGCAGTGTAGGGGGTCGTGCTGAGGCTGGTGTTTCAGGGTTTAGGGCAGTGCAGTGGTGTTCGGGCAGTGTAGGGGGTCATGCTGGGGCTGGTGTTTTAGGGTTTAGGGCAGTGCAGTGGTGTTCGGGCAGTGTAGGCGGTCGTGCTGGGGCTGGTGTTTCAGGGTTTAGGGCAGTGCAGTGGTGTTCGGGCAGTGTAGGGGGTCATGCTGGGGCTGGTGTTTCAGGGTTTAGGGCAGTGCAGTGGTGCTCGGGCAGTGTAGGGGGTCGTGCTGGGGGTGGTGTTTCAGGGTTTAGGATAGTGCAGTGGTGTTCGGGCAGTGTAGGGGGTCGTGCTGGGGCTGGTGTTTCAAGGTTTAGGGCATTGCAGTGGTGTTCGGGCAGTGTAGGGGGTCGTGCTGGGGCTGGTGTTTCAGGGTTTTGGGCAGAGCAGTGGTGTTCGGGCAGTGTAGGGGGTCGTGCTGGGGGTGGTGTTTCAGGGTTTAGGGCAGTGCAGTGGTGTTCGGGCAGTGTAGGGGGTCGTGCTGGGGGTGGTGTTTCAGGGTTTAGGGCAGTGGTGTTTGGGCAGTGTAGGGGGTCTTGCTGGCGGTGATGTTTCAGGGTTTAGGGCAGTGCAGTGGTGTTCGAGCAGTGTAGGGGTCTTGCTGGGGGTAGTGTTTCAGGGTTTAGGGCAGTGCAGTGGTGTTCGGGCAGTGTAGGGGGTCGTGCTGGGGGTGGTGTTTCAGGGTTTAGGGCAGTGCAGTGGTGTTCGCCAGTGTAGGGGGACGTGAAGGGGGTGGTGTTTCAGGGTTTAGGGCAGTGCAGTGGTGTTCGGGCAGTGTAGGGGGTCGTGCTAGGGGTGGTGTTTCAGGGTTTAGGGCAGTGCAGTGGTGTTTGGGAAGTGTAGGGGCTCGTGCTAGGGGTGGTGTTTCAGGGTTAAAGGCAGTGCAGTGGTGTTCGGGCAGTGTAGGGGGTCGTGCAGGGGCTGGTGTTTCAGGGTTTAGGGCAGTGCAGTGGTGTTCGGGCAGTGTAGGGGGCCGTGCTGGGGGTAGTGTTTTAGGGTTTAGGGTAGTGCAGTGGTGCTTGTGTAGTGTTGGGGGTCATGCTGGGGGTAGTGTTTTAGGGTTTAGGGTAGTGCAGTTGTGTTTGTGTAGTGTAGGGGTCATGTTTTAGGGTAGTGCAGTGGTGTTTGGGTAGTGTAGGGGGTTGTGCTGGGGTAGTGTTTTAGGATTTAGGTTAGTGCAGTGGTGTTTGGGTAGTGTAGGGGTCGTGCTGGGGGTAGTGTTTACGGTTTAGGGTAGTGCAGTGGTGTTTGTGTAGTGTAGGGGGTCGTGCTGGGGTAGTGTTTTAGGGTTTAGGGTAGTGCAGTGGTGCTTGTGTAGTGTAGGGGGTCGTGCTGGGGGTAGTGTTTTAGGGTTTAGGGTAGTGCAGTGGTGTTTGTGTAGGGGGTCATGTTTTAGGGTAGTGCAGTGGTGTTTGGGTAGTGTAGGGGTCGTGCTGGGGGTAGTGTTTTAGGATTTAGGTTAGTGCAGTGGTGTTCGGGCAGTGTAGGGGGTCTTGCTGGGGGTGGTGTTTCAGGGTTTAGGGCAGTGGTGTTCGGGCAGTGTAGGGGGTCTTGCTGGGGGTGATGTTTCAGGGTTTAGGGCAGTGCAGTGGTGTTCGGGCAGTGTAGGGGTCTTGCTGGGGGTAGTGTTTCAGGGTTTAGGGCAGTGCAGTGGTGTTCGTGCAGTGTAGGGGGTCGTGCTGGGGGTGGTGTTTCAGGGTTTAGGGCAGTGCAGTAGTGTTCGGGCAGTGTAGGGGGTCGTGCAGGGGGTTGTGTTTCAGGGTTTAGGGCAGTGCAGTGGTGTTCGGGCAGTGTAGGGGTCGTGCAGGGGGTGGTGTTTCAGGGTTTAGGGCAGTGGAGTGGAGTGGTGTTCGGGCAGTGTAGGGGTCGTGCTGGGGCTGGTGTTTCAGGGTTTAGGGCAGTGCAGTGGTGTTCGGGCAGTGTAGGGGTCTAGCAATACGTAACTGAACGAAGTA